>JANAVB010036820.1:5844747-5902247 GCA_029216955.1 Iris pallida | reverse complement strand
GGTGCCGGATTTATCCCCTAGCCGTTCACATGTCGAAACGGATATTTCACATCACATAGGTAGTTGTAGTTTATTTGTTTTCCTTGTCTTCTTCCCCACCTGCCATGTCATCAGTTACTTTCTAGTTTTTATCTCTCATATGTTATTTTCATGTCTTGTTAATTCTATTATGTTTTTGTATTGCCGTCAATTTGTGTGTTTGTTCCTTTTCTGACTAGAAACCAACATTTTTAGATTTAGCCGCGACCACTTTTAGCATTGGAAAGGCTTGGGTATGCTAAGGTCAACCTAGAAATAGATAACAGTTGTATCATTTTCATTTATAATGAGAACTTTGTATTTTCTTTAATTACAAATGTTGTAATCAATTTAGAAATGTGAATGAGCAATAAAGTTTACTTTGTGCATTTATTTCTTGCGGGCTTGACCGCGTTCTACCGTCGACTCTGCGACGTAGGCTGGCTTGGACACGTTTCGTATCCGAAAAAGCGGGTGAGGGTCGTGACAGGTAACAACACTGTTGGTATATCTCCATATCCAGTAATAAAAGGCGTCTGTCTAGTTACATAATTGAAACATAACCTATTAAGCATAAGTCATTTGGCAGATAATGGTTATGGTATCAATTTTGTAAAGGACAAATGTTCTATATATGATATGTCATCTGGTAATCCCGTATATGAAGGGATTAGGGAAGACAATATTTATATTCTTTTTACAAAGTGCTAACAATGCAGAAAAGTTCCTAGTAGCCAATCAAGATGAAAGCTGGCTATGGCACATGAGGCTAGGACATGCAAATATGGATACTATCTCAAGGCTATGTACCAAAAAGCTGGTAAAAGTACTCCCAGAGATTATATTCAAGAGAGATATGGTATGTGCTGAATATGAAAAGAACAAAGCAACTAGGTCTTCGTTTAAGTCCATAAATGTTGTAAGTATTTCTAGACCTTTGTAGTTAATACATATAGATTTATTCAGTCCTAGTAGAGTAGCCAGTCTTGGTGTAAAACTCTATGCCTTTATTATAGTTGACGATTTCTCTCGTTATACGTGGGTTTTCTTTTATCAAATAAAAGTGATGCCATTTTTTATTTTCAACTATTTTGTAAAAAGGTACAAAACGAAAAAGGATTCATGATTACTCAAATCCGAAGTGATCATGTCGGCGAATTCGTAAATGTCAATTTCAAAAAGTTTTGTAATGATAGTAGATACTACCACGAGTTTTCTTGTCCTAGAAATCCTCAACAAAATAGTATTTTGGAGCGAAAGAATCGTATTCTAAGCGAGATGGCTAGAGTCATGCTGAATCAGCATAATCTTTCTAAATATTTTTAGACAGAAGCTGTTATTACAGCCTGTCATGTTTTGAATAGGATGTTAATTCAACCTATCTCAAAGAAAAACCTTTATGAATTGTGGTTTAGAAGGATTTCAAACAATTTATATTTTAATGTTTTTGGATGTCGCCGTTTTATCTTGAGCACCAAGGACAACTTGGGTAAGTTCGACTCTAAGGAAGACAAAGGAATATTTCTCGGGTATGCGGCCAAGAGTAAGGGATATAGGATTTTTAATAAGAGATCTATGATTGTTGAAGAATCGATTAACGTTAATTTTGATGAGCTCAATAGTCACAGATCTAACGAAAGTGACGACGAAGATGTGCATAACAAATCCAAGACACATAAAGATATTGCTATCAACGAAGGCTATTTGGAAAGTCTACCTAAAAGAATAAAATTTATGCCAGACCATCCAGAGATACTCGTAATAGGTGATGTATCCAAAGGTGTAAGTACACGTTCTTCTACTAGAGATATTAATGTAGCAGCAAATGTAGCTTTCATTTCTCAAATAGAATCTAATACAGTAGCAGATGCTTTTAATGATGAGTTTTGGATTGACGCCATGCAAAAGGAACTTAATTAATTTGAAAGAAATCAAGTTTGGAAACTTTTTCTTGAACCTATTAGTCAACCGATAATTGGTACCAAATGGGTGTTCCAAAATAAATTGAGTGAGGATGGACAAGTGCTACGCAACAAAGCACGTCTAGTGGCACAAGGTTATAATCAAGAAGAAGGGATTGATTATGACGAGACACATGCTCCTGTTGCTAGACTAGAAGCCATTCGTATATTTTATGCATTTGCATGTTTGCATAATTTCAAACTTTTTTAAATGGACGTAAAAAGTGCATTTTTAAACGAATTTTTGATAGAAAAGTTTTTGTGAAACAACCCCTTGGTTTTGAAGATTTTTAAAAACCTGATCACATCTTCAAACTTAGGAAAGCACTATATTGACTCAAACAAGCACCGTTGGCTTCATATGAACGCCTAAGTGCCTTTCTACTTGAAAATAGTTTTTCAAAAGGAAGGGTTGATACTACTTTATCTATCAAGTCTTCAGATGGCAATATTTTACTTGTGCAAATTTACGTAGATAACATTATTTTCGGTTCTACTAACGAAAAACTTTGTCAAAATTTTGCTAAGTGTATGCAGAGTGAGTTTGAGATGAGTATGCTAGGAGGTTTCAACTACTTCCTAGGGCTTCAAATCAAACAACACTCATATAGAACAGTCATCAACCAAGCCAAGTACACAAACGATTTACTGAAGAAGTACGACTTTGACAATATAAAGCTTATTGGCAAACCAATGGCTACATCAATACGGCTTGACATTGATGAAAGTGGCAAACTAATCGACCAGCATAAGTATCAAGGTATGATTGATAGTTTATTGTTCTTAACTTCTAGTCACCCTGATATTATGTTTAGTGTTTGTATATGTGCACGACAGCAAGCTAATCCTAAGGAATCACACCTATGCACTGTTAAACGTATCTTTCGATACCATAAGGGAACTTCTACAGTCGGCTTGTGGTATCCCAAAACCACATCGTTTGACATAATCGGTTATTTTGATGCTGATTTTGCTCGATGCAAAGTAGACCGTAAAATTGCCAGCGGTATGTGTCATTTCCTAGGAAAAGCTTTAGTCTTCTGGTTTAGCAAGAAGCAAAAATCTATTGCTTTATCAACAACTGAGGTTGAGAATATTTTTGCAGGATATTGTTGTGCACAGATTTTATGAATGAAGCAAACCCTAAAAGACTATAATTTGTACTACACGAAGATTTCCATTTACTATGAAAATGCTAGTACGATTAACTTGACTACGAACCCTGTTTGTCACTCACCCACAAGGCAGATAGAGATACGTCATCACTTTTTACGTGATCACCAATAATACGGGGGTATTTGCTTAGAATTTATTGCCACATATCATTAATTAACAGATATTTTCACAAAACTGCTAGCAAAAGATTGTTTCAATTATCTGCGTCGCGAGTTAGGCATACTTGAATTCTCAGATTCATATTGTGTTATGGTTAATAAAATTACTTAAAACTTGATATTCTGAGATTTATTAATTGAAGAAATTTTGGATACAAGCCGAAAGGGCTCTTCTATCATACAGGCGTAAATAGCCTGAAGTGACACGGTGCACTAGTCTTCGGTCTACCGCTAGCTGGGATCCGACCCCTACAGTTAATCAAAAGTAGTAGATTTTTATTAAATCGAAGAGTTAAAAGTTATTAAGTACGTTTATCACTCATTCCACATAAAATGAATAGGGATTCAGGTTAGCCAAACTCGGACTGAACTCGGTCCGAGTTCTGACGGAGTTCGGATTGAACTCGGTCGCGGTCTTGTATAAAGACAACAACGTTTTAGTCGGCCCTATCTCTTTTCAAAATTCATCTTCATATTCTAGCCGACCCGACCACTCCAAAACCTAACGCTAGCATATGGATACCCCCTTCAAAAGCTTCAAACTTCATCTTCCTCGATTTTAGCAGCTCAAAGAAGGTGTTCTCCACTCTCCTCCATTATCTCTTTGAGGTATATCTCTCTGTTTCTCTATTTTTTTAATTTCCATGGCTTTCAAACTCTTCAAGAGAAAGAAGAGAGACTCTGCGGCTTCATCCTCCACTTTGGAGTATGGGCATGTTAATATGTCTAGTCTCGCTCATCTCGACAACGAAGAGGATTTCGACAAAAACCTGTTTCCAACTTTGAAAATATCGGAATCTTGGTTTAGACAATTTCGATACCGGGAAATTTGCCCAAAAAAATCGATAAATTTTACTGTCCTATATGAATATGCATCTACCTTTGATAATTTAAGACTCCGAGATTTTCTTGAAGTGTCTAGTGATATTTATGAAAATGTTGTCCGTATATTTTATTGCAATCTGCAAGAAGTAGCCGACAATATTTATTCTTGCGTCGCTAGAAAAGAACTTGACTTTAACTCGGCTGACTTGAGTGAATATTTCCATATGTCGGACAACAGCGAAGCTCTAGTTGAGATAAACAAAGTTCAATTTCCTGATGATATGACCCTTGATTCTCTTAAAGCTGCTATGTGTCATCTGGGTCCTGTCCTTCGAGGAGATCGGTTGTACGCAAAGTACCTTAACCAAAACTTTTATGAACTCCATCGTATTGTATCTTCTGCTTTGCTCCTTAAGTCAAGATCTACTAATGAGATCACATTCTTAGAGATGTCAGCCATATATCATATTCACTTTGGAGTCACTTTCTCTGTTCTAAAGACTGTCATTTCTAACATCATTAGTTGTCGGAGGGCAGACCGCAATCTCCTATACCCTATGCATCTTGCAGTGATCTTCCAGAGATTTGGAATCAATTTAGACATCTGTCATATTTCTGGGTCGCCTTCTGAGCTGACTAGATCTAGAAAGTACCCCCAGCTTCCACTTCCACCCGGTGATGCTCCACTTCCACCTGATCCAGCTGTAGCTCCTGGTGATGCTCCTGCTCCTGTTGCTCCAGGCCACTTTGACAGCCAATTTTACCAGAGGTTCGATGAGTTTGTCACTCTTCAGGGATAATGTCATTAAACCTATATCGATGCTGAGTATCACTATACTTCTCAGGCGTAGTTTAGATCCTCCGTCATACTGGATTCGACGGACCGCGATTTGAGGATTCGCATACTTTTGGATTCTTTTATCCTACGATGGCCTATATCGATCTGTATCAACCTGCTGATCCCGCCGTTGATGATGCTGATCATTAATCTTTGTCTTTTAGTTTAGCATTTTGTGGATTTCTCTGCTGATGATGATGGTCGTATGTAGTTGTACTACTTTTTATCTAGTTTGGACTTATAAAGTAGTTTGAACTCTTTTCTTATGTTCTGCCAATACCAAAGAACAAATTCAAATTTTCGATCAACTCAGAACAAGTCAGGTATATCATTTCAAAGTTATATATTTGTTATATTTTGGTATAGCTCATAGTTTGTCAATTATCAAAATGGAAGAGATTGTTCGCCCATTGGCTAATGGTCATACTTGATTTTAATAATCAACGATAACTTTGGTCGATACGCAAAATATATGAACTGCTACAGGTTTCAAAAAGGAAAGCTCGTCTACGTGCTACTGCTACCTACTACTTCAAAGTACAGTACACTGCATCGTCATCCAAAACAATCGTACTGAAGACAAAGACGTTTTCATTCTTATTATGTATTTTCTACTTTATTGAGTCAAGGAAATACATTTGTGAGATTGAACAGGATTATACTGGCTTAGGTTATTCTCAGTGCACATATCCAAATAAGCCTACCTATTTAATCCCAAAAACCCCACAATTCTAAAAAACCCCAAACTTATGAAAATTTGGCCCATTCTTTACTATTTTGACCCAACATAACTCTGACAGAGTTTAGTCCGAGTTCAGTCTGGGTTATTTGAAAATCAGTTCCCACTAATTCTGCATCCAACGTTCATTTATGAGATTCATGCATCCGAACTCTACCTGAACTCTGCCCGAGTTCGGTCAAGAAAAATACTATAAATAGAGAACGATTTCCACCATTTCAAATCACTTATTCACTATCTCCTCGCTATTCTTCTAAAGTGTTTTCATATGAGCAAAAGCTTTTCAAATCTAGCCTAAATACTACTCTTAGCCAAAGCCAGTACAGTTCTGTTCGATTTAGTGTTTTGGTTCAGAAGAGTTGTATCAGAGGTTGTAATTCAGAAAACGTTCAAGTTTTCAGAATCAGTTTGCGGAGTTGGTCGTGCGCTCATCACCAAGCAGGGTGTTGTAAAGAGACTACAAGCTATCATTAATGAGAAGGAAGAGGAGGACGTCTATACAAGGGGGGACACTGGAGTATGAGGAGGGGGCCGTCTGCTCGATGTAGGAGGAGGAAGAGGGGGCATTTGTTTGCTGTAGGAGGAAAAGAATGAGGGGACTAGGCGACAGAGGAGGAGGGGACTAGGTGACAGAGGAGGAGGGGACTAAGCGAAGGAGGAGCGGGACCAGGCGGAGGAGGAGGAAGAGGAGGTCTAGAGACAAAGAAGGGGGTCGAGGGGTCGTCGTAGACGGAGGAAGGGTCGCTGGTCACCGGAGGGGGGGTCGGGGTCGGTCATCACCGGAGGATGGTGTAGGGGGTCGGGGTTAGGGAAAGGAAGGGTTTGGAGGGAAATAAATTTGGGTTTAAATTTTAAGAATGAAAAGGAAAGGCTGTTGTTGCAAACTTATTCGTGGTCACCGACGAAAAAATCTGTCACTAAGACGTCGGTCGGTTTTAGCAAAAAAACAACGACGTACACTTGTATGGTCTTTTACATAAACTTTCGGTCGCAAGTCAGTCGCCCGTTCGTCGCTATTTAGCAACTGATTTTAGTCCGTCGCTAGGTTCTATCGATAATTACCTGTATTTTTGTAGTGATTTAGCTTATGAATAGTATATTAACATCGAGCAAAAGTACTCGAGACTGGAGTAGTCCTCTCAGAAGGAGACCAGTATACATCGCGGTGTTTACTGAGTTTGATTCTCTGATCTCCTACTTTACAACATTTATTTACTGTCTCTTATATTTGCCATAGTCTTTATAACTGCTTAAATTTTTAATTGGTGATTATTTCTGCTATACACGCACACACTCTATTCACCCTCCCTCTAGAGGTGCTCAACGGTCCTACTGTATTATTATTTTTCTTAAATATTTTATATATTTTTTATCATGATATACTATGATCATTAGACTAGCTTTGCAAATTTATTTCACTCTCGAGTTGCCTTGAACATGTGTATTATAGGACGGCCGACTATATTACATATTGTTCATCCTTGCTTTATTTACTTATATATGGTTTGAGATATAGTTGTGATAGCATGGGTTTAGTACACTTCTTCAGCGCAGTACATTTAGCGTAAGTCTTTTAAATTAGAAACTTATTCTAAATCATATTAGCTGGCATGCTTGCGTTCCTAGTCCTATGTATTTTGGGACTGGGCGTGATATGTTTTTGTGGTGGTCCATGTAGGTCAAGATTAAATCGTTTCAGTTACGTTACTGTATCGAACGATCCTTCAATAGGATAGTGTATTAGAATCTCAATCCATAATTGTTAGTGAATTTCCTTTGACTTCTACTATCGTCCTTAAACCTCGTATTTGTAATCGAACATACCTCTTTTGAACTCCTTGTACGAATAATTGTCTTATTTTTTATTCGGAAAGACGAACATCTATGCTTGATGAACTATTTCAATTATATTGTGTTATCGAAGTAAGATGAATAGAATATTTTATGTAGCAATTGTCTACAGACAAGTGGGGTAGAGATAGGCACCTATACTAGATGGACCAAATAGGAAGGAGTGATATTGTTCTGCTGTTGAAATTATTACTTAGGGGACATAGGAGCCCATGCTTGATAGAAATAGGTTGTCACGACCCGCACCCTGTTTAGGGGCACGAGAACGTGGGTATGTCCAGTCTATGCCGCAGTGTCGACGGTAGAACGCTGTATAGGTCATTTATAACATCTAACATCCAACAACAAGATATATAAACCTGTCATCTCCGCATGGAGGTATAATATTGTCACCCTCACTTTTCCCAGTTAGGGGTAAAATGATAATTTTCCATTTTTTAATATTTTTGTGAATTTTATTTCATGAATATTATTATTTAATTATATTAGGAGTCGGGTTCGAATTTCATCGCATTCCGAGTTAATTCGGGATCCCGGTGAATTTCGACTTGAGTTGTATTTAGCCTGTTAATTAACCATGGCCCACCACACTAAACTTTAGGGTTTAAGAGTTTGGACTAGTTCCCCCATGAGTAATTAAGTTTAATTATGATTTTTATTTATTTTTAGCAACTTCCAAAACCTAATTTGGATTTAATTGGCATATAAGCTAGTGTAGGGGCAAACTTGTAAATACAAGTGCCCCTACCAAGACCACCATGGCCGGCCCCTATAGGCACACCACCCCCTCCACCTCTTTTACTTCAGCACCAAGTAAAACACTCTCTCTTCATTTCTTTCTTCCAACTTCTTCTTCTTCCTCCAAATCTTCATTAGGTATGATTTTTAAACCCTTATTAATTCCTCCTTTTGCATTTTTTCCTTCACATAAATTAGAGAGGGGATCATTCTCTACAAGTTGACCATAGCCTTTGTAGGTTCCCTTAAAATATAGGTTAAGGATTTATTATGGTTAAATCCTTTTTGAGAGTGATATATATATATATATATATATATATATTTATATATATATATATATATATATATATATATATATATATATATATATTGTATACGTATGTATCAATGCTTAGTGTTGTGTATTAGAACTTATAGTTGTGCAATAGAGCCTTAGAGTTGTGCATGAGAGCCTCGTATTTGTGCAGGAATGCCTTAGAAGTGTGCAGAATGCTATTCAGGAAAAACTGTGCAGTAGAGCCTTAAGGGTGAGCAAAGAAGCCTTAAAGGTGAGCAGAAGTGCCTTAAAGGTGAGCAGAGGAGCCTTAAAGGTGTGCAGGTTGTCCCAGTGTGCTAAAATTCGAGAAATCGGAGTGTGTGTGTTTATATTTATAGATAGATATGTGAGTGTTGTGTGTATACATTCATAGATGTATAATAGATGGTTAGATAGATATATATATATATATATATATATATATATATATATATATATATATATATATCTATAGATAGATATAGATATATATAGAGGGATATATATATATACATATATATATATCCTATTATTAGCTCTATATAACCCTAATAAAACCTACTAGAATAACCCCCAAAACTTGTCCCAAGAGAGGGTGAAAGTATAGGTTGAGAAGGTTGAGTGAGTGAGTTAAGGGTTAAGTAGGATTTTGGTTAAGGGGTGAAATTGAGTTCCGTAATTCGGAACGCGTCGAAACTTGGAGGGGAGTTAGATATTGTGATTTAGATTTTGTGGGTAGGCTTCGGAGTTGGAATCGGGGTTGCGTGTGGGCTTGGGGAGACGGTATCGTACCGCACAATCCCGTATCTTGAAATATTCAAGATAACGGGTAAACGGGCGATTCGGACCGTAAGGTGGACTGGATGTCCACTTACCCTAGAAAACTTGGTAGGTAATGGTTGTATAGATTAGTACCCTACTACCCTAGGAAGCACAGAGTGGAATTCCCAAGGGAAAGCCGCTTGGCGTCAAGTTAGAACGGTTTAAGGGTAAATGTTAAGGGATAATCGGATAATTTCGAGATACGGAGTTCAGGTAGTCGGATTGACTTGAAACTTGGGTGGCAGGTTGGGTACACCCTACAAATGTCATATTTGAAACGATTTTGGCTTGGTTGACCCAGAGTTAACTTTTTACCCAAAAGTGTAAGTCAACACTTTGTCTAGATTTGACCAAATCCAAACCAGAGTTGACCAGTTGACCAAAAGTCAACTGTTGGTCAACATTTGACCAGTTTGACCTAGAGTTGACCTAGAGTTGACCAGAGTTGACCAGTTGACCAAAAGTCAACTGTAGGCCAACTCTTGACCCCGTTTGACTTTCTTCGATTTGTTTTGACCTGTGATGACTGGTATGACCTAGAGTTGACTTGGTCTGACTTAGATTGACTTGATATAACCTGATTTGACCTAGATTGACTTGACAGGACTTAGTATGACTCAGTGAGACCTAGTTTGACCTAGATTGCATATCATTCATTGTGAATCATTCTTAAACTTATTTAAACCTAATTTAACATACAATATCTCATCTTTAGGTTTCTGATTTCTGCTCTGAGCACTGATATACCCTACAGCTCAGGACAGCAGGCGAGTACATTCACTGATAGTTTTCATTGTCTTGATATCTGCTATATCCGATTCAGTCATAGTGTCTTACTTGATTTCAGACACGATAGTTCACAGACTAGTATATACCGAATTCCTGTCATGAGATGTCATTCTTGGATTTTCTTGGGATACTGGTACTTGCTCGATCTTGTTCTTGTACTTGTATTGACACCGATTTCTGAGAAGGAGTAGCTACCTTCTTAGAGAATCTCGTGCCATGACGTGTTATGTCCGGATCCGTATACTATTCGAGGATGGGGGAATTATTAGAGGTTATGTGATCAAGCCCATCTTGTACAATCTTGCGATACTAGCGCCACCCTCACCTCATGTAGGGTGTAGCAGATACCTCTTGCTGGGTTATCCAGGTTGGCCGGCATGACCCTTTCTAGAGATTTTCCTGTGATTGTCGGGCTAAGTGGATAACCCTATCTTGACCCCCCCTAGCCGATCACATATCGCTCTAATAATTCAAATCACATTTTACATTTATTGTTGTATCATATATCCAGTTCAGTTTTACTTTCTGTACTTCTCACCATGCTATAATTTCATTTACTCACATGCTCTACATGCCTTTATATTGTACCTTGATTGGAGACTAAGTTCTGTTCGGGAGAAGAGTTACAACCCCGGTCCTTGTTTGGTTTAAGGGTTGTAACTCGGCTTCTGAACGGTTCCCAAGTTTTTATATATCTTTGTCTCATAGTTCATTATACTGTCTCTTATAGAATTTGTCAATTCATATGGAACTGCTGTTAGTGCTTGTACTTGCTCATTTTTCTGACAGGATACCGTTATGATATATTACAGATGACTCTGTGGCAGACTGCTCGACCTATTATGGGCTCGAGTCAGATGGCGTAGCTTTGGACCGTGGCCTTATAGTAGAGCCACTAGACTTTGTACTTCCAGAGTAGTGTAGATTAGCTAGGTTTGGCTGGACTGCGATCCAGCTAGCTTTATCAGACTGTAGTTTCTATATTCTATTTTGATACCCTGTGATGTTGTATATATCTGGGCTTGTATTAGACTGTGGACTTATTTACTCTTTCATCTATCATATGTCTTTTCTTCTGAGCTATCTACCTTAGTTTTATTCTGTGATTGAGACTGTATTGATATGTCACCTCCATTCGGAGAATATATACTGTACAGGTACCTTTATATTGTTTAGTGTAGTTCTGTAGACAACCTAGACAGCATTCTACTGCCGATGCTGCGGCGTAGGCTGGACGTAACCACGTACTCGTGCCCCTAATCAGGGTGCGGGTCGTGACACATTTTTGTGGCGGCCCATGCAGGTCAGAGTCGCAATTAGTGCGATCTCGTAATGGTGCTCGACTTAGAGTGCTAATTACGAGCCTGCGACTAGGACATAGGATCTAGAATATGATAGGAGTTACTCAATCATATTTTAGAAAAATTCTGATCTTTTGATTACCATGACAACTTTTCTTGCATTTGAATTCAATTGTCCTCCTTTGATAATATCTTATCTTGTGCCATATTGATCTCCTTGTTTCAATTCGTCTCCAGGATGACGAAGACGCATCCGTAGGCCTCTGGATCGAGTAGCTTGCCCGAAAGATCTGACCCGGTCGAGGAGGAGGTTCACGAGACTGCCTCCAGTGATTCCACTATTCCGGAGACCCCGGCAGTTACACAGGGAGGTCTACCACCTCTACCCCAGAGGGTTTCAGTCGTTGTTCCGGAGATGCTGTCGCCACCACCACCGATACCGATGGATACACATCATATGTTCCTTCTCCTTCAGCAGATGATGGAGACACAGCGGGCCCAGGCAGAGGCGTCGCAGCGCCAGTCGGAGGCGTCACACCGTCAGATCGAGATGCTGAGGCAGAGTATGGAGAACTCGCATCATCTTGCATTGGCAGCAGTGGAGAGAGTGGCACCGGGTACGGTGCAGGGCCCTACTGGCCAGCAGCCGTACCAGCAGCAGTCCAGGCCAGGGACAGTATTAGACTTTAGGAAGATGAGCTCCAGGGACTTCACAGGCACAGAGGGCATCCTTTATGCAGACGATTGGCTAGAGGATGTGCAGCGGAGCATGGAGCTGGCAGAGCTTCCTAGAGCACTTTGGGTTTCGGCCGCAGCCAGCCGATTCTTCGACATTGTGCTGACATGGTACCGCACGGATCCTCGTGCGTCAGTGAGCGGGCTGACTTGGGAGAACTTCCGGAGGCTCTTCAAGGAGAAGTTCTTCCCGAACGTGGCTCTTACAGCATTGGAGGGCCAGTTCGTGGGTCTAGTGCAGGAGAACTCGTCGGTGGACGAGTATGCAGCTGAGTTCTTCCGCCTTAGCAGGTTTGCTCCCGATATGATACAGGATGAGGGGCAGAAGGCTCGTAAGTTCCGCAGGGGACTTATTCATGCAGTGCGCACCCGTACCTCGGGTCGCCGTGATGCGACGTTCGATCAGATATTGATGGACGTACAGATTGCAGAGGAGGACTTCGGCCTCCAGCCGAAGAGGAGCGGTGATACCATGGGGGCGAGTTCCAGTACGGGACCGACCAAGCGCCCCCATATTCAGCATTAGCAGAGGCCATTTCGGCAGCAGCCTCTGTTACAGATCCAGCAGGCACCCAGGCAGCAACAGTACCCTATATGTAACTTCTGTAAAAAGCAAGGTCACGGATGGGACGACTGCAGGAAGAGGCAGGGCCTGTGTTTGCTTTGTGGTTCAGCAGAGCATCAGTTGAGGGAGTGTCCCAAGAACTTGGCACAATTGGCTCAGGCAGCAGCAGGAGCTAGGGCTCCGACAGGACAGCAGACGGGACCACCGTTGCAGACTCAGCAGCAGAGGTTTGTCCAGCATCAGCAGCAGGCTAGAGGAGGCCAGCAGGGGCGTGCTTTCGCCATGACAGTTGAGCCCACTCAGGCAGTAGCAGAGCCAATAGCAGGTTCCAACCTTTTCGAATCTCCTTTCCGTATTTGCCTTCTTATAAACTGTCTTGAACTTCGATTCTATCTGTTCTTGATCGATTGGATGAAATTTTTCTTGTGATGTGATTTTCTTCTAAGATAAGTCGTATGGGCTAGGTCGCCTCGATTATGAGATTTTAGAATACTCTAGGGTCATGCTAGCAGGCATAGTGAGGACATATAGTCGGATTATGATCGTATTTCTCGGGTGTGGAAATTTAAGGTTTTCGTTGCCAAGCATGCGGCAATACAAAAATTTTAAATACCATAATTCTAGAGGTATGTACCTTAGTCAAGGACTCTGTGATTATCGTAGCCTTGCTCACTAGCATGACGGAGATTCTAAGTATCATGATTCTGGACAGACGCATATGATTATCGGACTGTGTGTTTGAGACTGTGATTGTTGGGGTATTTGACCTAGAAGGAGTATGACCCTTCTGATTGGTGGATAGACTTATCACCCTCACTTTTTCCAGTTAGGGGTAAAATGGTAATTTTCCATTTTTAAATATTTTTTGGGAATTTTATTTCATGAATATTATTATTTAATTATATTAGGAGTTGGGTTCGAATTTTATCGCATTCCGAGTTAATTCGGGATCCCGGTGAATTTCGACTTGAGTTGTATTTAGCCTGTTAATTAACCATGGCCCACCACACTAAACTTTAGGGTTTAAGAGTTTGGACTAGTTCCCCCATGAGTAATTAAGTTTAATTATGATTTTTATTTATTTTTAGCAACTTCCAAAACCTAATTTGGATTTAATTGGCATATAAGCTAGTGTAGGGGCAAACTTGTAAATACAAGTGCCCCTACCAAGACCACCATGGCCGGCCCCTATAGGCACACCACCCCCTCCACCTCTTTTACTTCATCACCAAGTAAAACACTCTCTCTTCATTTCTTTCTTCCAACTTCTTCTTCTTCCTCCAAATCTTCATTAGGTATGATTTTTAAACCCTTATTAATTCCTCCTTTTGCATTTTTTCTTTCACATAAATTAGAGAGGAGATCATTCTCTACAAGTTGACCATAGCCTTTGTAGGTTCCCTTAAAATATAGGTTAAGGATTTATTATGGTTAAATCCTTTTTGAGAGTGATATATATATATATATATATATATATATATATATATATATATATATATATATATATATATATATATATTTTATATATATATATATATATATATATATATATATATATATATATATATATATTGTATACGTATGTATCAATGCTTAGAGTTGTGTATTGAAACTTATAGTTGTGCAATAGAGCCTTAGAGTTGTGCATGAGAGCCTCGTAGTTGTGCAGGAATGCCTTAGAAGTGTGCAGAATGCCATTCAGGAAAAACTGTGCAGTAGAGCCTTAAGGGTGAGCAGAGGAGCCTTAAAGGTGAGCAGAAGTGCCTTAAAGGTGAGCAGAGGAGCCTTAAAGGTGTGCAGGTTGTCCCAGTGTGCTAAAATCCGAGAAATCGGAGTGTGTGTGTTTATATTTATAGATAGATATGTGAGTGTTGTGTGTATACATTCATAGATGTATAATAGATGGTTATATATATATATATATATATATATATATATATATATATATATATATATATATATATATATATATATATATATATATATATAGAGGGATATATATATATACATATATATACCCTATTATTAGCTCTATATAACCCTAATAAAACCTACTAGAATAACCCCCAAAACTTGTCCCAAGAGAGGGTGAAAGTATAGGTTGAGAAGGTTGAGTGAGTGAGTTAAGGGTTAAGTAGGATTTTGGTTAAGGGGTAAAATTGAGTTCCGTAATTCGGAACGCGTCGAAACTTGGAGGGGAGTTAGATAATGTGATTTAGATTTTGTGGGTAGGCTTCGGAGTTGGAATCGGGGTTGCGTGTGGGCTTGGGGAGACGGTATCGCACCGCACAATCCTGTATCTTGAAATATTCAAGATAACGGGTAAACGGGCGATTCGGACCGTAAGGTGGACTGGATGTCCACTTACCCTAGAAAACTTGGTAGGTAATGGTTGTATAGATTAGTACCCTACTACCCTAGGAAGCACGGAGTGGAATTCCCAAGGGAAAGCCGCTTGGCGTCAAGTTAGAACGGTTAAAGGGTAAATGTTAAGGGGTAATCGGGTAATTTCGAGATACGGAGTTCGGGTAGTCGGATTGACTTGAAACTTGGGTTGCAGGTTGGGTACACCCTACAAATGTCATATTTGAACCGATTTTGGCTCGGTTGACCCAGAGTTAACTTTTTACCCAAAAGTGAACCGTGAGTCAACACTTTGTCTAGATTTGACCAAATCCAAACCAGAGTTGACCAGTTGACCAAAAGTCAACTGTTGGTCAACATTTGATCAGTTTGACCTAAAGTTGACCTAGAGTTGACCAGAGTTGACCAATTGACCAAAAGTCAACTGTAGGCCAACTCTTGACCCCGTTTGACTTTTTTCGACTTGTTTTGACCTGTGATGACTGGTATGACCTAGAGTTGACTTGGTCTGACTTAGATTGACTTGATATAACTTGATTTGACCTAGATTGACTTGACAGGACTTAGTGTGACTCATTGAGACCTAGTTTGACCTAGATTGCATATCATTCATTGTGAATCATTCTTAAACTTGTTTAAACCTAATTTAACATACAATATCTCATCTTTAGGTTTTTGATTTCCGCTCTGAGCACTGATATACCCTACAGCTCAGGACAGCAGGCGAGTATATTCACTGATAGTTTTTATTGTCTTGATATCTGCTATATCCGATTCAGTCGTAGTATCTTACTTGATTCTCAGACACGATAGTTCACGGACTAGTACATACCGGATTCCTGTCATGAGATGTCATTCTTGGATTTTCTTGGGATACTGGTACTTGCTCGATCTTGTTCTTGTACTTGTATTGACACCGATTTTTGAGAAGGAGTAGCTACCTTCTTAGGGAATCTCGTGCCATGACGTGTTATGTCCGGATCTGTATACTATTCGAGGATGGGGTAATTATTAGAGGTTATGTGATCAAGCCCATCTTGTACAATCTTGCGATACTAGCGCCACCCTCACCTCACGTAGGGTGTAGCAGATACCTCTTGCCGGGTTATCCAGGTTGGCCGGCATGACCCTTTCTAGAGATTTTCCTATGATTGTCGGGCCAAGTGGATAACCCTATCTTGACCCCCCCTAGCCGATCACATATCGCTCTAATAATTTAAATCACATTTTACATTTATTGTTGTATCATATATCCAGTTCAGTTTTACTTTCTGTACTTCTCACCATGCTATGATTTCATTTACTCACATGCTCTACATGCCTTTACATTATACCTTGATTGGAGACTAAGTTCTGCTCGGGAGAAGAGTTACAACCCCGGTCCTTGTTTGGTTTAAGGGTTGTAACTCGGCTTCTGAACGGTTCCCAAGTTTTCATATATCTTTGTCTCGTAGTTCATTATACTGTCTCTTATAGAATTTGTCAATTCACATGGAACTTCTGTTAGTGCTTGTACTTGCTCATTTTTCTGACATGATACCGTTATGATATATTACAGATGACTCTGAGGCAGACTGCTCGACCTATTATGGGCTTGAGTCAGATGGAGTAGCTTTGGACCGTAGCCTTATTGTAGAGCCACTAGACTTTGTACTTCCAGAGTAGTGTAGATTAGCTAGGTTTGGCTGGACTGCGATCCAGCTAGCTTTATCAGACTGTAGTTTCTATATTCTATTTTGATACCCTGTGATGTTGTATATATCTGGGCTTGTATTAGACTGTGGACTTATTTACTCTTTCATCTATCATATGTCTTTCCTTTTGAGCTATCTACCTTAGTTTTATTCTGTGATTGAGACTGTATTGACCTCCATTCGGAGAGTATATACTGTACAGGTACCTTTATACTGTTTAGTGTAGTTCTGTAGACAACCTAGACAGCGTTCTACCACCGATGCTGCGGCGTAGGCTGGACGTAACCACGTACTCGTGCCCCTAATCAGGGTGCGGGTCGTGACAAATATTACATCTCAACTCTATATCTCAATCACAAGTCTAAAGAAGATAGAGCACGATATGGAATAAGATAAAAGGAAGAACTGAATATATAAGTAAAGTCATCACAACACACATATAGATATCCAACACAAATAAATACAAGTCCTGAATATAACTAAGTCTCAACTAACAATCGAAAAAATTCGATACAAATAGAAAGCTATAAATACTATACTAAACTAGTCACCCTTTACTGAGCTAGATGCTCCTCAGGCTCCTGAATGTCACCCCCATATGCCCCATAGAAGGTAGGGCAGTCACCATCATCATCTGTAATATTTTCAACAGGTCCAGTCAGGACAGGAGCGAGCACAATACATCTCACGCAGTTCATATAATGTTGGGAAATATAAAGCTTGCAAACGAGTAAGATACATGGACTGTAAGGAAATATATATGAAAACGAGAGAGATTTGATAACTGGAAATATCTATTTATATGATAAGTAAGAACTGTAAGTAACGTGTGATTTAGAGCATGAGATGGTTATATAAATGGGTTAGGACAATACAAGAGTAACTCCATCATATGTGAGTGTACAACGGACATATACATAATTTTCACAAGATTTCACAAGATAAAATTTTGATCACATAACCATTTCCTACTCACCCTCCCCAATCAATACACAAGGATCCAGTCAAGTTACGTTACTTTGTACAAGCAATTTTTATCACGTTTGCTCACGTGATCATGAGAGTACAAGATTACACAAGAGTATACATAAATAGCGGTGTACATGAAATACAAGATGTTCGTAAAAAGCACATGACAACTGTATCTGATACACCCCGAGGGGGATAACATCGCATGACAAGATCCATAGGGTACCAATCCGTGATAATAACGTGACAGCATCATGTAAAGTAATCTAGAGCAAGAATATAAATCCTAGCAAGTATGAAACGGTCAGAGAATATACTCGCCTATCACCTGAATGACAGATATGAATAGATGTCCGAACTGGTGTCACAGAGTCCTATTTAGAGTAAAATAGGTTATTAAGTACTCAAATTGTAATAATGGAAATCTGTAATGCAAACTACATGTTTCTAAGTCAAACTAGGTCAAAGTCAAATCTTGGTCAACTTTGGTCAAACCAAGTCAATATCTAGTCAAACTAGGTCAACAACAAGGCTATCTTGGTCAACTGGTCAACTTAGGCTATCAAGGATCAATTTGGTCAATGGTCAACAATTGGTCAACTTTAGGGTTTGGTCAACTAAGTCAATTGGTCACTATTGACTCAATGTTAACTTTTGGTCAACTCTAGTCAATTTAGCCTATTAGGTTCAATACCAAGTCATTCTAGGTCTAGGACTAGTAAACTAAAGTCTAAACAACAATCTATAGGGTCACTCTTCATAGTATGCCTATATACAATATCATAATATACATACCTATATATAGCATAGGCTATAATATACAACATACATATATTCATACATACATGGAATACCTACATCATTCATGCATTGCCTGTATATGGTATACATTAGATTACACTACATACAACTTACATTCAATTTGATATTATACATGCATACATATATATTCATCAAACATACATTGCATATATGCCCACTTACATATCAAGTATACATACATATATACATATATATATTAAGAGGGAAAGGAGATACCATGTGAGTGTGTGTGTGTATAAGGAGTGAAGTGAATGAGTGACTTGTGTAGAGGAGGGCTATGACATGTGAAGGGGAGTGAGAGAACAAAAGTGAGGAAATGTGAGACAGTGGCATGTGAGATGTGTGTATAGTGTACGAGTGAGTAGAGACTGTTAGTGTTCTCAGTTAACATTATAACTCAATTATCATTCAAAACCACCTTCATACATCAACCAATCATCAAAACCCAATTTGAATCCAAAATCAGTTTTGAAGAGGAACTAAGGTTAACTCTCAGTTCAGTTTTTTCCGTATTAGTTAACATATAATGTAAACCAGCCAAAGTTTTGATACATGAAACCCCATTCTCAGGAAATCAAACCAATTTCAATTTTTAGGTTTTAACAGTATCTACATATATCAAACCTTATCATATAACAAAACCCAACAATATATACAATCTCAGTTTTCAAGTTTCCCCAAATCTCAGGTTTACACTAGTATTTGAACTCAATAAAACTGTGAAGAAAGTGACAGTGGTCAGCTATTATTCAAAATCAAAACCAATTAAGACTCAAGTCTAATCTACCACATCAATATAAAATACTAGAAATATTATATACAATATCAATATATATTAGAATTCATATGCACACATTCAAAACACTCAAGAACAGTGAACGTTTACAAAATCAGTGAAAAAATGAAACCCGACCAAACAACCCAACTAATATTTCAAAAACCCAATTAATTATCAAATTAATGTGCACAGATGTGAGGGGCATATAATACGTGTCATGGGGGGATGCATTTGTGTCCACACAAGTGGACACGAAGTGTCCAATTCACAAAAATAGGAAGTATCAGAGAATAGACAAAGTATTCCTCGTGCACGCGTGTCGTGGCCTCCTGAACACGACACACGACACACGAGGCTCTGTGCTCGTGTCCTAGTATTCGCCCAGGGTAGGGATACTTGTCCACCACCCGGAATTGGGTCCAAGTGTCGTCGTGTCCGCAAATGAGGAGCGTATCAGAGCTCGCTGTTTGCGAGAACACAGCCGGTGCGTGACCAGTCCGCGCACAATAACGTGTCCGATATGATACGGGTCGTATGAGACTTAGGGGGTGACCTGTCGGTCACTACCCCAAGGTACACACCAAGTTTCGCGTGTCGAAATGCCGTGTCCAGGGAGAATTAGGACACGGGTAGCAGGGCACCCGTGCGGCTGTGTCGTACAGCGTGTCCAGTCCAATTTTGGACACCAAATCGACACAAAATTCAATTCATTCAACTTGAAATGCAATATACACCTAATTAGCTACAAACCTATGTAATTAGTTTTGAAAATTATTAACTTTTATTTCTAAGTAGCATTTCATCGAACACATATTCAAAAATACCGATACGTGTCCGATACGTACACGAAATGGATACGAATTCCTACCAAACTTGGGCTACACCTAGGGGAACCCTAAATGAATGCAACTATGGAAAAAAATCAAGAATTCATTAGGGTTTGATAGGTTTTACCTATTGAGGGTGAAACCTCAATGAAAAGGCCTTGAAATGAGAGCTTCTCCCCAACTTGCAATGATCCCAAGCCCCCGAATCCTTGCTAGCTAGCCACCAATAGTATCCTCTACAGTATGGGAGTCCGATGCAATTGGTTTGGTCCAATTTGGTGGAGAAATGAGGAATTGGTGAAGGTTTGGGGAAGAACACTAATAGGAATTTATGTGTGTATTAAAAAGAGGCAAGAACTTTTGAATGAGTGATTAAATAGGGGTATGGCCTCTTGATGGCTGTTGATAAAGGCTAGGGTTAGGATTTTGCAAGGTTAGATGGGTGGCTAAGGCTTCTCCACATGTTTCTAGGCTCAATCAAAGGCTCACATCAAAAGTAGCCTTTCTTAACATTTAGTCAAAATATCCTACTAACATAATATCTAGATATTAATCTAACTTAGTCATTAAGTCTCTAATCTTCTAACTAAACCTCCATGACCTCCATGAACATCATTAGCATCTAGTTTTACTCAAAACTAGGTTAGCCTCTAATAAAAAGATTAGCACCACAATAATCAATCAAAATTCATTTTCATTAAAAAGTCCAAAATAACCAAAATACCCCTAGGCTATAAAGTCACACTTAGTCATCCTAATCACATGGTTAGGTCCCCATGGTCATGGTTAGTCTCTAGGTCATGCAGTCTCTAGGGTTGCACTAGCAAAACATCAAAATCACAAGTCATGGTTTTAAATAGTTTTAAATTGATTAAAAATTACCATAAATCATATCATGATTTAAATAACATTATTTAAAAAATACAAAAGTTTAAAATTACCCTCATTTTATAAACTGGGTGCTACAAGTCTACCCTCCTTAGAAAAATTTCGTCCTCGAAATTAAGATGGTTGTACTCTTTCTAGGTCAAACCCCCAACAATCATAGTCTCAAAATCACACAGTTTGATAATCATATGCGTCTGTCCAAAATTATGATACTCAGAATCTTTGTCATGCTAGTGAGCAAGGCTACGATATTCACAGAGTCCTCGACTAAGGTACATACCTCTAGAATCATGGTATTTAAAATTTTTGCATTGTCGCATGCTTGGCCGCAAAAACCTTAAATTCCCATACCCGAGAAATACGACAAAAATCTGACTATATGTCCTCACTATGCCAGCTAACATGACTATAAAAGACTCTAAATCCCACAACTGAGGCAACCTAGCCCATAAGACTTATATCAGAATAAAATCAAATCACAATGAAACACCATAATAAAATTTATCAACCAACAAGGAACAGATGGAATCGAATTTCAAGACAGTTATAAGGAGACAAATACGAAAATGGAATC
Organism: Iris pallida; assembly: GCA_029216955.1. Classification (NCBI taxonomy): domain Eukaryota; kingdom Viridiplantae; phylum Streptophyta; class Magnoliopsida; order Asparagales; family Iridaceae; genus Iris; species Iris pallida. The sequence continues at coordinate 5,880,520 of JANAVB010036820.1, read as the reverse complement.
GAATAGATTAGAACCTGCAATCAGCTCTCCTTCTGCCTGTGTATCCTCGACTGTCATGGCAAAAGCTCTTCCCTACTGGCCTCTCCTGGCCTACTGCTGATGCTGGACAAACCTCTGCTGCTGAGTCTGCAAAGGTGGTCCCGACTGCTGTCCTGTCGGAGCCCTAGCTCCTGCTGCTGCCTGAGCTAATCGTGCTGAGTTCTTGGGACACTCCCTCAATTGATGCTCTGCTGAACCATAAAGTAAACACACGCCCTGCCTCTTCCTGCAGTCATCCCACCCGTGACCTTGCTTCTTGCAGAAGTTACACATAGTGTGCTGATGTTGCCTGCTGGTAAAGTATATGTCCCTGGACCTAAAACGGCTGTTGAAGTGGTCTATGCTTAATGTGAGGGCGCTTGGCTGGCCCTGTACTAGAAATAGTCCCCAAGGCATCACTGCTCCTCTTCGTCCTCAGATCGTAGTCCTCCTCTGCAATCTAAGCATCCATCAGAATCTGCTCAAATGTCGCATTACGACGCCCAGAAGTGTGAGAGCGCACTGTGTGAATCAGGCCCCTCATGAACTTGCGGGCCTTCTCTCCCTCATCCTGAATCATTCCTGGAGCGAATCGACTCAGACAAAAGAACTCTGCCGTATACTCGTCCACAGACGAGTTCCCCTGCACCAGTCCTGCAAACTGGTACTCCAACGCGCTAAGAGCTACATCCGGATAGAACGTCTCCTTGAATAGTCCCTGGAAGTTCTTCCATGTCAATCCTCTAACTGATGCACGAGGATCCGTGCGGTACCATGTCAAAGCGATATCAAAGAACTGTTTAGCCGCGGCTGACACCCACAGCCTCTCCGAAAGCTCTGCTAGATCCAAACTCCGCTCGTCCTCTAGCCAGTCGTCGGCATAAATAATGCCCTCAGTCCCCTTGAACTCCCGGGGTACCATCTTCTTGAAATCTAACACTGATCCAGGCCTCGGCTGCCGCTGATGCTGCTCCTGGCCCTGAGCTCCCTGAACCGGAGCTGTAGCAACCTTCTCGACCGCTGCTAGTACAAGCTGATGAGCATTCTCCATGCACTTTCTCATAGTCTCAGACTGCCGCTGAGACGCCTCTGCCTGCGCTCGCTGAGTCTCCATCATCTGCTGGAGGAGCACAAACATCTGCAACGCATCTGTCGGTATCGGAAGTGGTGGCGGAAGAGTCTCTGGAATAACGATACAAGGCCTCTCAACTGGAGGTGGAAGACCTCCTGATACTGCTACTCCTACTTCCACCTAGATGGCAGGAGCAGTAGGGGCAGCAGAGACAGCCATCTGGACCTCCCCCTCCTCCGGAACAGTAGGCTTCGATGGCCGGACCTCTCTAGGGCAGTACTAGATCCAGCTGCCTGAGTTCGAGTCACTCTCATCCTGGAGACTGATCAAACAAGAAAATCAATACTGAGAAAGAAGCGATATAATCAAAGGAGGACGGTTTATTTCAAAGGAAACAATTTTCAATAAGAATTTAGATGGCAGGAATTCAGTTAAGAGTTTTTTCTAGATGTGATTGAGTGCCTAAAAATATATCCTAATCCTACTACAGGCTGTAGTCATACTCTAGTTCGAATACCACTACATAAACTTGACCTGCATGGGCCACCTCTAAAAATGTGTCACGACCCGCACCCAGTTTAGGGACACGAGAACGTAGATACGTTTAGCCTATACCGCAGTGTCGGCGATAGAACGCTGTATAGGTCATCTATAACATCTAACATCTAACATCTAACAACAAGATATATGAACATGTCATCTCCGCACGGAGGTATAATATAACATCTCAACTCTATATCTCAATCACAAGTCTAGGGAAGATAGAGCACGATACGGAATAAGATAAAAGGAAGAACTGAATATATAGGTAAAGTCATCACAACACATATAGATATCCAACACAAATAAATACAAGTCCTGAATATAACTAAGTCTCAACCAACAATCGAAAAAATCTGATACAAACAGAAAGCTAAAATACTAGACTAAACTAGGCACCCTCTACTGAGCTAGATGCTCCTCAGGCTCCTGAATGTCACCCCCATATGCCCCATAGATGGTAGGGCAGTCACCATCATCATCTATAATATTTTCAACAGTTCCATCAGGACAGGAGCGAGCAAAATACATCTCACGCAGTTCATATCATGTTGGAAAATATAAAGCATGCAAACGAGTAAGATACATGGACTGTAAGGAAATATATATAAAAACGAGAGAGATTTGATAACTGGAAATATCTATATATATGATAAGTAAGAAATGTAAGTAACCTGTGAATTAGAGCATGAGATGGTTATATAAATGGGTTAGGACAATGCAAGGGTAACTCCATCATACGTGAGTGTAGAATAGACATATATATAATTTTCAGAAGATGGGATTTTGATCACATAATCATTTCCTACTCACCCTCCCCAATCAATACACAAGGATCCAGTCAAGTTACGTTACCTTGTAGAAGAGGTTTTTATCACGTTTGCTCACGTGATCATGAGAGTACAAGATTGCACAAGAGTATACATGAATAACGGTGTACATGAAATACAAGATGTTCGTGAAAAGTACATGACAACTGTATCTGATGCACCCCGAAGGGGATAACATCGCATGACAAGATCCATAGGGTACCAATCTGTGATAATAACGTGTCAGCATCATGTAAAGTAATCTAGAGCAAGAATATAAATCCTAGCAAGTATGAAACGGTCAGAGAATATACTCGCATGTCACCCTGAATGACTGATATGAATAGATGTCCGAACTGGTGTCACAGAGTCCTATTTAGAGTAAAACATGTTATTAAGTACTCAAATTGTAATAATGGAAATCTGCAATGCAAACTACATAATTCTAAGTCATACTAGGTCAAAGTCAACTCTTGGTCAACTTTGGTCAAACCAAGTCAATATCTAGTCGAAGTAGGTCAACAACAAGGCTATCTTGGTCAACTGATCAACTTAGGCTATCAAGGATCAATTTGGTCAATGGTCAACTATTGGTCAACTTTAGGGTTTGATCAACTAAGTCAATTGGTCACTATTGACTCAATATTGACTTTTGGTCAACTCTAGTCAATTTAGCTTATTAGGTTCAATACCAAGTCATTTTAGGTCTAGGACTAGTAAACTAAAGTCTAAACAACAATCTATAGGGTCACTCTTCATACTAGGCCTATATACAATATCATAATATACATACCTATATATAGCATAGGCTATAATATATAACATACATAGATACATACATACATGGATTACCTACATCATTCATGCATTGCCTATATATGGCATACATTAGATTACACTACATACAACTTATATTCAATTTGATATTATACGTGAATACATACGTATTCATCAAACATACATTGCATATATGCCCACTTACATATCAAGTATACATACATATATACATATATATATATTAAGAGGGAAATGGGATACCATGTGAGTGTGAGTATGTATAAGGAGTGAAGTGAATGAGTGACTTGTGTAAAGGAGGGCTATGACATATGAAGGGGAGTGAGAGAACAAAAGTGAGGAAATGTGAGATAGTGGCATGTGAGAGTGTGTGTATAGTGTACGAGTGAGTAGAGAGTGTTACTGTTCTCAGTTAACATTATAACTCAATTATCATTCAAAACCACCTTCATACATCAACCAATCTTCAAAACCCAATTTGAATCCAAAATCAGTTTTGAAGAGGAACTAAGGTTAACTCTCTGTTGAGTTTTTTTCAGTGTCAGTTAACATATAATGTAAACCAGCCACAATTTTGATAGGTGAAACCCCATTCTCAGGAAATCAAACCAATTTTAGTTTTTAGGTTTTAACAGTATCTACATATTTCAAACCTTATCATATAACAAAACCCAACAATATATACAATCTCAGTTTTCAAGTTTCCCCAAATCTCAGGTTTACACTAGTGTTTGTACTCAATAAAACTATGAAGAAAGTGACAGTGTTCAGCTATTATTCAAAATTGAAACCAATTAAGACTCAAGTCTAATCTACCACAGCAATATATAATACTAGAAATATTATATACAATATCAATATATATTAAAATTTATATGCACACATGCAAAACTCTCAAGAACAGTGAACATTTACAATATCAGTGAAAAAAATAAAACCCGACCAAACAACCCAACTATGATTTCGATAACCCAATTAATTATCAAATTAATATGCACAGATGTGAGTGGCATATAATACGTGTCATGGGGGATGCATTTGTGTCCACACAAGTGGACACGAAGTGTCCAATTCACAAAAATAGGAAGTATCAGAGAACAGACAAAGTATTCCTCGTGCACGCGTGTCGTGGCCTCGTGAACACGACACACGACACACGGGGCTCTGTGCTCGTGTCCTAGTATTCGCCCAGGGTAGGGATACTTGTCCACCACCCGAAATTGGGTCCAAGTGTCGTCGTGTCCACAAATGAGGAGCGTATCAGAGCTTGCTGTTTGCGAGAACACAGCCGATGCGTGACCAGTCCGTGCACAATAACGTGTCCGATACGATACGGGTCGTACGAGACTTAGGGGGTGACCTGTCGGTCACTACCCTAAGGTACACACCAAGTTTCGCGTGTCGAAACGCCGTGTCCAGGAAGAATTAGGACACGGGTAGCAGGGCACCCGTGCGGTTGTGTCGTGCAGCGTGTCCAGTCCAATTTTGGACACCAAATCGACACAAAATTAAATTCATTCAACTTGAAATGCAATATACACCTAATTAGCTACAAACCTATGTAATTAGTTTTGAAAATTATTAACTTTTATTTCTAAGTAGCATTTCATCGAACACATATTCAAAAATACCGATACGTGTCCGATACGTACACGAAATGGATACGAATTCCTACCAAACTTGGGCTACACCTAGGGGAACCCTAAATGAATACATCTATGGAAAAAAATCAGGAATTCATTAGGGTTTGATAGGTTTTACCTATTGAGGGTGAAACCTCAATGAAAAGGCCTTGAAATGAGAGCTTCTCCCCAACTTGCAATGATCCCAAGCCCCCGAATCCTTGCTAGCTAGCCACCAATAGTATCCTCTACAGTAGGGGAGTCCGATGCAATTGGTTTGGTCCAATTTGGGAGAGAAATGAAGAATTGGTGAAGGTTTGGGGAAGAACACTAATAGGAATTTATGTGTGTATTAAAAAGAGGCAAGAACTTTTGAATGAGTGATTAAATAGGGGTATGGCCTCTTGATGGCTGTTGATAAAGGCTAGGGTTAGGATTTTGCAAGGTTAGATGGGTGGCTAAGGCTTCTCCACATGTTTCTAGGCTCAATCAAAGGCTCACATCAAAAGTAGCCTTTCTTAACATTTAGTCAAATTATCCTACTAACATAATATCTAGATATTAGTCTAACTTAGTCATTAAGTCTCTAACCTTCTAACTAAACCTCCATGAACATCATTAGCATCTAGGTTTACTCAAAACTAGGTTAGCCTCTAATAAAAAGATTAGCACCACAATAATCAATCAAAATTCATTTTCACTAAAAAGTCCAAAATGACCAAAATACCCCTAGGCTAGAAAGTAACACTTAGTCATCTTAATCACATGGTTAGGTCTCCATGGTCCTGGTTAGTCTCTAGGTCATGCAGTCTCTAGGGTTGCACTAGCAAAACATCAAAATCACAAGTCATGGTTTTAAATAGTTTTAAATTGATTAAAAATTACCATAAATCATATCATGATTTAAATAATATTATTTAAAAAAATACAAAAGTTCAAAATTACCCTCATTTTAGAAATTGGGTGCTACAAGTCTACCCTCCTTAGAAAAATTTCGTCCTCGAAACTAAGATGGTTGTACTCTTTCTAGGTCAAACCCCCAACAATCATAGTCTCAAAATCACACAGTTTGATAATCATATGCGTCTGTCCAAAATTATGATACTCAGAATCTTCGTCATGCTAGTGAGCAAGGCTACGATATTCACAGAGTCCTCGACTAAGGTACATACCTCTAGAATCATGGTATTTAAAATTTTTGCATTGTCGCATGCTTGGCCGCGAAAACCTTAAATTCCCATACCCGAGAAATACGTCAAAAATCCCACTATATGTCCTCACTATGCCAGCTAACATGACTATAGAAGACTCTAAATCCCATAACTGAGGCAACCTAGCCCATACGACTTATCTCAGAATAAAATCAAATCACAATAAAACACCATAATAAAATTTATCAACCAACAAGGAACAGATGGAATCGAATTTCAAGACAGTTATAAGGAGACAAATACGAAAATGGAATCGAATAGATTGTAGGCCTCAAAAATGAAGTCACGCTGAGTTGATCAAAACAAGTCACGCAAAGTGATCCAAGAAGCAGCACAAAAGATATGCTAAGTTCTGCCTGGCCATCTCCTTTAGAAGTCACGCAGAGACAGCTCAGTCATACGTCAGAATCATAATGACTGACAACACAACAGTCGAAAAACGTCTCCTCGTATGCCACGTATGCACAGAACTCGAGAGATCACAGCCGTCTTTTGCATGATTTTCGAAATCTTCCTTAGCAAGACTCACTCTTCACCAAGTTGGCGTGACTTTAGGTCTTGTCTTCATTTAATACGGCTGACAATATAATCAATATCAGAGATTTTGTGTCAGACGAAGCGTGCCAAATCAAGACAGCTGGCGGTTTGCGTGGATTCTGAACCTTCTCCTTCCTCAAAATATTGCGTGACTTTTGAGTTATTCTTCTCAAAGCCTGCGTGAATTCTGAAGTATTCTTCTTCAAAGCTTGCGTGGATTTCGCCTTCAACGAGTTTGTGTCAACGAATCTGCATGGATTTTTGCCTTCAGCAAGTCAGCGTGGATTTCATTTCAACTGGAGTACGTGGCAGCCATGCCACCGATCTCTCTCTCGCGTGCCCAGTAACTTGCACACGACCCATGCACTGATGCCATGTGTCCAACAGTTACGGGCCACGTCCAGTAACTACTCACTAATCCTGCGTGTATTTAGAGTCTGCATGACTTTTCAAGTGCACCAGTGGTGAGGTAGTTATCTTTTCAGTTATTATTTTTGACTCTATAAATAGAGTTCTTTTTCTTCTCATTCATTGTACAGATACATTGATATCTACTGTCAAAATTTTGAGAGCTTTTCTTCTTCGCATAGTCCAAGGGATAAAGCGATCGTCTTCTAGATCGGATTCCTACAGTTGTAATTTTCCCAGAAACACAACAAATAAAGAGAATTTCTTTATGGAAAACAAATTGGCGACTCTGCTGGGGAAAACCATCTCCTCTTCTGAGATGGTAACAACTCAATGCGATACTTCGTCAATCGGCTCGACGAAGAAGGTGATGACGATCAAATTTGATCAACTCGCCTATGAAGAAATGCAGCGGGCTAAGGGTGGCAAGCCCACTCCAGCCTCCATTATCACTGCCAAGTCGAAGGGACACTCTGTCTATGTCCCTAAGAATCAATTGGCAGTCAATGGTGAAGTCTCTGCCACAGTGTCTACTCCTAACACTGGCAAGAACTCCACTGCAAGCACGCACACTCTTGTGCGCTCGAAGATGACAGTAACTAAAAGTCACGCTGACAGTACTGGCTCCTTAGCCGAATCTGTTCCAGCGTACAAATTCAACTCTAAAAGTCACGCTGACAGTACTGGCTTCTTAGCCGAATCTGTTCCAGCGTGCAAATTCAACTCTAAAAGTCACACTGACAGTACTGGCTCCTTAGCCAAATCTGTTCCAGCGTGCAAATTCAACTCTAAAAGTCACGCTGATAGTACTGGCTCCTTAGCCAAATCTATTCCAGTGTGCAATCCCACATTCAACAGTCACGCTGACAGTACTGGTTCCTTAGCCAAATCTATTCCAGCGTGTAATTCTAAAATCAAAAGTCACGCTAACAGCTCTGGTTCTTTAACCAAGTCTGTTTCAGCGTGTATTTCATCAGAGAAGAATAGCTCCTTAGTTATCTCTTCTTCTTCACCGAGTTCTACTAGAACTGGGGGTGGTCTTCCACACAAAGTCCCTTCGAAAAGGAATAACTCTTTAGTTGTTTCTTCTGCTCCTGTAGTTTTTACTTCAGGAACAGCTTTGACTGATACTTTTGTTAGTCAAAGGAAAGGAGATGGTCTTTTGACTACTCTTTCTTCTAGACATTCTATGTCCCAAAACTTGAATGAGTCTAAGAAGAAACATTCCTTAATGTCTTCTTCTTTGACTTCTTCAAATTGGGCACAGAATCTGTCCATTAAAGAGGGTCTGTTACCAACTCCTAATCAAAGGAGTGGTTCAACTCTTCCTTCTCTGCAAATATCCAGATCAATGGAAGAAAAACTCCATGTTTCCAAAATTAATGTGTTACCTTCCACTGATTTAAGAACAAAACTCAGCACTTCTAGTGTTAAGAAACCATACCAATTGGATATGAAGATAAAAGATCCAGATGCAGAGTATGCAAGAAATTATGTGGCTCACATTAATCACTCCTTGTATAATCAAGAGCCATCAAGACCCAAGAACAGGAAGTATACTCCTCAATCTTCACAAAGAGATTTACGGGAATATCTTCAACAGAAGAGATGGAGTAATTCTATATCAAAGGAACATGCTGAATGTGACTTCTATCCAAGAGTCATAATTCAGTGCAGATGTCAATCAACAGTTCAAGACCATGGTGATCATGAATGTGACTTCCAGCCAAGAGTCACAATACAATGTAGATGTCAAAATAAACGACAGTCTGTCTTCAATAGGATTCAGTATGAACCTATGCCTGATGAAGATGAGCCTTTGTTTGCCTCTGTCAACATGACTTCTCGGGACACCGGGGGTAGAGTTGATAGTCCAGATGGAGTATATAGAAACACCAGAGCTAGAGTCCTAGCTTCTAGTCAAAGAAATTTGATCCCTGAAATTGATTCTGAATTTCTTGGAGAATCTAACTTCCCACCTCTTCCTACTGGGGGTAATTCTCCTATAGTTGACTTTGATGCACGAAGCAATGATTCAGAGCATACAACATCTACTAGTTCATCAATAATCCCTCATACAGTCACGACTTACATGGTTGATGGAAATACTGATGAACCTTCTTCTTCTTTGACTTCTCAAGATCAAAGAATTGCTTCTTTAGAACATCAAATGAAGTCTATGACTGATATAATGAAGTCGATGTATGAACTCATGACAGCTCAGTTGCAAAATCGACAGACTGTATCAGATGCCATACCAGTTGATACTGATATAAGTCCAGTACAAGTTCCTCCAGCAGTACAATACAATACTCCTGGACCAGCTCAACCAAATCCTAGTCTCTCTGGAGCTGGGGGTAGTGCTTACAATGCTGTTCCTCCTCCCAACTATTCTCTACAAGCCACAACTCCACAATCTTCGGGAGTTGTCTCTGAAGAATTGAAGAATCTCAAAACTCAATTCGAGGCATTCAAACAGAAGGATGGTTTACAAAGGTTAGGCATCAAACAACCTTATCCGATAGAATGGAAGCAAGTATCATATCCTCCTAAATACAAGCCTCCTACTATCTCATTCTATGATAGAACCACTTCTTCAAGTCAGTTTATTAATCACTTTGAAGTGATGATTGATCAACTGCAACCAAGTGATGCCCTCCTTACTCGGGTATTTATTGGATGTCTCAAGGGAACGGCTTATGAATGGTATAGGAGTCTCCCAGATGGGAGTATTACCTCATTTGCTGGTTTCAAACAGATATTTCTTGAAAGGTTCTATGAAGGGCTTAATGACATGACTATGTCTGCTCTTATTAGAATCAAGCAGAAAAATAATGAATCTACAGAGGAATACATTGAACGGTTTCGAAGAGAAGCTCTGAAGATGCCTCTTGGAACTCCTGATGCTGTCACCATTGACACGTGCAAATCAAACTTGTTACCAATCATCAGTATGTGGATAGGGTCCACTCAATTTCAAGATTGGCCTTCCTTCATAGTCAGTGCCAAAGCTGCAGAAATCAGTGCTAAAACCTTCAAAGGTTTAGGAGTGCAGATGACTCCTAAAGAAACAGGACAAGGTGCTAACAATAAAAATAATGCTCGCAAAGGAAAAGAAACTCTTGAAGTTAATCTTCAAAGCAAAGATGCATCAAATGTTCAAATTCCTGCCTCTACAACTCAACAATCAAGAACACCTCGCCCCAAAGAAAAATATTCTTTTGATGACGACGATGTCCTTGGTATCTTTGAATGTCTGCTGAAAGGTAATAAAATACAATTACCAGAGATCAAGAAACCTGATGAAGCTGGTAAGACAGATCATCCTAAATACTGTCCATATCACAGAATGCTGGGTCACACAATTCGTACATGTTATGTATTGAAAGGAAAGATCCAAGAAATGATTAAATCTGGAGCTATCTCTCTTACTCCAAAAGAGAAGACCGTCACCTCCAACGTTGTCTCTATGCAATTTGGTGATTTCCCTCCTCAACTCCTTGAAAGTGGGATTGTTCCTATTCCCAAGGCAACTCTTGACATAGTGAATCTTCCTCCTCCACAGTCTGAAGGATTAGTGCCAATCACTTTGGAAACAGGAGAAATCATGTGGATCCATCCTGATCTAGTGGCAGATTTTGAATCGCCTTCTCCTCAAAAGATTTCTTCTCAAAAATCCAAGAAGGCTGGAAAGATCAAGTCATGTCATATGACTTCTCTTGGGTCTACCTCTGACACAGAGCCAAAAGACAAAGAAGAAGCACTTGTTAGTGCTACTCGAACGGGGAAACCTTACCTAAAGGATTATTCTAAAAATCCTGAAGATCCTACTGATATCCCTTCAGATGCTAAAGATGCTCCTAATGTTCCTCCTGAAGAAGAATCATCCACTGAACCTGTTCCTCCCAAGCCTACGGCTCTGGAGAAAGGCAAACAACAGGCTCGGTTTGATAAGCCAATCAAGAAGTCTTTTCCTCTTGGACTTCAGAAGCCTTACAACTTCGACATTTTGGCTCAACTTGCTAATACTCCAGCTAGAATGTCCCTCTTTGAACTTCTACGTCTTTCTAAAAAAACTCGGGAGACGTTAAGTGAAGCACTTCTACAAGCTGACTCTTGTCTTGCACAATTGAAGAAGCCAGATGCGGAACCTGCCACTTGCTTACATTGCAACAGTGTACTGGAGATTATCCCAAATATCACCTTTACACAAGACGACATGCTACTGGAGGATAATCGACATGACCGACCTCTCTACTACACTGGTTATATTGATACGATGAAGATAGATCGTATCCTCATTGACCCAGGGTCTGCTATAAGCATAATGCCAAAGAGTTTATTGGATGAACTAAAAATCCCTCTTCACAAGCTCTCCAAGACGGTTACTACTATCTTGGGATTCAATCAAAGCCGAAGTGAGCCTTTGGGAAAGATTCATCTGAAGCTTCAGATAGGCAATTTCAGATCTAAAGTCACTTTCTATGTGATCGAGATCGTGGGATCCTATAATCTTCTTCTGGGGAGGCCCTTTCTTCATGAAAATAATGTGGTGCCCTCTACTCTTCATCAATGTTTTAAATACATTGATAGCAATGGAAGAGTGCAAAAAGAAGTTGCTGATATAAATCCCTTCCATGGGGTTGAAGCTTATTTCAACGATTTCCGAATGTATAAAGAAGAGTATACAAGGATCATACAAGTTATGGAGAAAGAAGATGCACAAAGTGAGACTTTAATAATCCCTGTTAAAGGTCGAACTACTCAGCAACAATCTCCTAAACCCTCTGGAGAAGATTCTTTCATCATTCCAGTGAGTGGACGGATCTCTCCGTTACCTCAGTCATCTACTCAAAATACACTGATCATTCCTGTCAATGGGCGTACTACAGTTCCTGTATCTTCACAAGATACTCTGCTAATTCCAGTTGGAGGGCGGACTACTCTTCCTACTCAAACTTCAAGGGAGCTCACCTCTTCTGAGCCATTTTTTATCGATCTTAATCGAAACAAAGCTTCTTCTTCTTCTCCCCCTTTAGTCATTGACTTGGCTAAAATCTTTAAGGCTCAGCCTTCTCCCAATGTAAATATTGCTGCTTTTACATTTAATAAAAAGTCTCCACCTTTGCAGTATGTTGATGTGTGTAATTATGTTCATAGTTATTTACATCTGTTAGATGACTTGAGCACAATAACCATAGGAGTTGTACAGATTGTTCATACAGATGTATTTCTAGAACCTGTACAATCTTCATACTTTCTAGTTCCCAGCAGAAAACCAGGAGACATTCCAATATTTTTCTACAAAGGGCCTCAAAATCCTTCTGATCTTGAAGATGATGACAAAAATGATGATACTGGAAGATTACAACTACGTCGTTATAGTCAGCAATCTAGAGACATCATCAAAAATATGGGCTATGACTTCAGGACTGGCCTCAATGGTGGAAAAAGAAGAAAAATGCCTGTTCGTATTCCTCCTCTGAAATATGGAAGGACGAAATACGGATTGGGTTATACTGTTCCTACTCCTTTCATCAATATTATCCATGAAGATCCCGAGTCTGACGAAGATAAGAGATCTGATTCTTCTAGTACCACTTCTTGGGATTCCGATACGAGTATCGGCGATTTCTACTGCAACATTCTGTCTTCCAACATGGTTTCCATTGACCATTCTGAAGAAAGTGATGAAGACGAAGAAGAGTTTGAAATCTCACCTGAATCAGAACAGTGGGCCCAAAAATTAGATAATCAATGGAAGTTCCGTTTCGAGCAAAAAGAACCTCCGACTGAAGATAAACTTGTTCAAATAGATGTTGGTGAAGAGGGATCTCCCAAACCAATTTTCATCAGTGAAAGTCTTTCTGAAACTGATAAGCAAGACATGATCAAACTCATTCGTGATTACATCGATGTCTTTGCTTGGAGTTATGAAGATATGCCAGGGCTTGATCCTCAAATTGCAACTCACAAGCTCAATATCTTGCCGAATGCTAAATCGGTCAAACAACAACAGCGACGATTTCGTCCAGACATCATGGATGCAATTGAAGCTGAAGTCAATAAACTCATTACCTCTGGGTTTATTAGAGAGGAACAACATCCCAATTGGGTGGCTAATATTGTTTCTGTTCTTAAAAAGACTGGCAAGATCAGAGTATGCATAGACTTTCGCGATCTCAATGCGGCATGTCCTAAAGACGAATTCCCTCTACCAATTACTGATGTCATGGTTGATAATACCTGTGGATTTGAACGAATGTCATTCATGGACGGGTATTCTGGGTACAATCAGATCAAAATGTTTCCAGAGGACGAGAAACACACTTCTTTCAGAACGCCGATTGGTACATACTGTTATACAGTTATGCCATTTGGTCTCAAGAATGCAGGAGCAACTTATCAACGAGCTATGAGCACTATATTCCGTGAACATTTACGGAAACAGTCGAATGCTATGTTGATGATATTGCAGTCAAAAGTCGACAAAAGGAGGATCATATCCAAGATTTGAAGATTATATTTGATCTAATGCGTAAGCATCAATTAAAGATGAACCCTACTAAGTCCTTCTTAGGCGTCTCTAGTGGTAAATTTCTCGGCTTCGTCATTACCTCTAAAGGTATACACGTGGATCCCGAGAAGATCAAAGCCATCCAAGAGATGCGTCCTCCACGCACCTTAAAAGAGCTACGAGGATTTCAAGGAAGAATCGCTTATATCAGGAGATTCATCTCTAATTTATCAGGACGCTGCAGACCATTAACAAACTTATGAAGAAAGGTGTCTCTTTTATCTAGAATGATGTATGTCAGAAAGCATTCGATGATATAAAACAATATCTAATGAGCCCTCTAATATTGGTACCTCCCATCTCAGGAATACCGTTCCTCCTCTATACTCGAGCAATGAGTCATTCATTGGGTGCATTACTCGCTCAAAAGAATCAAAATGGCCATGAACAAGCCATTTATTATCTCAGTCGCACTATGACCGGAGCTGAACCTCGATATTCACGGTTGAAAAAGAATGTCTAGCCTTGATGTTTGCTGTCCAAAAGACACGTCATTATATCATTGGCCAGACTATTCATGTCATCTCCAGGATCAATCCTATACGAATCATGATGAAGAAACCCAGTGTTTTGAATTCTCGATTGGCTAACTAGGGAATCCTACTTGCTCAGTATGACATGCATTATATTCTTCAGAAATCAGTCAAAGAACAAGCTTTAGCTGATTTTCTGGCCGCTCACTCAATTCCAGAAAATTCAAAACTCTATGATGAAATCCCCGATGAAGTCCTAGATTCAAATCAAATTGCTGAAGAAGATCCTACTTGGCGTCTATTCTTTGATGGAGCATCAAGAATTGGTCCTAATGGCGATATTGTCGCTGGAGTTAGAATTGTTCTTGTATCGCCAGAAGGTCTTGCCATCCAAAGAGCTTATTCTCTCGATCAGCCGTGTTCAAACAATGTAGCTGAGTACAACGTATTACTTATTGGTCTTCAACTCGCTAAACATCTGAATATTCAACATTTGAAGGCATATGGAGACTCTAAACTTATTGTCAATCAGATCAGGGGTACTTATGAAGTTCGCCATCAAGATCTGGTTCCTTATAATAAAATAGCTATATCTATGGCTTCTTCGTTTGAAGAATTCTTTATTGAACATGTTAGGCGAGCATGTAACACAGAAGCTGATGCCCTTGCTAATCTTGCAGCAGTGCTGGCTATCCCAATCAAACGGCAACAAATGATTGTTGTTCATAATCGAGAATTATTTCATCTTGAAAATAACCTGACTCTAGGACTTCCAGTTGACATTGAAGAATCAACATCTCATGATGTCAACACAACAAGAGGATTTGGATTCAGTCGTAAATCGATATCATCTTCATCCGATTCCAGCATGGAATTCATCTTCAGTAACTCGATTGAGAATCAGAATACGGATAAAGATTGGAGACTTCCTTTCTTAGATCTGGTATTATATGATATTCTTCCGGATGATCCGAGTGAGGCAGCATCTATCAGACGACGATCACTCAGATTCTACTACAATCATACAACAAAGACCTTATATCGTCGAGCTTATGATGGTTTACTCCTTCGATGTGTTGTCGGCGACGAGGCTCAACAAATCATTCGCGAAGCACATGATGAAATTTGTGGAGCACATCAGCCAGGACCAAAACTTCAAGACCGTATTCGACGTATGGGTTATTATTGGCCCACCATGGTATCTGATACCATCGAATACGCAAAGAAGTGTAAAGCTTGTCAAATCCATACGGATTTTATTCATCAACCCTCGGAATTTCTACATCCGACGGTAGCATCATGGCCCTTCGAAGCTTGGGGCATAGACATTGTCGGCCCGATCAATCCACCGTCATCTAAAGGTCATCGGTTCATTCTCGCAATAACTGATTACTTCTCCAAATGGGCCGAAGCCATTCCTTTATCTGAAGTTAAGACGTCTAATGTTATCAGCTTTATTAAGCACCACGTCATCTACAGATTTGGTGTTCCTCGACGCATTGTTTATGATAACGGACCACAGTTCGTCAGCCAGAAATTTACTCGATTCTGTGACGATCACCGGATCAATAATGTTGCTTCTACCGTATATAATCCAGCAGCTAACGGATTAGCAGAAGCTTTCAACAAGACTATCATCAAACTCCTAAATAAGTTTGTCTCCACTAACAAACGTAATTGGAGTGACAAGCTCGGAGAATGTTTGTGGGCTTATCGCACTACAGTTCGTAATGCTACCAAATGTACACCTTTCTCTCTGGTGTATGGTTGCGAAGCTGTTCTTCCATTAGAGATTCAAATTCCTTCTTTAAGGATAGCAATCGCTAATGAACTCACTGCTGAAAATAACGATCGTCTTCGACTTCAGGAATTAGAAGCTCTGGATGAAAAGCGATTATCTGCTCAACAAAATATTGAATTCTATCAAGCTAGAATTTCAAGAGCTTTTAATAAAAAAGTCAGAGTTCGATCATATCAAAAAGGAGAACTTGTTCTAACAGTCAGACGCCCTATGACTATGACTCATATGAGTAAGGGCAAATTTGACGCAAAGTGGGAAGTTCCCTATATTGTGAGCAAAGTTTTCTCAAATGGAGCTTATCAACTCTCAGAATTGGATGGTCGAAAAGTTTTGATGCCTATTAATGACAAATTCCTTAAAAAGTACTATGTATAAATCAGACAAATTCATGTTTAAAAAAATAAAATTTTTATTTTATTTTCATGAATGATGATACATGATATTAAGGAAGATCACTATCATCCTTCTCTACTTTTGGACATAGGCCACTACTGTCCTTCTCGAAGACGTGATCAGCAAAAGAGCCGAGAACCTCCTTGCTAGAACCCACAATAAATTTGCAAGCAGCCATCCTCATGGCTTCCTCTTTTTCAGTCCTTCCTGGTTCGAGCAGAAAATCCAGAATGTCCCTTGGTGGCTTGGGTGCAGACGAACCTTCGCCTGCTTTCACCTTCTTCGATTGAACTGAATCAGCAGGGCGTTCTTCAGTGCCTTTCTGAACTTTTGAGGCAGTCTCAGTCTTCTTAAATGCTTCTCCAGACGACATTTTTATGTTGAGGAGTAGAAGTATTCATTCTCGCCAGATTTCTGCTATATTTATAGGCAGAAGTTCCTCATTCATCTGACGTTTCACATATTCATTAATGCTTAACGGTTCATCCATTCATTTCTCACATTCATCCGACGTTTTACATGTTCATTAATACTTGACGGTTCATCCGTTCATTTATTTATATTCACTCGACAGTTCATCTGTTCATCATTTCCTAACGGTTCATCCGTTCATAATCTTCTATCAATTTATTAAGTGGGGATTCATTATTTATCATGTTTTCATAACCTCTAAATCAATTCCGAATCTACTTACTCATTTGTCATATTTTGACCTCTGCATAGAAATCAATCTATTTTCTTTTGAGTTCCTATATATTATCACGTCCATAATACCTCTGATAATATCATATACTCTAAAACAGAAAAGATGATTTTATTATCTATCATGTCCATAATTCATCCACAAATACAAATCATTGAGCATAGAAGAATTGTCATTTCCATTCTCATTTCACCATAAGAAGTCTATTACATTTTCTTAGACTTTCTTACAAATCATAATGGTAATCTATTACAAATCTTGGATTTTCATTCTACACCACAATGATAACCTAATAGAGATCTATCTTCTTCTTTGGATCTTCTCCGTCGGACCTTCTCCGTCAGGTTCGTTGTTGGTGGCAATTCCTGACTGTCTGGGTCTCAGTCACGACCAGATCAGCAGGAATCAAACTCTGGTCTTCTTTCTCAGACGAGAGGAGAACCACAGAGTATGGCAGCCCGAAGTCGTGGTGCTGCTAATACAACTGGTGGAGTAGGAGCGACCTTTCAGAGGAGACAGGAATGTATCCAACCTTGGGATACAATTCTTAGTTCTCCCGTAAAAGGAACTCTACTACCCGATTTCTCGGTAGTAGAGTTGACTCCACCATCCAACTCTCGTGTATAAAGGCTCTTCCTACCATCTAAGGAAGACCCTTCTATCCCACGAAGAGTTCTGAGTTGTCTGATTTACGCGTCAAAAGCGTATGAGCTCCCTGATGTAGATGTCAGCAGGATATTCTTCACAGCATCCACATCCCCAATGCCAGTTCTGAAGAAAATTTTCAGCCAAGTTTCTGCAGAAAGATCAACAGAAATCATTCAGTATGCATTTATCAAACAGAGACAGGCGTGTAACAAGAAAAAGAAAGCCTATCTTCAACAGCAAAAATAAGTACACGTATTACACTGACTTATCTTCAAGTTTGCTGCTAAGGATTGACAGACCCATGTCTGGTAGCGTGCACAGAGATCTGACATCAGACAACATGGCTTTCCTATTTTCTTCTCACAGAAAATTTATTCTCAGAAGAGAGGAAGAAGAATGGGAAGATGAGTTTGCGTGGAGTTCATCCATCTATTTAAAGGGTCAAGTGCAGGTCTATTCTTGGAAAAGATCCGCGTGAGTAGCGCTCGTAAAACGTGGAATGAGTGTCACGTTTACTTCGGGAGACAGTGCAACATTAGAAACAGTCAAAGTGTGCTAATTAATATTCTTCATTAAAAGGCACGCAGATCAAACACAAAAGTTGTACTTCATTCTTTAAACAGGCACTGATGGCCTTACAAAAAAGACAAAACAGAAAAGTGCAACAAAAGCGTAGAAAGTTACGCTCTATTTTCCAGAGCGGCTAAGTTTGATGCCTAACTCCTCTACGCTCTTAACTCCCAGGCGATGCAACAGAGTCTCGAGCATTTCACGCTTCTCCATAAGGCTCCGCCCATCAGAAGAAAACGAGCCATCCAATCCAAAGTAGCTCAAGAGATTCTTGGCTAACTGCGTGGAGTCGTCCTTAAGCTCGATGACGATAGGTTCGGGTTCTTTGCCCCCAAAAGTAGGGTCACCATAGGAACAAAAGCCCAACTTGCGTGCTTCCTCTTCGGCTGCTTCCTTTGGGGTCATATTTTCGAGAGATGAATGTCAAAACTGAGAATCTCTTCCTGTTTATATAACAGATCTCGTCGACAGTTCATATTCCACCATAAATTGGACGCAATCAGTCTCGGAGAACGAAGAGTCATTATGATATTTAATAGGTTCATTCGGGTGTTTTCGAAGAACTTCAAAGTCTTTTCGACTTTCGAAAAATCTTTAAAGTCATCTCAGCGTGACTGATTTCATTTTATCATCTCGTTTTCAAAGTATTTTGAAAATATTTTATCATTTTTTGAAAACTTTGAAGGGGGTTTTGTAGGCCTCAAAAATGAAGTCACGCTGAGTTGATCAGAACAAGTCACGCAGAGTGATCCAAGAAGCAGCACAAAAGATACGCTAAGTTCTGCCTGGCCATCTCCTTTAGAAGTCACGCAGAGACAGCTCAGCCATACGTCAGAATCATAATGACTGACAACACAACAGTCGAGAAACGTCTCCTCGTATGCCACGTATGCACAAAACTCGAGAGATCACAGCTGTCTTTTGCGTAATTTTTGAAATCTTCCTTAGCAAGACTCACTCTTCACCAAGTTGGCATGACTTTGGGTCTTGTCTTCATTTAATGCGGCTGACAATATAATCAATGTCAGAGATTTTGTGTCAGACGAAGCGTGCCAAATCAAGACAGCTGGCAGTTTGCGTGGATTCTGAACCTTCTCCTTCCTCAAAACATTGCGTGACTTTTGAGTTCTTCTTCTCAAAGCCTGCGTGAATTCTGAAGTATTCTTCTTCAAAGCTTGCGTGGATTTCGCCTTCAACGAGTCTGCGTCAACGAATCTGCGTGGATTTTTGCCTTCAGCAAGTCAGCATGGATTTCATTTCAACTGGAGTACGTGGCAGCCATGCCACCGATCTCTCTCTCGCGTGCCCAGTAACTTGCACACGACCCATGCACTGATGCCATGTGTCCAACAGTTACGGGCCACGTCCAGTAACTACTCACTAACCCTGCGTGTATTTAGAGTCTGCGTGACTTTTCAAGTGCACCAGTGGTGAGGTAGTTATCTTTTCAGTTATTATTTTTGACTCTATAAATAGAGTTCTTTTTCTTCTCATTCATTGTACAGATACATTGATATCTACTGTCAAAATTTTGAGAGCTTTTCTTCTTCGCATAGTCCAAGGGATAAAGCGATCGTCTTCTAGATCGGATTTCTACAGTTGTAATTTTCCCAGAAACACAACAAATAAAGAGAATTTCTTTATGGAAAACATAGATTAGAACCTGCAATCAGCTCTCCTTCTGCCTGTGCATCCTCGACTGTCATGGCAAAAGCTCGTCCCTGCTGGCCTCCCCTGGCCTACTACTGATGCTGGACAAACCTCTGCTGCTGAGTCTGCAAAGGTGGTCCCGTCTGCTGTCCTGTCGGAGCCCTAGCTCCTGCTGCTGCATGAGCTAATCGTGTTGAGTTCTTGGGACACTCCCTCAATTGATGCTCTGCTGAAACACAAAGTAAACACAGGCCCTGCCTCTTCCTCCAGTCATCCCACCCGTGACCTTACTTCTTGCAGAAGTTACACATAGTGTGCTGATGCTGCCTGTTGGTAAAGTATATGTCCCTGGACCTGAAATGGCTGTTGAAGTGGTCTATGCTTAATGTGAGGGCGCTTGGCTAGTCCTGCACTAGAACTAGTCCCCAAGGCATTACTGCTCCTCTTCGTCCTCAGATCGTAGTCCTCCTCTGCAATCTAAGCATCCATCAGAATCTGCTCAAATGTCGCATCGCGACGCCCAGAAGTGCGAGAGCGTACTGTGTGAATCAGGCCCCTCATGAACTTGTGGGCCTTCTCTCCCTCATCCTGAATCATCCCTGGAGCGAATCGACTCAGACGAAAGAACTCTGCCGTATACTCGTCCACAGACGAGTTCCCCTGCACCAGTCTTGCAAACTGGTACTCCAACGCGCTAAGAGCTACATCCGGATAGAACTTCTCCTTGAATAGTCCCTGGAAGTTCTTCCACGTCAATCCTCTAACTGATGCACGAGGATCCGTACGGTACCATGTCAAAGCGATATCAAAGAACTGTTTAGCCGCGGCTGACACCCACAGCCTCTCCGAAAGCTCTGCTAGATCCAAACTCCGCTCGACGTCCTCTAGCCAGTCGTCAGCATAAAGAATGCCCTCAGTCCCCTTGAACTCTCGGGGTACCATCTTCTTGAAATCTAACACTGATCCAGGCCTTGGCTGCCGCTGATGCTGCTCCTGGCCCTGAGCTCCCTGAACCGGAACTGTAGCAACCTTCTCGACCGCTGCTAGTACAAGCTGATGAGCATTCTCCATGCACTTTCTTATAGTCTCAGACTGCCGCTGAGATGCCTCTGTCTGCGCTCGCTGAGTCTCCATCATCTGCTGGAGGAGCACAAACATCTACAACGTATCTGTCGATATCGAAAGTGGTGGCGGAAGAGTCTCTGGAATAACGATACAAGGCCTCTCAACTGGAGGTGGAAGACCTCCTGA
Organism: Iris pallida; assembly: GCA_029216955.1. NCBI lineage: Eukaryota > Viridiplantae > Streptophyta > Magnoliopsida > Asparagales > Iridaceae > Iris > Iris pallida. The sequence goes on along the minus strand of JANAVB010036820.1, from coordinate 5,859,442 downwards.
TACTGCTGCTGCTACTCCCACCTGGATGGCAGGAGCAGTAGGGGCAGCAGAGACAGCCATCTGGACCTCCCCCTCCTCCGGAACAGTAGGCCTCGATGGACCGGACCTCTCTGGGACAGTACTAGATCCATCTGCCTGAGCTCGAGCCACTCTCATCCTGGAGACTGATCAAACAAGAAAATCAATACTGAGAAAGAAGCGATATATTCAAAGGAGGACGGTTTATTTCAAAGGAAACAATTTTCAACAAGAATTTCGATGGCAGGAATTCAGTTAAGAGTTTTTTCTAGATGTGATTGAGTGCTTAAAAATATATCCTAATCCTACTGCAGGCTGTAGTCATACTCTAGTTTGAATACCACTACATAAACTTGACCTGCATGGGCCACCACTAAAAATGTGTCACGTCCCGCACCCAGTTTAGGGGCACGGGAACGTAGATACGTCCAGCCTATGCCACAGTGTCGGCGGTAGAACGCTGTATAGGTCATCTATAACATCTAACATCTAACATCTAACAACAAGATATATAAACCTGTCATCTCCGCACGGAGGTATAATATAACATCTCAACTCTATATCTCAATCACAAGTCTAGGGAAGATAGAGCACGATACAGAATAAGGTAAAAGGAAGAACTGGATATATAGGTAAATTCATCACAACACACATATAGATATCCAACACAAATAAATACAAGTCCTGAATATAACTAAGTCTCAACCAACAATCGAAAAAATCCGATACAAACAGAAAGCTATAAATACTAGACTAAACTAGGCACCCTCTACTGAGCTAGATGCTCCTCAGGATCCTGAATGTCACCCCCATATGCCCCATAGATGGTAGGGCAGTCACCATCATCATCTGTAATATTTTTAACAGTTCCATCAGGACAGGAGCGAGCACAATACATCTTATGCAGTTCATATCATGTTGGCAAATATAAAGCATGCAAACGAGTAAGATACATGGACTATAAGGAAATATATATGAAAACGAGAGAGATTTGATAACTGGAAATATCTATATATATGATAAGTAAGAACTGTAAGTAACTTGTGAATTAGAGCATGAGATGGTTATATAAATGGGTTAGGACAATGCAAGGGTAACTCCATCATACGTGAGTGTACAATGGATATGTATATGATTTTCACAAGATGGGATTTTGATCACATAATCATTTCCTACTCACCCTCCACAATCAATACACAAGGATCCAGTCAAGTTACGTTACCTTGTAGAAGAGGTTTTTATCACGTTTGCTCACGTGATCATGAGAGTACAAGATTGCACAAGAGTATACATGAATAGCGGTGTATATGAAATACAAGATGTTCGTGAAAAGCACATGACAACTGTATCTGATGCACCCCGAAAGGGATAACATCGCATGACAAGATCCATAGGGTGCCAATCTGTGATAATAATGTGTCAGCATCATGTAAAGTAATCTAGAGCAAGAATATAAATTCTAGCAAGTATGAAACGGTTAGAGAATATACTCGCCTGTCACCCTGAATGACTGATATGAATAGATGTCCGAACTGGTGTCACAGAGTCCTATTTAGAGTAAAACAGGTTATTAAGTACTCAAATTGTAATAATGGAAATCTGCAATGCAAACTACATAATTCTAAGTCATACTAGGTCAAAGTCAACTCTTGGTCAACTTTGGTCAAACCAAGTCAATATCTAGTCGAACTAGGTCAACAACAAGGCTATCTTGGTCAACTGGTCAACTTAGGCTATCACGGATCAATTTGGTCAATGGTCAACTATTGGTCAACTTTAGGGTTTGATCAACTAAGTCAATTGGTCACTATTGACTCAATATTGACTTTTGGTCAACTCTAGTCAATTTAGCTTATTAGGTTCAATACCAAGTCATTCTAGGTCTAGGACTAGTAAACTAAAGTCTAAACAACAATCTATAGGGTCACTCTTCATACTAGGCCTATATACAATATCATAATATACATACCTATATATAGCATAGGCTATAATATACAACATACATAGATACATACATACATGGATTACCTACATCATTCATGCATTGCCTAAATATGGCATACATTAGATTACACTACATACAACCTATATTCAATTTGATATTATACATGCATACCTACATATTCATCAAACATACATTGCATATATGCCCACTTACATATCAAGTATACATACATATATATATATATATATATATATATATATATATATATATATATATATATATAAAGAGGGAAAGGGGATACCATGTGAGTGTGAGTATGTATAAGGAGTAAAGTGAATGAGTGACTTGTGTAAAGGAGGGCTGTGACATGTGAAGGGGAGTGAGAGAACAAAAGTGGGGAAATGTGAGATAGTGGCATGTGAGATTGTGTGTATAGTGTACGAGTGAGTAGAGAGTGTTAGTGTTCTCAGTTAACATTATAACTCAATTATCATTCAAAACCACCTTCATACATCAACCAATCATCAAAACCCAATTTCAATCCAAAATAAGTTTTGAAGAGGAACTAAGGTTAACTCTCAGTTGAGTTTTTTTCAGTGTCAGTTAACATATAATGTAAACCAGCCACAGTTTTGATAGGTGAAACCCCATTCTCAGAAAATCAAACCAATTTCAGTTTTTAGGTTTTAACAGTATCTACATATTTCAAACCTTATCATATAACAAAACCCAACAATATATACAATCTCAGTTTTCAAGTTTCCCCAAATCTCAGGTTTACACTAGTGTTTGAACTCAATAAAACTATGAAGAAAGTGACAGTGTTCAGCTATTATTCAAAATCGAAACCAATTAAGACTCAAGTCTAATCTACCACAGCAATATAAAATACTAGAAATATCATATACAATATCAATATATATTAAAATTCATATGCACACATGCAAAACTCTCAAAAATAGTGAATATTTACAATATCAGTGAAAAAAATAAAACCCGACCGAACATACCAACTATGATTTCGAAAACCTAATTAATTATCAAATTAATGTGCACAGATGTGAGTGGCATATAATACGTGTCATGGGGGATGCATTCGTGTCCACACTAGTGGACACGAAGTGTCCAATTCACAAAAACAGGAATTATCAGAGAACAGACAAAGTATTCCTCGTGCACGCGTGTCGTGGCCTCATGCACATGACATACAACACACGAGGCTCTGTGCTCATGTCCCAGTATTCGCCCATGGTAGGGATATGTGTCCACCACCCTGAATTGGGTCTAAGTGTCGCCGTATTCGCAAACGAGGAGCGTATCAGAGCTCACTGTTTGCGAGAACACAGCCGGTGCGTGACCAGTGCGCGCACAATAATGTGTCTGATACGATATGCGGTCTTGGGAGACTTGGGAGGTGACTTGTCAGTCACTGCCCCAAGGTACACACCAAGTTTTGTGTGTCAAAAAGCCGTGTCTAGGGAGAATTAGGACACGTGTAGTAGGGCAGCCGTACGGCTGTGTCGTGCAGCATGTCCAGTCCGATTTTGGATGCCAAATCGACACGAAATTCAACTCAGTCAACTTGAAATGCAATATACACCTAATTAGCTACAAACCTATGTAATTAGTTTTGAAAATTATTAACTTTTATTTCTAAGTTGCATTTCATCGAACACATATTCAAAAACACCGATACATGTCCGATACAGACACGAAATGGACACAAATTCCTACCAAACTTGGGCTACACCTAGGGGAACCCGAAATGAATGCATCTATGGAAAAAAATTAGGAATTCATTAGGGTTTGATAGGTTTTACCTATTGAGGGTGAAACCTCAATGAAAAGGCCTTGAAATGAGAGCTTCTCCCCAACTTGCAATGATCCTAAGCCCCCGAATCCTTGCTAGATAGCCACCAATAGTATCCTCTATAGTAGGGGAGTCCGATGCAATTAGTTTGGTCCAATTTGGTGAAGAAATGAGGAATTGGTGAAAGTTTGGGGAAGAACACTAATAGGGATTTATGTGTGTATTAAAAAGAGGCAAGAACTTTTGAAGGAGTGATTAAATAGGGGTATGGCCTCTTGATGGCTGTTGACAAAGGCTAGGGTTAGGGTTTTGCAAGGTTAGATGGGTGGCTAAGGCTTCTCCACATGATTCTAGGCTCAATCAAAGGCTCACATCAAAAGTAGCCTTTCTTTACATTTAGTCAAAATATTCTACTAACATAATATCTAGATATTAATCTAACTTAGTCATTAAGTCTCTAACCTTCTAACTAAACCTCTATGAACATCATTAGCATCTAGGTTTAGTCAAAACTAGGTTAGCCTCTAATAAAAAGATTAGCACCACAACAATCAATCAAAATTCATTTTCATTAAAAAGTCCAAAATGACCAAAATACCCCTAGGCTAGAAAGTCACAATTAGTCATCATAATCACATGGTTGGGTACCCATGGTCCTGGTTAGTCTCTAGGTCATGCAGTCTCTAGGGTTGCACTAGCAAAACATCAAAATCACAAGTCATGATTTTAAATAGTTTTAAATTGATTAAAAATCACCATAAATCATATCATGATTTAAATAAACATTATTAAAAAAATACAAAAGTTCAAAATTACCCTTATTTTAGAAACTGGGTGCTACATAAGTAAATAGCTAAGGTGGGTAGAACTTTATAGATATTCCCCTAAGACCACTAGAATAAATCCATGCTACCTTTACCTAAGATAGAACCTTAAATAAAAGTACTGGAAGGATTGTTATCGAGTGCTAATATCATAATAGTAGGTGACCAAGTAGTATTAGGTAGAGCAGGAAGGTTAGATTTAGATTAGATGATTATTTCTATATATGGTAAGACTAGCCTAGAAATGATCTATAAAAGACCAGGACTAGAAGATTGACTGAAAGGTGTGTGTATCTGTTCAGCTCAACCTATACTCTTGCCTAGCAGATAGGCGTACTTGTAAGAATTCTATAATTTATCGATAGTTAGAAGGAGTAGAGTATTATTTTTCTTCTATCTCGTTGAAGACCTGACCTATATAGGAATAGTTTTTAATTAGTAATAATATTTATTATCGAGTCATTGATTAATAGCACCATGATGGTACTTAGGACTCCTTAGAAAGCCCTTGAATTTTGTCCACAATACCTAAGTTTTGTATTTCTTATAGGGAGTTGTACCGTTCCTGACCTTGATTTTTGTTATTGACTTCACATAAGTTAGGATGGACCTAGAATTGAGTGTACCTTAGTTTTGGTAGGTTATGTAAACTTAGAATTCCATTGGTTTTAACGCCCTCTAGGAATTCTGTTCGACTAGTTTCCTTTATGCCACGTTAATTTAATTTTGAGGACAACATGGATAATTGATCAGACGTCCAGGAGTACATCTTCGGCAGAGGATCGCCTTGTACAGGCAAAGGAGCTTCCGACTTATTATTTTTACGACAAGAAGGGACATGTCCAGAAGTATTGCAAGAAAAAGTTAGGACGGTGCCATTGATTATTTGTTATTATTAATATTATATGTTGTTATATTATTGTATGCCTAATTTTGAGAACAAAATTTTCGAAGGTGGGTTGGTTGTAGGCCCCCTAAAATTTCTAGGATTTCTTTTGATTTTTTAATTTATTTCTTTAATAGATGTATTTCCCACTATTATTTTTGATCATTAAATGCCCTTTACCATATCTTTGATTTTAGGAGCATAATAAATGCCAATTTCTCAAAACCAATTTCCTATGCTCAATCTAGACGAATCTGTCTTTATTTTCATATAACATGTCTCACTAAAACACATTCCATGATGCTATATTTCTATTGTACAACATTTGGGTCAATTAGGCCATTTCTACTATTTACAGTAATCTTGTTGTAGTTTCCAATTTAATTTTAGGACTCAACCTCGATCCAAACTATTCGACCCAATATTTAGTTTTGGCCTATTTTGAGCCTACTACACACATGCCAATGGTGTCCCACACAAGCTATTTATTTTCAAATGGCACACAAGACCCAATTATTAGACTTTTCGAACTCAACTCGATCTGATTAATTGTACCAAACCAAAACTAGGCCAAGTAGGGTTCTTAGAGCCTATTATAGGTTGCCCTAGCCTAATGGGGCCAATAATAATTGATTTTTGTCAATTATTGTACAACCTATTATTGAGGAAAATACAAAATGTCGAAAACAAAGATTTTGAAGGGGTTATTTATAAAAAACCAAATCCTATTAAATCCTTTCCTTTATTTGAACTCAAACCAAATACTAACTAAATCTCCACCCATCTTTCTTACTTAAATTCCCATTCTCCCTTCTAATTGTTCTATATATATTTTATTTTTTTACGAACAGAAAATCGAATGCTCCCCTATCAGAAAATCGCGCGCCCCTTCCAAAACTCTAGCTGCCAAACCACCTTTTCCCGACTCCTTCCACCACCACCTTCATAACAAAACCGAGACCCTCCCCTTCAATCCAAGCAAGCCACCAATCAGCCACGGCATCTTTTGGTAGGTGGAACAAATTCAAACCCGATCCCCATCTCAGCTGAATCTAATTCATCCATATAGTAGATAGGCTACCTTAACACACGTGTTTTCTACTTTCTAGTGATCCGATCTTTGCAAAACAAAATTTATTATGTTCCTATACGTGTTCACTGCCTTTCATCAAAGTTGTAGGACATGGTTCAACTTCGTTTGTCCGTGGTGTACGTTGCTTGAACATTAGTCCAGATAAAAGTAATATTCTCGGATGACAGTTTTTATCTCTTTGGGTCACTTTCGGACATCATAAAAATACTTGGTAATAATCCTAACACGTCCCTATACATCCCTAGTCAATTAGATTTTCATATCATTGAAGCTTTTATATGTATTTGCTTCCATCTCCATAGGACAAGTATTTGAACGTCAAAATTTCATTGACCCAAAATTTTATAATAAAAGTATATGGTGCCAAAGTTGTGCTCCTTGATATAAAATAATGTTTTCTAATATTTATTAATTTATTCTAGAATTTAAATAAATTAATTTTATATTTACTTTTGGTTTTAATTTAAGTGATAAGTTGGCTATGTTATTTTACTAGATTGATATATTTATTAGATGCATATTTTCTTTATAGATATTATGATTAAATAATTTCAATAAATATTTTCGTAAATAATTCTATAATTAAAAAGTATTTTTTTAGTTTATAAAATATTATTTTTACCTAGAAGCATGATAATGTATATATAAAACACGATTATAAAGATAGCTATAATATGTATATATTTACTTTGTTTTTCACAGATATACATATATGTAAATAAATTCCCAAAATATATGTTTATTTATTTCAAAATTTAAATTGATTATTTTTATATTATAAGATATTATTTTTTTGTTGGCATGATGCTACATGTAGAGGGTACGTTACATGTAGTTGCAAACTAGTTAGCTAGTATATATATATATATATATATATATATATATATATATATATATATATATATATATATATATTTTATATATATATATATATATATATATATATATATATATATATATAATATATAAAATATAAAAAAAAAAAAAAAAAAAAATATATATATATATATATATATATATATATATATATATATATTAGAGTCTATAAATATTACGTATATTTATGGTAGATATGTTGTCTTAGAATTAGGATTGATTTTAGTTATTTATATTTTACGGGTTCATGATTGTTCGTCTGTAGTTGGAGCCGGACCTTTGAGTTACTCTGTTTCCAAGATTCCAGGCAAAATATCTTGCCATCATTTGTTTAATTAAATATGTATGTCTATTCTTATATTTTGTTTGTAGTAGTTATAGTGTTGTGCGTCTGAGCATGACTTGGGTGCTATCGATAATGGCATCGATATGATAGGTGTGTGTGAGACTTACTATTTAGATGACATTCCCAAAAGTTGTGTAACTTCCATGCCATGACACGCAGTATTACACGACACTGTGAGTGAGGGTTTATTGTGTTGGCACGAGCTTCCGTATTCGGCTAGCTACCGGTGTGAGGGGTTCGTGTGTCGGTGCATATAAAGTTAGATTATGTCTAGTTTAGTGACTCGCATTGAGATATGGGTTGTTCGACTCATGGATATGATTTGGCAAGTCCACGGACGGGGAAGACCAACAGAAGATGTTTGGGACTACCTTACTCGATTCTGGAGTCTTCAGAGGAGATTGTGGGGTCATTAGGCTCATAGACATAGTTTATAGCATCGACTCGGGATCCAACGTCGGCTTGTGATTCGATGCCAACCATTATTTACCTACCCATACGTCCAAGGTGTCTTCAACATGCATTCACATAGTACGATTAGATACTGTACTTATCCTTGACCATAGCATAGGATAATGTCTTATCACGGAATAGAGGGCTATACCTTGTCCTTGTTTGGTTGTAGGTATGGTTCACTGTTTCGACGATAAGAAAGTGGACTATGTGGAAGTTCGGGTTATCCATTTATATTTACTTATTTCATATTATGGCACATTTCTTTGCTATCTTGTTACATCCCTCTGAAGACCTGGTATCTGTCCAGGTTATTGCGGAGCACTTATTGATAGATGGATGGTATGTTTGCGTCTCCATGCTTCAGGTATTGCTTTTAGTATTATTTTATCATTTTTTCATGTTTTATATATATTTTTTCATGATATACTCTACTAATTATCCTAGCTTTGCAAACTTATTTCATTCTCGAATTTGCTCAAACATGTGTATTATAGGGCGGCCGACTATATTACATATTGTTCATTCTTGTTTTATTTACTTATATATGGATTGAGATATAGTTATCATAGGTTTAGTACACTTCTTCAACGTAGTACATCTAGCGTAAGTCCATTAAATTGGAATTTATTCTTGATTATATTAGCTAGCATGCTTGCATGCCTAATCCTATGTATTTTGGGACTGGACGTGACAATTTTAGAACTCGATTTATGACCAATTTAATGCAAAATAAAATAATCTACTTGAAGGAAGAACAGAGAGGGGTAGGTTGTGTACGCACCAAAGCAACCGGCTTGGAAAACAATCAACCAAGGTAGGTGAAAACTCGTCTCAAAATTGGGGGGGTTGGCTCGACTCTAGAGACTGTGTGCACATTCTTGTATGCGACTGCTCAGGTCGGCGTTCCAGTGATGGGACAGTTGCAGGGAAGGAACGCTTTGGTCATCAAAACTTCTCGCGGTCGACTCGGATGAAGATGAGCACTCTCTAGATGTGATTTATCAAATTTTTGGGAAGAAATAGATGGGACCGACTGCCTACTTTATATGATTTCAATTTGATTTTGTTTTAGAATAGGTTTATAGTTCTATTTATATTCGAATAAAAGATTTGGAGGAGAGATTTATTTTTTTTTAATTATAAAAAATTTCATGGAGTATTGAATGGGGTGGGGGGTCAGGTTCGTAACTTTACTATTCCCTGCAGGGAAAAGTAACAATTTTTGTTTTATTTTCCTCTTCTTCATTTACTAATTTCTTTTTCTTTAAAAAATAATCTCTAATGAATCCTAAATTCTCAAAGACTCTAGAAATATTATAAAATTTTCTTATAACAAATATAATACTATATAACATATATAGCATACTTATGTATTATATAAATAAAAACTATAAATAAAATTTTAAGAATATATATACATATTTATACTTAAATTATTCTAATTTAAAAATAATAAATGAAATTACCAGTAAATTTAGCGGATTTACATCCTACCTAACTTATAAAAATTTTGTCCTCAAAATTAAAAAAATTAATACACGATATAATGTTATATGATAAAATTTGAAATATAATGTAGAAAAAAGAGAGTCAAGTATTAAGATCATTCCTTAATTTTCGAACAAATAAGGAAAATAGTTACATATGTGTTACTACCTAAATTCGAGAGAGGGGTATTTTTTCTTATTTCATATTTATAGTATATTATGCCTAATTATTTATTTTATATTGTGTATATTTATTTATTAATATTGTGTTAGTTGTTACCGTTAGTGGCCAACCTATTTATTAGACTTGTGTTAGTGAACCAATTAGTCTAGACACTATACTAGAGCTCGACAATTAGCATGACATGACTAATAACCAACTCATTGGACTAGGCCATTAGGCTCATTAGTCATGACCAATTAATTAGAATAGGGATTAGACTATTGACCGAAATAGGTCTAAACCCTTCCATACAATTAATTAGCCACATGACAACAATTAGAGGGTATATTAGACATTTTTGGTTAGCCTAACCCTAACCCATGCATGGCCGACAATAAGAGGAAGGCCTCCATTCATTCATTTCATTTCCATTGCTCCATCTTCTTCCAATTTGGTGTTCCTCCCTATTTTGAACCATTCCTCCACCAATCTCTCTCAAGTCTCACACTTTCTCTCATCCATTCCTCTCATTCTCTATACTAGAAGGAGCCTAGAAGCTTGGAGACTAGGAGCAAAAGAAGAAGAGTCTATTTGCTAGCACTACAAAAATACTGTATTTTACCGACGGTACTTACCGACAAAAAATAAAACGTTTCTATTTACCGACGGAATAACGACTAACTAGCAACTGATTTTTATGTAAAATTAATATACTGAAAATTAGTTAGTTACTAATAAATAGCGACTACTTAGCGACGAAAATTTCGTCGTTGAGCTGTTGTAAAAGTTAAAAGATACCACTTTTTTCTATTCTCAAATTTTTTACCAAACCCAAATTTCCTCCCAAACTTCTTCCCTCCTCCTCCTCCTCTACAGACCCCCTCCTCGGCGGCGACCTCCCCCTCCGATCCCCTCCTCCTCCTCCGACTTCCCCCCCTCCTCCTCGGCGGCGACCTCCCCTTCGACCTCCTCCTCCTCCTCCTCCTCCCCCTCCTCCTCCTCCGACCGCCTCCTCTACAGACCCCCTCCTCGGCGGAGACCTCCCCCTCCGATCCCCTTCTCCTCCTCCAACTTCCTCCCCCTCCTCCTCGGCGGTGACCTCCCCCTCAGACCTCCTCCTCCTCCTCCTTCCCATCCTCCTCGACGGCGACCTCTCCCTTCTCCTCGGTGACCTCCACCGACCTCCTCCTCCCCACCTCCGATCCCCTCCTCCTCCGACCCCCTCACCCCCTCCTCCTCCTCGGGTAATTTTTTTAATTTGTTACTTCTTTTCATATTTATATTATGTGTTTAATTAACCTATACTTGGACACGAAAATTATGACACAATGTAGTAGCTAGGGTTTTGACATGGACATGGACACTGACACAATATAGTAGCTAGGGTTTTGGGTAGATACTAACCCAATTTCGATATTACTGAAAAGAATGTTGGGCTTATCCCAAGCTTCCTATATTGATACTGTACTAACTCGTTTTAGTATGCAAAATTCTAAGAAAGGTTTCTTACCTTTTAGACATAGAATTGCTCTATCAAAGGAGCAGTATCCGAAGACACCTAAAGAGATAGAGAACATGAAGGTAGTTCCTTATGCTTCAGCATTAGGAAGCTTAATGTATGCAATGCTATGTACGAGACCAGACATCTGCTTTGTTGTAGGCATGGTCAGCAGATATCAGTCTAATCCAGGACAAGAGCACTGGACTGCCGTAAAGCATATGTTGAAGTACCTAAAAAGGACTAAAGAGTATATGCTAGTTTACCAGGCAAATAGTTTAGTTCCCTTGGGGTATACAGACTCAGATTTTTAGTCAGATAGGGATTCCAGGAAATTTATCTCATGTTATGTGTTTACTTTGGGAGGTGGAGCCATTGTGTGGAGGAGTATCAAGCAAAAATGTATTGCTGATTCTACCATGGAAGCCGAGTATACGACAGCCTCTGAGGCAGCCAAAGAAGCGGCTTGGCTCAGAAACTTTCTGTTGGACTTGGATGTGGTACCTAGTTTACCTAAGTCTATTACACTTTATTGTGATAATAGTGATGCAGTTGCAAACTCGAAGGAACTACGAGCCCATAAGACAGGTAAACACATTGAGCACAAGTACCACCTGATACAAGATTTCGTAAAGAAAGAAAAAGTTACTGTGATCAAGATAGCATCAGCCGACAACCTAGCTGATCCTTTTACAAAGAGCTTACCAGCTAAGGCTTTTGATCGTCATGTTGAAGCAATGGGAGTCAGATGTGTATCAGCATGGCTTTAAGTATAAGTGGAAGATTTGTAACAGTATGCAGAAAAGTAATGATTTGAGTATAAGTAGGAGATTGTTAGGGTTATATACTAAAAGCATCACTTTTGTAGTAACCTTATTTCCTTAAATTTTGAATGAGAATCATATGGACAAATGTTTGCATATTGTATTTATTGCAAGTGTTAATGCAAATGTCTGATATTCTATATTGTAGATAATATGGTGGGTGGTGTCACACAGAAGATCATATTATCAGTTCCCTGTGGAGTATATAAATAGTTCACAACCTAGATGGACTTGGACTATCTATTGGAAATATTGTAGTGTAATCTGGTATTAGTCTATGTTGACTATAGGTTTACACTAGTACATTTTGTGTGTATTAAACAGGACCACTTGAGGTTGTTCTATTTGTACTGACTACATAAGAGAACAAACACCTGTGTTATTATGGATGCTTGTGCTCTTAATCCGAATATAATAACAGACATGTATATGCAGTGTGCATTATTTTGACTTATGAAAGAGTGAGATTCATTATGGATCAACAACCTCTATGAATTGGGTAATAACATTGTATGTATGATGGGCTATTGATTATAAATGGAATCCATGTCCCGATAAATCGGGTTGATGATGTCCCCTTAAGGAGCTCATAAGAATTGTCATGTAAACCCTGCAGGTGGATTATATCCGACATGACAAATAAAGTTGAACGGTACTAATTAAGGATAAAAGATGCCGAATCAATTTAGTTGTCAGTAACTTAATTTGATCGACGGACATACGATATCTTAATATGAGAAGCCAAACGAGCATATAATAAAAGAAGCCCAAAAACATAATTTAGGATTAGGGAGGTAGTGCAACAATAGCTCATTAGTGGACCGAGCTATTGTTAATAGACCTGGATTGTGTGTTCGGGCTGAACATGGGATATCCAGATCTGTTAGGTCGCCTAACCTTAATTTCTCCTTATGGTCCCTACCGTAGCCTATATGTATCCTCTATTCTCTGGCCGCCATATGAATGATCAAAAAAATTTGAAGCTTTCTCTAAATTCGTGCTTCACATAAGGAGAGAAAGAGAGGGATGCCAAGGAGAAGAAAAGGTTGGGAGATCGTCGCCCACACGACATCCAACTCGAGGAAGGAATATGTGCAGAAGATCTTGGGATCGTCCGATCGAGATTGCCAGGAATTACTTATCTTCTTTCTGCCGCAAGTATAATTCATGAACCCTAGTTTACGCCTATGAAGGGTTAGAACATGTATTAAATCTGTTTAACTTTCGATCGATCAATACGCACACCAAAGTAAGGGTCCTGGGAATCTCCAGTTCCATTATCTTCAACATATATTTACATAGTACGGTTTTATACTGTACTTATCCCTTACCATAACATGGGACAATGTCTTGTCACGGAATAGTGGACATACCTTGTCCTCGTTTTCTTGTATTGTGATTCACTATTTTGACGATAAGATAGTGGACCGCATGGTGGTTCAGATTATCCATTTATATTTATTCAGTTCATATTATGGCATATTTCTTTGTATTATGTTACGTCCCTCTGAGGACTGATGATCTCTCCAAGTTATTGCGGAGCACTTATAGATCGATGGATGGTATGTTTGCATCTTCATGTTCAAGTATTGCTTGTAGTATTTGTTGGCCCATTGGCTAATGGTCACAGCTAATTTTGAAAATCAACGATAACTTTGGTCGATACGTAAAATATAGGAACTGCTACAAGTTTCAAAAAGAGAAGCTCGTCTACGTCCTACTTCTACCTACTACTTCAAAGTACAGTACCCTGCATCGTCATCCAGAACAATCGCACTAAAGACAAAGAGGTTTTCATTCTTATTCTGTATTTTCTACTTTATTGAGTCTAGGAAATACATTTGTGAGATTGATCAGGATTATACTGGCTTAGGTTATTCTCAGTCCACATATCCAAATAAGCCTACCTATTGAATCCCAAAAAGCCTAAAGTTCTAAAAAGTCCCAAACCTTTACAAATTTGGCCCGTTCCTTACTCTTCTGAGCCAACAGAACTCTGACAGAACTTAGACCAAGTTCGGTACGAGTTCGATCTGGGTTATTTGAAAATTAGTTCCCACCAAATCTGTATCCAACATTCGTTTGCGAGATTCATGCATCCGAACTCTGCCTGAGTTTGGTCAGGAAAAACACTATAATAGAGAAGGATTTCCACCATTCCAAATTACTCATTCACTCTCTCTTCTCTATTCTTCTAAAGTGTTTTCAAACGAGCAAAAGCTTTTCAAATCTAGCCTAAATACCACTCTTAGCCAAAGCTAGTACAGTTCGTTCGATCTAATGTTTTGGTTCAGAAGAGTTGTATCAGAGGTTGCAATTCAGAAAATGTTCCAGTTTTTGGAATCAGTTTATGGAGTCGGTCGTGCGCTCATCACCAAGCACGGTATTGTAACGAGATTACAAGCTCTTATTTTGCTTGTGAATAATGGTTAATTACGCACGAGTACTCGAGACTGATCCTCTCATAGG
>JANAVB010036820.1:5746021-5837960 GCA_029216955.1 Iris pallida | reverse complement strand
TTGATGAAAGTAGCAAACTAATCGACCAGCATAAGTATCAAGGTATGTTGATAGTTTATTGTTCTTAACTTCTAGTCACCTGATATTATGTTTAGTGTTTGCATATGTGCATGACAGCAAGCTAATCCTAAGGAATCACACCTATGCGCTGTTAAGCGTATCTTTTCGATACCTAAGGGAACTTCTACAGTCGGCTTGTGTGTATCCCAAAACCAACATCGTTTGACCTAATCAGTTATTTGATGCTGATTTTGCTCGATGCAAAGTAGGCCGTAAAAGTGCCAACGATATGTGGTCATTTTCTAGGAAAATCTTTAGTCTTTCTGGTTTAGCAAGAAGCAAAACTCATTGCTTTATCAACAATGAGGCTGAGAATATTTTTGCAGGATATTGTTGTGCACAGATTTTATGAATGAAGTAAACCCTAAAAGACTATAATTTGTACTACACGAAGATTTCCATTTACTATGAAAATGCTAGTACGATTAACTTGACTACTGTTTTTCATCACCCATAAGGCAGATAGAGATACGTCATCACTTTTTACGTGATCACCAACAATACGGGGATATTTGCTTAGAGTTTATTGCCACATATCATTAATTAACAGATATTTTCACAAAACTGCTAGCAGAAGATTGTTTCAATTATCTGCGTCGCGAGTTAGGCATACTTGAATTCTCAGATTCATAATGTGTTATGGTTAATAAAATTACTTAAAACTGATATTCTGAGATTTATTAATTGAAGTAATTTTGGATACAAGCCGAAGGGCCCTTCTATCATACAGGCGTAAATAGCCTGAAGTGATACGGTACACTAGTCTTCGGACTACCGCTAGCTGGATCCGGCCCCTATAGCTAATCAAAAGTAGTAGATTTTTATTAAATCGAAGAGTTAAAAGTTATTAAGTACGTTTATCACTCATCCACATAAAATGATAGGGATTCAGGTTAGCCAAACTCGGACTGATCTCGGTCCGAGTTATGACGGAGTTCGGATTGACTCGGTCGCGCGGTCTTGTATAAAGACAACAACGTTTTAGTCGGCCCTATCTCTTTTCAAATTCTCATATTCTAGCCGACCCGACCCACTCCAAAACCTAAGCTAGCTTTTGGATACTCCCTTCCAAAGCTTCAAACTTTCTTCCTCGATTTTAGCGGACTCAAAGAAGGTGTTCCACTCTTCTCCATTATCTCTTTGAGGTATATCTCTCCGTTTCTCTTTGTAATTTCCATGGCTTCCAAACTCTTTAAGAGAAAGAAGAGAGACTCTATGGCTTCATCCTCCACTTTGGAGGTACGGGCATGTTAATATGTCTAGCTCGCTCATCTCGACACGAAGAGGATTTCGACAAAAACCTGTTTCCAACTTCGGAAAATCGGAATCTTGGTTTAGATAATTTCGATACCGGGAAATTGCCCTAAAAAATCGATAAATTAATTTACTGTCCTATATGAATATGCATCTACCTTTGATAATTAAGACTCGAGATTTTCTTGAAGTGTCTAGTGATATTTTATGAAAATGTTGTCCGTATGTTTTATTGTAATCTGCAAGAAGTAGCCGAAATTTTATTCTTGCGTCGCTATAAAAGAACTTGACTTAACTTTAACTCGGCTGACTTGAGTGTATATTTCCATATGTCAGACAACAGCGAAGCTATAGTTGAGATAAAACAAAGTTCAATTTCCTGATGATGACCCTTGATTCTCTTAAAGCTGCTATGTGTCATCTGGGTCCTGTCCTTCGAGGAGATCGGTTGCACGCAAAGTACCTTAACCAAAACTTTTATGAACTCCATCGTATTGTATTTGCTTTGCTCCTTAAGTCAAGATCTACTAATGAGATCACTTCTTAGAGATGTCAGCCATATATCATATTCACTTTGGAGTCACTTTCTCTTTCTAAAGACTGTCATTTCTAACATCATTAGTTGTCGGAGGGCAGACCGCAATCTCCTATACCCTATGCATCTTGCAGTGATCTTCCAGAGATTTGGAATCAATTTAGACATCTGTCATATTTCTGGATCGCCTTCTGAGCTGACTAGATCTAGAAAGTACCCCAGCTTCCACTTCCACCCGGTGATGCTCCACTTCCACCTGATCCAGCTGTAGCTCCTGGTGATGCTCCTGCTCCTGCTGCTCCAGGTTACTTTGACAGCCAATTTTACCAGAGGTTCGATGAGTTTGTCACTCTTCAGGGATAATGTCATTAAACCTATATTGATGCTGAGTATCACTATACTTCTCAGGCGTAGTTCAGATCCTCCGTCATCCTGGATTCGACGGACCGCGATTTGAGGATCCGCATACTTTTGGATTCTTTTATCCGACGATGGCCTATATCGATCCGCATCAACCTGCTGATCCCACTGATGATGATGCTGATCATTAATCTTTGTCTTTTAGTTTAGTATTTTATGGATTTCTCTGCTGATGATGATGGTCGTATGTAGTTGTACTACTTTTTATCTAGTTTGGACTTATAAAGTAGTTTGAACTCTTATCTTATGTTCTGCCAATACCAAAGAACAAATTCAAATTTTTGATCAACTCAGAACAAGTCAGGTATATCATTTCAAAGTTATATATTTGTTATATTTTGGTATAGCTCATAGTTTGTCAATTATCAAAATGGAAGAGATTGTTGGCCCATTGGCTAATGGTCACACTTGATTTTAATAATCAACGATAACTTTGGTCGATACGCAAAATATATGAACTGCTACAGGTTTCAAAAAGGAAAGCTCGTCTACGTGCTACTGCTACCTACTACTTCAAAGTACAGTACACTGCATCGTCATCCAAAACAATCGTACTGAAGACAAAGACGTTTTCATTCTTATTATGTATTTTCTACTTTATTGAGTCAAGGAAATACATTTGTGAGATTGAACAGGATTATACTGGCTTAGGTTATTCTCAGTCCACATATCCAAATAAGCCTACCTATTTAATCCCAAAAACCCCACAATTCTAAAAAACCCCAAACTTATGCAAATTTGGCCCATTCTTTACTATTTTTGACCCAACAGAACTCTGACAGAGTTTAGTCCGAGTTCAGTCTGGGTTATTTGAAAATCAGTTCCCACCAATTCTGCATCCAACGTTCATTTGTGAGATTCATGCATCCGAACTCTACCTGAACTCTGCCGAGTTCGGTCAGGAAAAATACTATAAATAGAGAACGATTTCCACCATTTCAAATCACTTATTCACTATCTCTTCTCTATTCTTCTAAAGTATTTTCATATGAGCAAAAGCTTTTCAAATCTAGCCTAAATACTACTCTTAGCCAAAGCCAGTACAGTTCTGTTCGATTTAGTGTTTTGGTTCAGAAGAGTTGTATTAGAGGTTGTAATTCAGAAAACGTTCAAGTTTTCGGAATCAGTTTGTGGAGTTGGTCGTGCGCTCATCACCAAGCAGGGTATTGTAAAGAGACTACAAGCTCTCATTAATGAGAAAGAAGAGGAGGGCGTCTATACAAGGAAGGACACTGGAGTATGAGGAGGGGGCCGTCTGCTCGATGTAGGAGGAGGAAGAGGGGGCATTTATTTGCTGTAGGAGGAGAAGAATGAGGGGACTAGGCGACAGAGGAGGAGGGGACTAGGCGACAGAGGAGGAGGGGACTAAGCGAAGGAGGAGCGGGACCAGGCGGAGGAGGAGGGAGAGGAGGTCGTAGAGACAGAGAAGGGGGTCGGGGGGTCGTCGTAGACGGAGGAAGGGTCGCTGGTCACCGAAGGGGGGGTCGGGGTCGGTCATCACCGGAGGAGGGTGTAGGGGTCGGGGTTGGGGAAAGGAAGGGTTTGGAGGGAAATAAATTTGGGTTGAAATTTTAAGAATGAAAAGGAAAGGCTGTTGTTGCAAACTTATTCGTGGTCACCGACGAAAAAATCTGTCACTAAGACGTCGGTAGGTTTTAGCAAAAAAACAACGACGTACACTTGTAAGGTCTTTTACATAAACTTTAGGTCGCAAGTCAGTCGCCCGTTCGTTGCTATTTAGCAACTGATTTAAGTCCGTCGCTAGGTTATATCGGTAATTACCTGTATTTTTGTAGTAATTTAGCTTATGAATAGTAGATTAACATCGAGCAAAAGTACTCGAGACTGGAGTAGTCCTCTCAGAAGAAGACCAGTATACATCGCGGTGTTCACTGAGTTTGATTCTCTGATCTCCTACTTTACAACATTTATTTACTGTCTCTTATATTTGCCATAGTCTTTATAACTGCTTAAATTTTTAATTGGTGATTATTTCTGCTATACACGCACACACTCTATTCACCCTCCCTCTAGAGGTACTCAACGGTCCTACAGTATTATTTCTTTTTTCTTAAATATTTTATATATTTTTTATCATGATATACTATGATCATTAGACTAGCTTTGCAAATTTATTTCACTCTCGAGTTGCCTTAAACATGTGTATTATAGGACGGCCGACTATATTACATATTGTTCATCCTTGCTTTATTTACTTATATATGGTTTGAGATATAGTTGTGATAGCATGGGTTTAGTACACTTCTTCAGCGTAGTATATTTAGCGTAAGTCTTTTAAATTGGAAACTTATTCTAAATCATATTAGCTGGCATGCTTGCGTTCCTAGTCCTATGTATTTGGGACTGGGCGTGACATGTTTTTGTGGTGGCCCATGTAGGTCAGGATTAAATCATTTCAGTTACGTTACTGTATCGAACGATCCTTCAATAGGATAGTATATTAGAATCTCAATCCATAATTGTTAGTGAATTTCCTTTGACTTCTACTATCGTCCTTAAACCTCGTATTTGTAATCGAACATACCTCTTTTGAACTCCTTGTAAGAATAATTGTCTTGTTTTTTATTCGAAAAGACAAACATCTGTGCTTGATGAACTATTTCAATTATATTGTATTATCGAAGTAAGATGAATAGAATATTTTATGTAGCAATTGTCTACAAACAAGTAGGGTAGAGATAGGCACCTATACTAGATGGACCAAATAGGTAGGAGTGATATTGTTCTGCTATTGAAATTATTACTTAGAGGACATAGGAGCCCATGCTTGATAGGACTAGGTTGTCACGTCCCGCACCCTGTTTAGGGGCACGAGAACGTGGGTACGTCCAGCCTATGCCGCAGTGTCGATGGTAGAATGCTGTATAGGTCATCTATAACATCTAACAAGAAGATATATAAACATGTCATCTCCGCACGGAGGTATAATATTACATCTCAACTCTATATCTCAATCACAAGTCTAGGGAAGATAGAGCACGATATGGAATAAGATAAAAGGAAGAACTGAATATATAAGTAAAGTCATCACAACACACATATAGATATCCAACACAAATAAATACAATTCCTGAATATAACTAAGTCTCAACTAACAATCGAAAAAATTCGATACAAATAGAAAGTTATAAATACTATACTAAACTAGTCACCCTCTACTGAGCTAGATGCTCCTCAGGCTCCTGAATGTCACCTCCATATGCCCCATAGAAGGTAGGGCAGTCACCATCATCATCTGTAATATTTTCAACAGGTCCAGTCAGGACAGGAGCGAGCACAATACATCTCACGCAGTTCATATCATGTTGGAAAATATAAAGCATGCAAACGAGTAAGATATATGGACTGTAAGGAAATATATATGAAAACGAGAGAGATTTGATAATTGGAAATATCTATTTATATGATAAGTAAGAACTGTAAGTAACGTGTGATTTAGAGCATGAGATGGTTATATAAATGGGTTAGGACAATGCAAGAGTAACTCCATCATACGTGAGTGTACAATGGACATATACAAAATTTTCACAAGATTTCACAAGATAAAATTTTGATCACATAACCATTTCCTACTCACCCTCCCCAATCAATACACAAGGATCCAGTCAAGTTATGTTACCTTGTACAAACAATTTTTATCACGTTTGCTCACGTGATCATGAGAGTACAAGATTACACAAGAGTATACATAAATAGCGGTGTACATAAAATACAAGATGTTCGTAAAAAGCACATGACAACTGTATCTGATGCACCCCGAGGGAGATAACATCGCATGACAAGATCCATAGGGTACCAATCCGTGATAATAATGTGACAGCATCATGTAAAGTAATCTAGAGCAAGAATATAAATCCTAGCAAGTATGAAACGGTCAGAGAATGTACTCGCCGGTCACCCTGAATGACTGATATGAATAGATGTCCGAACTGGTGTCACAGAGTCATATTTAGAGTAAATAGGTTATTAAGTACTCAAATTGTAATAATGGAAATCTGCAATGCAAACTACATTATTCTAAGTCAAACTAGGTCAAAGTCAAATCTTGGTCAACTTTGGTCAAACCAAGTCAATATCTAGTCAAACTAGGTCAACAACAAGGCTATCTTGGTCAACTGGTCAACCTAGGCTATCAAGGATCAATTTGGTCAATGGTCAACAATTGGCCAACTTTAGGGTTTGGTCAACTAAGTCAATTGGTCACTATTGACTCAATGTTAACTTTTGGTCAACTCTAGTCAATTTAGCCTATTAGGTTCAATACCAAGTCATTCTAGGTCTAGGACTAGTAAACTAAAGTCTAAACAACAATCTATAGGGTCAATCTTCATATTATGCCTATATACAATATCATAATATACATACCTATATATAGCATAGGCTATAATATACAACATACATATATACATACATACATGGAATACCTACATCATTCATGCATTGCCTATATATCGTATACATTAGATTACACTACATACAACTTATATTCAATTTGATATTATACATGCATACATACATATTCATCAAACATACATTGCATATATGCCCACTTACATATCAAGTATACATACATATATACATATATGTATTAAGAGGGAAAGAAGATACCATGTGAGTGTGTGTATGTATAAGGAGTGAAGTGAATGAGTGACTTGTGTAGAGGAGGGCTATGACATGTGAAGGGGAGTGAGAGAACAAAAGTGAAGAAATGTGAGATAGTGGCATGTGAGAGAGTGTGTATAGTGTACGAGTGAGTAGAGAGTGTTAGTGTTCTCAGTTAACATTATAACTCAATTATCATTCAAAACCACCTTCATACATCAACCAAGCATCAAAACCCAATTTGAATCCAAAATCAGTTTTGAAGAGGAACTAAGGTTAACTCTCAGTTCAGTTTTTTCAGTGTCAGTTAACATATAATGTAAACCAGCCACAGTTTTGATACGTGAAACCCCATTCTCAGGAAATCAAACCAATTTCAGTTTTCAGGTTTTAACAGTATCTACATATATCAAACCTTATCATATAACAAAACCCAACAATATATACAATCTCAGTTTTCAAGTTTCCCCAAATCTCAGGTTTACACTAGTGTTTGAACTCAATAAAACTGTGTAGAAAGTGACAGTGGTCAGCTATTATTCAAAATCGAAACCAATTAAGACTCAAGTCTAATCTGCCACAGCAATGTAAAATACTAGAAATATCATATACAATATCAATATACATTAGAATTCATATGCACACATTCAAAACTCTCAAGGACAGTGAACATTTACAAAATCAGTAAAAAAATGAAACCCGACCAAACAACCCAACTATGATTTCAAAAACCCAATTAATTATCAAATTAATGTGCACAGATGTGAGGGGCATATAATACATTTCATGGGGGATGCATTCGTGTCCACACAAGTGGACACGAAGTGTCCAATTCACAAAAATAGGAAGTATTAGAGAACAGACAAAGTATTCCTCGTGCATGCGTGTCGTGGCCTCGTGAACACGACACACGACACACGAGGCTCTGTGCTCGTGTCCTAGTATTCGCCCAGGGTAGGGATACTTGTCCACCACCCAGAATTGGGTCCAAGTGTCGTCGTGTCCGCAAACGAGGAGCGTATCAGAGCTCGCTGTTTGCGAGAACACAGCCGGTGTTTGACTAGTCCGCGCACAATAATGTGTCCGATACGATACGGGTCGTGCGAGACTTAGGGGGTGACCTATCGGTCACTACCCCAAGGTACACACCAAGTTTCGCGTATTGAAATGCCGGGTCCAGGGAGAATTAGGACACGGGTAGCAGGGCACCCGTGCGGCTGTGTCGTGCAGCGTGTCCAGTCCAATTTTGGACTCCAAATCGACACAAAATTCAATTCAGTCAACTTGAAATGCAATATACACCTAATTAACTACAAACCTATGTAATTAGTTTTGAAAATTATTAACTTTTATTTCTCAGTGGCATTTCATCGAACACATATTCAAAAATACCAATACGTGTCCGATACGGACAATGGATACGAATTCCTACCAAACTTGGGCTACACCTAGGGGAACCCTAAATGAATGCATCTATGGAAGAAAATCAGGAATTCATTATGGTTTGATAGGTTTTACCTATTGAGGGTGAAACCTCAATAAAAAGGCCTTGAAATGAGAGCTTCTCTCCAACTTGCAATAATCCCAAGCCCCCAAATCCTTGCTAGCTAGCCACCAATAGTATCCTCTACAGTAGGGGAGTCCGATGCAATTGGTTTGGTCCAATTTGGTGGAGAAATAAGGAATTGGTGAAGGTTTGGGGAAGAGCACTAATAGGAATTTATGTGTGTATTAAAAAGAGGCAAGAACTTTTGAATGAGTGATTAAATAGGGGTATGGCCTCTTGATGGCTGTTGATAAAGGCTAGGGTTAGGATTTTGCAAGGTTAGATGGGTGGCTAAGGCTTCTCCACATGTTTCTAGGCTCAATCTAAGGCTCATATCAAAAGTAGCCTTTCTTAACATTTAGTCAAAATATCCGACTAACATAATATCTAGATATTAATCTAACTTAGTCATTAAGTCTCTAACCTTCTAACTAAACCTCCATGAATATCATTAGCATCTAGGTTTACTCAAAACTATGTTAGCCTCTAATAAAAAGATTAGCACCACAATAATCAATCAAAATTCATTTTCATTAAAAAGTCCAAAATGACCAAAATACCCCTAGGCTAGAAAGTCACACTTAGTCATCCTAATCACATGGTTAGGTCCCCATGGTCCTGGTTAGTCTCTAGGTCATGCAGTCTCTAGGGTTGCACTAGCAAAACATCAAAATCACAAGTCATGGTTTTAAATAGTTTTAAATTGATTAAAAATTACCATAAATCATATCATGATTTAAATAACATTATTAAAAAAAATACAAAAGTTCAAAATTACTCTCATTTTAGAAACTGGGTGCTACAAGTCTACCCTCCTTAGAAAAATTTTGTCCTCAAAATTAAGATGGTTGTACTCTTTCTAGGTCAAACCCCCAACAATCATAGTCTCAAAATCACACAGTTTGATAATCATATGTGTCTGTCCAAAATTATGATACTCAGAATCTTCGTCATACTAGTGAGCAAGGCTACGATATTCACAGAGTCCTCGACTAATGTACATACCTCTAGAATCATGGTATTTAAAATTTTCGCATTGTCGTATGCTTGGCCGCGAAAACCTTAAATTCCTATACCCGAGAAATACGTCAAAAATCCGACTATATGTCCTCACTATGCCAGCTAACATGACTATAGAAGACTCTAAATCCCATAACTGAGGCAACCTAGCCCATAAGACTTATCTCAGAATAAAATCAAATCATAATGAAACACCATAATAAAATTTATCAACCAACAAGGAAAAGATGGAATCGAATTTCAAGACAGTTATAAGAAGACAAATACGAAAATAGAATCGAATAGATTAGAACCTGCAATCAGCTCTCCTTCTGCCTGTGCATCATCGACTGTCATGGCAAAAGCTCGTCCCTGCTGGCCTCCCCTGGCCTACTGCTGATGCTGGACAAACCTCTGCTGCTGAGTCTGCAAAGGTGGTCCCGTCTGCTGTCCTGTCGGAGCCCTAGCTCCTATGCTGCCTGAGCTAATCGTGCCGAGTTCTTGGGACACTCCCTCAATTGATGCTCTGCTGAACCACAAAGTAAACACAGGCCCTGCCTCTTCCTGCAGTCATCCCACCCATGACCTTGCTTCTTGCAGAAGTTACATATAGTGTGCTGATGCTGCCTGCTGGTAAAGTGTATGTCCCTGGACCTGAAACGGCTATTGAACTGGTCTATGCTTAATGTGAGGGCGCTTGGCTGGCCCTGCACTAGAACTAGTCCCCAAGGCATCACTGCTCTTCTTCATCCTCAGATCGTAGTCCTCCTCTGCAATCTAAGCATCCATCAGAATCTGCTCAAATATCGCATCACGATGCCCAGAAGTGCGAGAGCACACTGCGTGAATCAGGCCCCTCATAAACTTACGGGCCTTCTCTCCCTCATCCTGAATCATCCCTGGAGCGAATCGACTCATACGAAAGAACTCTGCCGTATACTCGTCCACAGACGAGTTCTCCTGCACCAGTCCTGCAAACTGGTTCTCCAGCGCGCTAAGAGCTACATCCGGATAGAACTTCTCCTTGAATAGTCCCTGGAAGTTCTTCCATGTCAATCCTCTAACTGACGCACGAGGATCCGTGCGGTACCATGTCAAAGCAATATCAAAGAACTGTCTATCCGCGGCTGACACCCACTGCCTCTCCGAAAGCTCTGCTAGATCCAAACTCCGCTTGACGTCCTCTAGCCAGTCGTCGGCATAAAGAATGCCCTCAGTCCCCTTGAACTCCCGGGGTACCATCTTCTTGAAATCTAACACTGATCCAGGCCTCGGCTGCCGCTGATGCTGCTCCTGGCCCTGAGCTTCCTGAACCGGAGCTGTAGCAACCTTCTCGACCGCTGCTAGTACAAGCTGATGATCATTCTCCATACACTTTCTCATAGTCTCAGAATGCCGCTGAGACGCCTCTGCCTACGCTCGCTGAGTCTCCATCATCTGCTGAAGGAGCACAAACATCTGCAACGTATCTGTCGGTATCGGAAGTGGTGGCGGAAGAGTCTCTGGAATAACGATACAAGGCCTCTCAACTGGAGGTGGAAGACCTCCTGATACTGCTGCTGCTACTCCCACCTGGATGGCAGGAGCATTAGGGGCAGCAGAGACAGCCATCTGGACCTCCCCCTCCTCCAGAACAGTAGCCCTCGATGGACCGGACCTCTCTGGGGCAGTACTAGATCCAGCTGCCTGAGCTCGAGTCACTCTCATCCTGGAGACAGATCAAACAAGAAAATCAATACTGAAAAAGAAGCGATATATTCAAAGGAGGACGGTTTATTTCAAAGGAAACAATTTTCAACAAGAATTTAGATGGCAGGAATTCAGTTAAGAGTTTTTTCTAGATGTGATTGAGTGCCTAAAAATATATCCTAATCCTACTGCAGGCTGTAGTCATACTCTAGTTCCAATACCACTACATAAACTTGACCTGCATGGGCCACCACTAAAAATGTGTTACGACCCGTACCCAGTTTAGGGGCACGAGAACGTAGGTACGTCCAGCCTATGCCGCAGTGTCGGCGGTAGAACGCTATATAGGTCATCTATAACATCTAACATCTAACAACAAGATATATAAACCTGTCATCTCCGCACGGAGGTATAATATAACATCTCAACTCTATATCTCAATCATAAGTCTAGGAAAGATAGAGCACGATACGGAATAAGATAAAAGGAAGAACTGAATATATAGGTAAAGTCATCACAACACACATATAGATATCCAACACAAATAAATACAAGTCCTGAATATAACTAAGTCTCAACCAACAATCGAAAAAATCTGATACAAACAGAAAGCTATAAATACTAGACTAAACTAGGCATCCTCTACTGAGCTAGATGCTCCTCAGGCTCCTGAATGTCACCCCCATATGCCCCATAGATGGTAGGGCAGTCACCATCATCATCTGTAATATTTTTAACAGTTCCATCAGGAAAGAAGCGAGTACAATACATCTCACGCAGTTCATATCATGTTGAGAAATATAAAGCATGCAAACGAGTAAGATACATGGACTGTAAGGAAATATATATGATAAAAAGATTAGCACCACAATAATCAATCAAAATTCATTTTCATTAAAAAGTCCAGAATGACCAAAATGCCCCTAGGCTAGAAAGTCACAATTAGTCATCATAATCACATGGTTGGGTCCCCATGGTCCTGGTTAGTCTCTAGGTCATGCAGTCTTTAGGGTTGCACTAGCAAAACATCAAAATCATAAGTCATGATTTTAAATAGTTTTAAATTGATTAAAAATCACCATAAATCATATCATGATTTAAATAACATTATTAAAAAAATACAAAAGTTCAAAATTACCCTCATTTTAGAAACTGAGTGCTACATAGGTAAATAGCTAAGGTGGGTAGAACTTTATAGATATTCCCCTAAGACCACTAGAATAAATCCATGCTACCTTTACCTAAGATGGAACCTTAAATAAAAGTACTGGAAGGATTGTTATCGAGTGCTAATATCATAATAGTAGGTGACCAAGTAGTATTAGGTAGAGCAGGAAGGTTAGATTTAGATTAGATGATTATTTCTATATATGGTAAGACTAGCCTAGAAATGATCTATAAAAGAACAGGACTAGAAGATTGACTGAAAGGTGTGTGTATCTGTTCGGCTCAACCTCAACCCTTGCCTAGCAGATAGGCGTACTTGTAAGAATTGTATAATTTATCGATAGTTAGAAGGAGTAGAGTATTATTTTTCTTCTATCTCGTTGAAGACCTGGCCTATATAGGAATAGTGTTTAATTAGTAATAATATTTATTATCGAGTCATTGATTAATAGCACCATGATGGTACTTAGGACTCCTTAGAAAGCCCTTGACTTTTGTCCACAATACCTAAGTTTTGTATTTCTTATAGGGAGTTGTACCGTTCCTGACCTTGATTTTTGTTGTTGACATCACATAAGTTAGGATGGACCTAGAATTGAGTGTACCTTAGTTTTGGTAGGTTATGTAAACTTAGAATTCTATTGGTTTTAACGTCCTCTAGGAATTCTGTTCGACTAGTTTCCTTTATGCCACGTTAATTTAATTTTGAGGACAACATGGATAATTGATCAGACGTCCAAGAGTACATCTTCGGCAGAGGATCGCCTTGTACAGACAAAGGAGCTCCCGACTTATTATTTTTATGACAAGAAGGGACATGTCCAGAAGTATTGCAAGAAAAAGTTAGGACGGTGCCATTGATTATTTGTTATTATTAATATTATCTGTTGTTATATTACTGTATGTCTAATTTTGAGAACAAAATTTTCGAAGGTGGGTTGGTTGTAGGCCCCCTAAAATTTCTAGGATTTCTTTTGATTTTTTAATTTATTTCTTTAATAGATGTATTTCCCACTATTATTTTTGATCATTAAATGCCCTTTACCATATCTTTGATTTTAGGAGCATAATAAATGCCAATTTCTCAAAACCAATTTCATATGCTCAATCTAGACGAATCTGTCTTCATTTTCGTATAACATGTCTCACTAAAACTCATTCCATGATGCTATATTTCTATTGTACAACATTTGGGTCAATTAGGCCATTTCTACTATTTACCGTAATCTTGTTGTAGTTTCCAATTTAATTTTAGGACTCAACCTCGATCCAAACTATTTGACCCAATATTTAGTTTTGGCCTATTTTTAGCCTACTACACACATGCCAATGGTGTCCCACACAAGCAATTTATTTTCAAATGGCACACAAGACCCAATTATTAGACTTTTCGAACTCAACTCGATCTGATTAGTTGTACCAAACCAAAACTAGGCCAACTAGGGTTCGTAGAGCCTATTATAGGTTGCCCTAGCCTAATGGGGCCAATAATAATTGATTTTTGTCAATTATTGTACAACCTATTATTGAGGAAAATGCAAAATGTCGAAAACAAAGATTTTGAAGGGGTTATTTATAAAAAACCAAATCCTATTAAATCCTTTCCTTTATTTGAACTCAAACCAAATACTAACTAAATCTCCACCCATCTTTCTTACTTAAATTCCCATTCTCCCTTCTAATTGTTCTATATATATTTTATTTTATTACGAACAGAAAATCGAATGCTCCCTTATCAGAAAATCGCGCGCCCCTTCCAAAACTCTAGCTGCCAAACCACCTTTTTCCCGACTCCTTCCACCACCACCTTCATAACAAAACCGAGACCCTCCCTTTCAATCCAAGCAAGCCACCAATCAGCCACGGCATCTTTTGGTAGGTGGAACAAATTCAAACCCAATCCCTATCTCAGCTGAATCTAATTCATCCATATAGTAGATAGGCTACCTTAACACACGTGTTTTCTACTTTCTAGTGATCCGATCTTCACAAAACAAAATTAATTATGTTCCTATACGTGTTCACTGCCTTTCATCAAAGTTGTAGGACATGGTTCAACTTCGTTTGTCCGTGGTGTACGTTGCTTGAACATTAGTCCAGATAAAAGTAATATTCTCGGGTGACGGTTTTTATCTCTTTGGGTCACTTTCGGACATCATAAAAATACTTGGTAATGATCCTAACACGTCCCTCTACATCCCTAGTCAATTAGATTTTCATAGCATTGAAGCTTTTATATGTATTTGCTTCCATCTCCATAGGACAAGTATTTGAACGTCAAAATTTCATTGAACCTCGTATTGTTTTGAACTCAAAACTTTATAATAAAAGTATATGGTGCCAAAGTTGTGCTCCTTGATATAAAATAATGTTTTCTAATATTTATTAATTTATTTTAGAATTTAAATAAATTAATTTTATATTTACTTTTGGTTTTAATTTAAGTGATAAGTTGGCTATGTTATTTTACTAGATTGATATATTTATTAGATGCATATTTTCTTTATAGATATTATGATTAAATAATTTCAATAAATATTTTTGTAAATAATTCTATAATTAAAAAGTATTTTTTTAGTTTATAAAATATTATTTTTACCTAGAAGCATGATAATGTATATATAAAACACGATTATAAAGATAGCTATAATATGTATATATTTACTTTGTTTTTCACAGATATACATATTTGTAAATAAATTCCCAAAATATATGTTTATTTATTTCAAAATTTAAATTGATTATTTTTATATTATAAGATATTATTTTTTTGTTGGCATGATGCTACATGTAGAGGTTACGTTACATGTAGTTGCAAACTAGTTAGCTAGTATATATATATATATATATATATATATATATATATATATATATATATATATATTAGAGTCTATAAATATTACGTATATTTATGGTAGATATGTTGTCTTAGAATTAGGATTGATTTTAGTTATTTATATTTTACGGGTTCGTGATTGTTCGACTGTAGTTGGAGCCGGACCTTTGAGTTACTCTGTTTCCAAGATTCCAGGCAAAATATCTTGCCATCATTTGTTTAATTAAATATGTATGTCTATTCTTATATTTTGTTTGTAGTAGTTATAGTGTTGTGCGTCTGAGCATGACTTGGGTGCAATCGATAATGGCATCGATATGATAGGTGTGTGTGAGACTTACTATTTAGATGACATTCCCAAAAGTTGTGTAACTTCTATGCCATGACACGCAGTATTACACGACACTGTGAGTGAGGGTTTATTATGTTGGCACGAGCTTCCGCATTCGGCTAGCTATCGGTGTGAGGGGTTCGTGTGTCGGTGCATATAAAGTTAGATTATGTCTAGTTTAGTGACTCGCATTGAGATATGGGTTGTTCGACTCATGGATATGATTTGGCAAGTCCACGGACGGGGAAGACTAACAGAAGATGTATGGGGACCAATAATTTGTGCACAACAACGTGAGTGACATACTGGGTTCTTAGTTAGATTAATAGCACTAGTGTTATCACAGAAAATAGGAGTGTGCGTAAAAAATAGGTTATAGTCTGCAAGGGTTTGCTTCATCCACAAAATTTGTGCACAACAACGTCCAGCTGCGATTTATTCAGCTTCTGTTGTGGATAGTGCGACAGAATTCTGCTTCTTGCTAAACCATGAGACTAGAGCCTTGCCTAATAAACGACACATGCCGCTCGTACTCTTACGGTCGACTTTGCATCCCATAAAATCAGCATCCGAATAACCAATAAGTTCAAAAGATGTAGATTTGGGATACCACAAGCCCACTGTAACAGTACCTTTAATGTATCGAAAGATACGCTTAACGGCAGACATGTGTGATTCCTTAGGACTAGCTTGATAGTGAGCACATAGAAAAACACTAAACATGATATCAGAACGACTAGCAGTTAGGTAAAGTAGACTACCAATCATACCTCGATACTTACGTTGGTCAACAGGTTTGCCGCTTTCATCAGGTTCCAGCTTGGTTGTAGTAGCCATGGGAGTGTTGATTGGTTTGACGTTGTCAAGATCAAACTTCTTCAGCATATCCTTTGTGTATTTTGACTGGCTGATGAATGTTTCTTTCAAAGTTTGTTTGACTTGCAGTCCTAAGAAGTAAGTGAGCTCCCCCATCATGCTCATCTCAAATTTGTTCTGCATACACTTAGCGAAATCTTGACATAGATTGACATTAGTAGACCCAAATATGATATCATCAACATAAATTTGGAGTAAAAGAATGGTGTCTTAAAAAGTTTTGATAAAAAGTGTAGTGTCAATTTTCTCTTTTGAAAAACCTTTATCTAGTAAAAATGGCTTAGGCGTTCATACCAAGCTCTGGGGGCTTGTTTGAGGCCATAGAGCGCTTTCTTGAGCTTAAAAATGTGGTCAGAAAATTTATGATTTTAAAAACCAGGGGGTTATTTTATAAAGACTTCCTCTTTAATAAAACTATTCAGAAAAGCACTTTTCACATCCATTTGAAAAAGTTTAAAATTTTGAAAATTTGCAAAGGCACAAATCATCCGAATTGATTCAAGTCTTGCAACTGGAGCATACGTCTCATCGTAGTCAATACCTTTCTCTTGGTTGTATCCTTGAGCTACTAAACGAGCTTTGTTGCGAGTGACTGAACCATCTTCATTTACTTTGTTACAAAAAACTCATTTAGTACCAATGATCGAATGGTTAGCTGGTTTAGGAACAAGTTTCCAGACCTGGCTTCTTTTGAATTGGTTGAGTTCTTCTTGCATAGCAGAAATCCAAAATTCATCATTAAAAGCTTCCAAAACATTTTTAGGCTCAATTTGCGAAATGAAAGCAGTGCTAGCAATAGAATCTCTTAAAGATGATCGAGTTCTTACTCCGCGTGATACCTCACCTATTACCAAGTTTTTTGGGTGTGACGGCTTGAACTCGAACTTCTTCGGTAAGTCCTCCAGAGAATTGGTTTCAGGGGTGGTATTCATCGGTGTGGAAGTTGATGGTTCAACATCATTGTCGGGGATATTCGATGTACTATTTTTCTCATCAAAAGTCACATTAGTAGATTCTTCTACAATCATTGAGCGTTTGTTGAACACTCTATATCCCTTACTCTTGGCAGGATAGCCAAAAAAAATACCGTCGTCAGCTTTAGCATCAAATTTGCCTAAGTTGTCTTTGGTATTTAGGATAAAACAGCGACAACCGAACACTCTAAAATAAGAGACATTAGGAGTCCTACCAAACCAAAGCTCATAGGGTGTTTTCTTCGAAATAGGTCAAATAAGCACCCTATTTAAAATATGGCAAGCTGTATTGACAGCTTCTGCCCAAAAATATTTCAGAAGTGAAAATTTATTCAACATGACTCTAGCCATATCGCCAAGAGTCATATTCTTCCACTCCACAACACCATTTTGTTGAGGAGTTCTTGGATAAGAAAATTTATGATAAAAACCATTTATTTTGCAAAACTTTTCAAAATCAGAATTTTCGAATTCGCCTCCATGATCACTTCGGATTCGAGTAATCATGTAGCCTTTTTCGTTTTGGACCTTTTTAGCAAATATTTTGAAAACTGAAATAGTATCGCTTTTGTTTGTAAGGAAGAAAACCCAAGTAAATCTTGAAAAATCATCTACAATAACAAATGCATAGAGTTTTCCACCAAGACTGGCTACTCTACTGGGACCAAATAAGTCCATGTGCAGTAATTATAAGGGTCTAGTGGTAGTTACAGTGTTTATGGATTTAAATGCAGATTTTGTCTTATTCGGTTCACATTCGGCACATACCGTGTCCTTCTTGATTGTGATGTCGGGCAGACCTCTTACTAGCTTCTTTGTCGATAGCCTGGATATAGTATCCATATTGGCATGACCAATACGCTGGTGCCACAAAAGTCTTTCATCCTTGTGGGCGTAGAGGCATCTTTCTGCACTGTTAGTATTTCTAGATAGATAAAAAATATAAATGTTATCTTCTCTTATCCCTTCAAAAGCAATGTCTCCAGTTGACCTATCATAAATGTAGCATATGTTCTTTCCAAAGTTAATATCATATCCATGATCAGCAAGATAACTTATGCTGAGCAGGTTATGCTTTAACTCGGTCACTAAGCAGACATCCTTTATTACTGGAGAAGGAGGATAACCAATAGTACCATTACCTATGATGTAGCCCTTTAAATTGTTACCGAATGATACATATCCTTCCCTCTTCATCGATAGTGATGCGAAAAGATTTGCGTCTCCAGTCATATGTCGCGAGCATCCACTATCGAGAATCCACTTGCTTTTAGTTGAAAAAGGAAGGCCCACCTACATCGCGAGCATCCTTCATGCGTCACTTCCAGAAGCTTCCATACTTCGTGCGAGGTGGTGCATGTCGAGACCCTGTTAAATTCATTCATGTCTATTGTACAGAAAAGAGCATTAATAGCTCTAGCATCTAGACTTGCCTGTTTCTTTTCCTCGTCAGAATACTTGTCGTTGGGTTTTTCGATAAGATCTCCTTCGACAACTATTCTGGCGGACTTTTTGTAACCAACGGTGACAATGGTCCACAGGTCAAAGTCTAGAGACTTGAGATAGAAACTCATCCTAGTTTTCCAATAGGTGTAGTTGGTTCCAACAAATAGGGGTGGCCTATGAGTGGACTGTCCCTCACCATGGTTGGAAAACATAGGTTGTGTGGCTGCCATGGATCAGCTCTAGGATGTTAGTCCTTCTTAAGAGAACATAGCTCTGATACCAATTGAAGAACAGATAGGCAACTCTAGAGGGGGTGAATAGAGTTTATAACAATAATGACCAAATAAAATTTAATTCTTTTCACCAACAGTAAATAATCAGAGTAGTAAATACGGAAATAAAAAGATCAAAAGAGCATACGCAAATACAGCAGATTTTTAACCTGGTTTATCTCGTGGAGGACTAGTCCAGGCCTGAGAACTCTAGCTCAGGATTAAATCCACTATTTATAAAATAGTAGTTACACCCCGTGTCTTTTCTTCAGAAGAGCACATCAACTTCTTACAAAGATCGTTGTGGCGAAGCTTGCAATTTTCCAAGCGACTTTCTTGACTCTTGCATAAACTTCTAACTGAATAGCACTGAGCACTTTTAGGCTTAGGAAGCTTGTGGCTAGTAGATGAGAAGGTTAAGGCTTATATGAGGCTTATAGAGAAGAGAAGAAAAGATAATTGGATGATTTAGAATAAGAGAATTCAAGGCCTATTTATACTAGTTGGGATAGACAGAATTCGGCCAGAATTCTGTGTCATGAATTCAATTTTTTGGCCGTTGGACAACTAGCATACAGCAAGCCCTAAAATTTAGGGTCCTGAAAATCAGGGGGCAGAGTTCGGCCCGAACTCTGTGTGGGGCAGAATTCAGCCTGAACTCTGTCTCCTTGCTGACAGAGAGTTCAGATGGGCTTTGTGGGCTAGTTTTGGCTTAGTAGAGCTTTGGGTTTGTTTGGGAATGAGGTTTAAGCCAGGAATACCCAGTGCTACTCAGTTTACATTTTGCTAGACTCAATAAATGTAAAATAGTACAGACTCTAAAAACGAGTACGTTGTAGGAGAGAGACGACGTTCGTCTTGCACTGAGTTCCGTCTTGATGTGTCATATTGAATTATGACAAGTATTATATTGTCAACTTGTCAATATTTGGTTGATTGTGATCCAGTTTGGGTCAACAATATGCACCCAAGTGTGGGCGCAAAAACTTACTCCCATACTATGCGTCCAAGGCAGCAGATCCCTATGACTCAATCAACATCCACGATCAGTCGTACACCGAAGCATGCGGCTACGTCAGTCTCCACGAGCAATCGTGCACCGAATCATGCGGCCATGTCAACCCTACGATCTACCCACGATCATCCAGTGTCCATGTGCCTATACCCTATGCGCCCAAAGGGGTGTTATGCTCCCACAGTGAAATCAGTGTATTTTCCATCTATGGGCGCATAACAGTCATTTCAGTGCAAAATGACTATAAATAGGGGTCTCATACCTCTTCAAAAACAGACAGAACGGAGAGCATTTCAAGAGCCAAATTGCTGTCCTTCTTGCCAGTGAGCCGAGAGTTAGCAATTTTTTTAGGTTTTCCCCCACTTTTGTAAATCAGAGTGTCAACGTAGTAAAGGCGCAACTGCCTCTCGATCTCCATCGTCCTATTCTCCAGAATTCTCTTTGTACTCGGGGATCCTCAGCGCTGGATCTCTCAGGCGTACTCGATTTGTGATACCTTGTGCCAATAAGAAAAGACATCGTTTCTTATTCTTTTTTGTCTGTGTCCACAAAAATGGCGACTCTGATGGGGACTACCTTTTCCTCTAACGAGAAGTTGGTGACGTAATCCGATACCGATAAAGTGGAGAGCACTCAGAAGATGGTGATCGTGAAGTTCGATCAGCAGGCGTTCGAAGAGATGCTCTTGAGGGATGGCTATACTCCCTCGAAATCAGTAAAGCGAAACAAGTCTCGCAAGACTTGGCTTCCGAAGGCTCGTGGTTCATATCCTGCCAGTGTCGTAGAAGATATGCAACCGAAGAACTCTGTCACGTGGGCGCATAGGCCTTCCATGTGGGCACATAGCTCTGCCACAGAGGCTCTTGATACGAAGAAGGTGCATACCGTTCTGGGCTCTACTAGCCTAGCGACTTCCCACTTGTGCAATCAACAACAGAGTGTTCAACACTCGAAACTTGGCAAAAAAAATACTACGATGCCAATAATCAAAGTGTTCGACGCTCTGGACAAACTCAGCGAGGCTCACAAACGAAGACGGAGAAACTGGAAGAAAACAGCATTGTTTTCCAAAGCATGCGCCCAAGGCATTATGTGGGCGCATAACTCTGGCCAGAGAACTTCTGTCTTCGATAGGCTATACGCCCAGGGCCATGTGCCTAGGGCTATGCTCCCAGGCTCTGATGACCCATTCTATGCGCCCATATCCATGAGGGCCAGGCATGCTGCCAGGACTTCAGGGAAGCATGCGCCCAAGGGCATGCCCCAGGGTCTATGCTTCCACAGCAAAAAGATAGACCCCACCGCGTATAGCACGGGGCTATCTTCAAGGTCATTAGGAACTTAGGTGTGGAGGTTGCCCCTGCACATGAACTAAGTCCGGATGCGCCAACTCCCCTTACAAGCCCATATACAAAGCTTGGCGATGCATGTGACATGGGTTTTAAGGCAAAACTCCCTTCCGTCGATTTACGCGACATGATAAATCATAAGCGTAAAGCGAGGGAGGATACTGCAATTCATGGCGTACACCAGTATTGTCATCAACTGTTGATGTTCCAAAGCAACGAAGGTGCCTCAGAGGCAGTCCGTGTTTCGACGACTGCAGCACTCTGATGATGAAAAGACGCTATGTGTTTCATCCAATATGGCTTCATGGGGTCCTCCTTATGGGAGCCCCAATCAAAGAAGGTAGACCACTAACCCAACTTTTTCTTTCACTTCTGCGAACAGAAGAAGAAGAAGTCTGCCAAAAAATAGCCAGTGAGCTGTTACATCTGAAGGAGTCTATATGGGTACTTGGTCAAGGACGAGATTCCGTATAGATGACGAGGAATCCTAAGCAGGGGGTGATGATCCTTCTGCTGGGGGTAGTATTCTCTCAGAATCTGAAGCAGACGACCTTCACACCGGGGATAGCCTTCCAGATGATGCGGGTAGCTTTCCAAATGACGACGATCTCTTCGAGTCCGACGGTGACTATCTACCTCCCCTGCCTGAAAACGAAGGTCTTTTCAACTCAGAGACAGACAGTATCATCACCAGTTGTACTATCTCCTCTATTCATCCTCGCATGTTATCTACATACATGGCAGATGGAGAGAGACCTGAAGAAGCCAGTGATCAGACCAACAAGCGGCTAGAGAGTCTTGAAACCGCATTTGCCAAGATCACTGATATGCTTACCAGTATTATGGCAATCCAAACTGCTGGGGTTGTTCCTCTACCTCAACCGAACGTCTCAGCAAACGCTAGTCCGGCTCATAGCAATAACCCTCCTTCACTACAAAAGGAGTATCATTCCGTTGTGTCTCCTCCAAATCCCGTAAATGCTGGGGGTGGTACTTCGCCAACGATGCCTGATAACCGTACAGTAGTCGTTTCTCAATATCTACTCAATCAGCAGGATGCAATTGATTCTCTTGTTGTCCGTCTCGATACCATCTCACACAAAGACGAGCTTCAGAAGATGGGGATATCTCAACCTTATCGTCCTGAATGGGAGAATGCTTCTTTTCCTCCTAACTACAAGCCACTGACGTTAAATTCATTTGACGGGATGACTTCTCCTCGCCAATACATGACATACTTCAACACGCAGACTCTGCACTTACCAAGGGACGATCCGTTCTTGTCAAATCTATTTATCAGCACCTTGCAGGGGGTAGCTTTTGAATGGTTCTGCAATCTGCCTGACGGTTGCATTAATTCCTTTAAAGACTTGGAGAGGTTATTCCTTAACAGGTTTTATGAGAGTGGCATGCATGTTAGTATGTCTACCCTCATCGAGACCAAGCAAAGGAGGAGTGAGTCTGTTATTGCTTTCATCGAATGCTTCAGGAGACTAGCATTGAAGATATCCTTCGGTATACCAGACTCAGAGCTTATGGATAGTTGTCGACATAACTTCATTCCTACAGTGATGTTCTGTCTGGGTATACACAAGTATGATACATGGCCCGCTTTCATCGGGGCTGCTGATGCTGCTAAAATTGATTTCCCTAATCTGGAATTACTGGGGTTGAAGACACCCAAATCTGAAGATAAAAGCAAGAATCCCAAAACTATCCCTGTCCGTGGGGCAAAGGGCAAGAAGTCTTAAAGGTCGACACTTCCAAGGGAGCTTCCAATTCTCAAGGCGCTCCTGACAAACCCAAGAAGACTTTATCCATTGACGAATATGATGTTATTATCATTTTCACACATTGATGAAGGGTAATAAACTGACATTGCCTCCACCACGACGTCCTGCAGAGGCGAACCAACTCAACGATCCCAAGTACTGTCTTTATCATCAGTACGTGCACCATCCTACCAAGGATTGCATCATCATGAAGAAGAAGATACAACAGCTTATCGACAGCCAAGTTATCAACCTCGAAGCTGAAGACAAGGTCGTATCTTCTAACATGAGCTCTCTTCAATTTGGTGACTTTCCTTCCACAGAAGTCCCAGACGGCGTAGTCCCAATCCCCAAGGCAGTAATGGAAGTCGTCAACCTGCCGCCAGCTCGTGACTCAACATCAACGTTGATGCCACCCACGACAGAACGTGGTGAGATCGTGTGGGTCCACCCAGACCTTCTGCAAGAAATGACGCAGAGGGTGGTGTCTTCCAAAGCAAAGAGGGACAAGAAATATAAATCATTCCATATGGTATCTTCTCCCACTTACGAAGTTCTATCTGGCGAGACGCGATCTGGGAAGACTTACCTACGTACTTATGACCTCGCACAAGAAGATGCAGTACCTTCTCAAGCTCATATTGCCCCCACAAGTTTAAAAGTTGGTCCATCTAAGTCCTCAAATACCGATAAAGTTAAGCAATAGGAGACGCGATTTGACAAGTCTCTGAAGGCAC
This sequence comes from Iris pallida, assembly GCA_029216955.1. Lineage (NCBI taxonomy): Eukaryota > Viridiplantae > Streptophyta > Magnoliopsida > Asparagales > Iridaceae > Iris > Iris pallida. The sequence continues at coordinate 5,814,059 of JANAVB010036820.1, read as the reverse complement.
CAACTCCCGAAGGCATGCATCGGCCATACAACTTTGATATACTGGCACAGCTGGCCAATACACCTGCCAGTTTGTCTTTGTTTGATCTACTACGACTCTCCAAAGAGACGCAAAAAGCTTTAAGTGAGGTATTACTACATGTCGACTCTTATCTCGCTGAAGTCAAAGCCCCCGCTGAAGATCCCGTCTCCTGTCCTCACTGTCATAGCAGTATGGAAGTGGTGCCCAACATCACCTTTTCACAAGAGGACATGCTACTAAAAAACAATCGTCATGATAGACCTCTGTACTTTACAGGATATATCGGGGCAATTAAGGTGGATCGGATGCATATCGATCTAGGTTCCTCCCTCAGCATCATCTCTAAAAGTTTACTCCAAATTCTAGGGATCCCTTTGCACAAGCTATCTGCAACCAATACAACTATCATGGCTTTCAATGCTGGGAGAAGCCACCCGCTGGGCAAGATCCGTCTCAAGTGCCAAATTGGTGTTCTCCGAACAGAGGTTTCTTGCTATGTAATCGACGCCAATGTGTCCTACAACGTCTTGTTGGGACGTCCGTGGATACACGAGAACATGATCGTTCCTTCTACCCTTCACCAATACTTCAAGTACGTTATCGTAAAGACTGAATTTGCCGATGTCGATCCTTTTAAGGGTATTGAAGCCTACTATGGAGATTCGGTACTTTACCAATCTTAGCCCTCCAAGGATGACGGCAACGAAGCTGGCGATGCAGCTGAAGTGAGTTCATCTGCCAGTGACGGTCCCCTGGTTATCCGAGTTAAAGGACGTACTACTCCAAAAAGTACTCCAAAGCCTCTCACAATCCGGGTCAAAAAAGAGGACTCTTGATATTGTCAAACCATTGACCATCACTCTCCGCAAAACAACTCGGGTGGAACCTGCTGAACTCCGTCCTCCCAATCCTGACGAGTTACCCTATGTGGTGAACTTAATCAAATCTGTGACTCCTGCTTCGGACAATGATCCTCTCAATGAGTATATCAATACTCAAAATAATGTACCTTCAGTGGATGATGTTATCCCTGAAGAAGAACTTGCATATTTTCTAAGGTTTATCTTTGAATTACTCCGATGTCTACCAATCTGTAAACCAGTACATAGATACATTGTACGCCCTAGAGCATGGCATAGGATCACATCTCTGTATGCCGGTCACGACGCCTCGTCTACGGGAAAAAGTTTGGCCAGAAGATATCTACTACTTCATCGTTCCAGCTAGAAAGAAGGGTGAAGAATTGATCATCTTCGGTCGAATAATTGGTGAAAGAAAGTTCATTCTGAACTTTACTACTCCCAATCGCAACACTGAAGCTGACTATGATTCTGGAAAAATGCAACTTTACCGATATAGTTGGTAGGCCAAGAATATCATCCAGAACATGGGATATGATATAAAAAGCGACCATGAGCTAAACTACTGTCAAGGGCGACGATTGCCAATACGTTACTTTGCTCCTCCCGACAAACCCGAGAACTATTATCAACAAAACGGTGTTGGTTTGGGTTATGTTACTCCTCCAACAACTCCTAAAGGATCAGACGACGAAGTGGATCGTTGTTATCATTCTTCTGATTCCTGCCTCTGGGACTCAGACTCCAGCATGGGAGACATGTTCAAAGCAACTTTGTCCGTCAATATGGTGTCAGTTGACCAAATTGCAGATGATGTCCAATCAATCGAGCTTAAACAATGGGCTCAAAAGATGGATACTAGGTGGGAGTTACGTTTCGAACAACGTAAACCACCTACTGAGGACGAAGTCGTCCAAGTTAATTTAGGAGATGAATCATCTCTTAAACCAATCTTTATCAGCAAAAGTCTGTCTAGTGAAGAACGACAATCTCTTATACAGCTTATAAGAGAATGCATTGACGTCTTTGCATGGAGCTATAAAGACATGCCAAGCTTGGACCCTAAAGTTGCTATGTACCGCCTAAATATCTCGTCTAAAGCTAAGCCAGTGAAGCAGCAGCAACGACGGTTCCAACCAGATATCATGGAGGCCATCGTGAGTGAAGTCAAGAAGCTTATTTCAAGTGGGTTCATTCGCGAAGAATAACACCCTGACTGGGTCGCTAACATTGTTCCAATCATGAAAAAGAACGGTAAAGTTCGAGTCTATATCGTTTACCGTAATTTGAACTCTGCATGCCCGAAAGATGAGTTCCCACTACCGATCACCGACGTAATGATCGACAATACTTGCGGCTTCGAGTTGATGTCCTTCATGGATGGGTTCTCAGACTACAACCAGATCAAGATGTTCCCCGATGATGAGAAACACACATCTTTTCGAACACCATTGGGGGTATACTGCTATACGGTGATGCCCTTCGGATTAAAAAATACAGGGGCAACATACCAGTGAGCTATGAAAATAATTTTTTGTGATCATTTCGCAAAATAGTAGAATGTTACGTAGACGATATCGCAGTTAAAAGTCGTCTCAAGGGCAACCACCTACAAGATTTGAGAACGGTGTTCGAACTAATGCATGCACACCAACTCAAGATGAATCCAACCAAGTCTTTTCTGGGAGTCTCCAGCGGCAAGTTCCTTGGTTTTGTTATTACTTCAAAGGGTATACATCTTGACCCAAAAAAAGTGAAAGCTATCCTCGATATGCGTCCTCCAAGAAATCTTAAAGAGCTACTCGGACTTCAAGAAAGGACAGCCTACATTAGACGATTCATTTCAAATCTTTCGGGAAGGTGTCAACCGTTTACTCAGCTCATGAAGAAAGGAGTATCTTTCGTCTGGACTGAACAATGTCAAAACGCATTTGACGACATCAAGAAGTATCTCACAAGCCCCCCAGTGTTGGTGGCTCCGATAATTGGAAAGCCTTTCTTGTTATATGTCCGTGCTATAGATCTTTCCTCTGATGCCCTATTAGCTCAGAAGAATGAAGGCGGCCATGAATAGGCAATCTACTACCTTAGCCGCACGATGGTGGGTGCCGAGCACAGATACACACCTGTGGAAGAGGAATATCTCATACTAGTATTTGCTATCCAGAAGACACGTCACTATGTGTCTGTGCAGACTATCCACATCATATCTAAAGTCAATCCTCTTAGAATACTCATGACTAAATCGGGTTCTCTTAATTTCCATTTAGCTACATGGGCAATGATGTTGACCTTATACGATATGCTGTTTGTCCCTCAGAAGGCAGTGAAAGGCCAATCATTAGCTGATTTCTTAGCAGCTCATCCGGTGCCAGAATCTTCCAAACTCTACGATAAAATCCTGGATGAAGTGGTTGAGTCTCACACCGCAACTGAGGAAATCCCCATTTAACGAATGTTCTTTGACGGTGCGTCAAGAACAGGACCTAAAGGAAATATCGTGGCCGGAGTAGGCATCGTGTTTGTGTCACCCGACCATCTGGTTATACACCATATGTATTCTCTCATAGAACCTTGCACCAACAACGTGGCTGAATATAACGCCCTACTGTTCGGCCTTCAATTGGCAAAACAACTGAGAATTGACTATCTAGAAGCTTACGGCGATTCTAAGCTAATAGTTAGTCAGGTCCGAGGGGATTATGAAGTTCGTCACGAAGATCTCATCCCATATCACAAAGCGACAATCGAATTGGCTTCTACCTACGCTGGATTCTTCATCGAGCATGTGCCTCGATTACAGAATATAGAAGCAGATGCTTTAGTCGGTCTTGCTGCTTCCTTGACCGTCCCTACCAATACTCAGCATTCAATCACAGTGTCTGGTCAAAAGTTATTCTGAGTGAAAGATGCCTTGCATATTCATCACAGTTATGCAACAGACACAAACGTCGACGTTAAAGACTGGAGATTTCCTTTCATAGACTATGCCATCTACGGAATCCTTCCTGAGGACCCAAAGGAAGCAGTGTATGTCCAAAGGCGATCCCTCAGATTTTACTATAATACATGTAGGTCCTAAAAAAATCAAGTTGCATCAATCAACAAAGTCAAAGAATCAAGATATACATCATTTTGATGAGTTGCGCAGACAACAGATTGCACAGCAATCGAATTGCGCACGTTGGTTTGTGCACGTTTCCAACTGCGCAGGCTGACGTGGCAGAAGTCATCATTACCTAAATCAAATCAAATCTTCCTGACAGCTGACAGCACGGATAACGAGGAGACTGTTCGTTTATTGTGCCGCACAGTGCTCGAGGGCGGCTGACAGTTGGCAGCGCAATCCATGATGGCGCAAACTATTCCTGCACAGTCTGAGTCTGCACAAACCAAAGTCTGCGCAGTTTAGGTTGCGCATTCTACCAACATAACTGATAAAGTACATGTGGCATTCATGCCATCAATTGCTCATTACGTGGCAACTGTCTATGCACGATCATGCGCATTTCAATCAAATGATGCCATGTGTCCCAGATAGTTGGCCCACGATCCAGCAACTGCCTGTGCAGTCCAATGCTGCGCAAACCAATTGCTGCATAAATTATCCTGCGCAGTCCAGAATAACTGAAAGTTAGTTTCAAATCTTCATTTCAAGGGGATCAAGAGTTCAGAGATCAGAGATCATAAATCAGAGAGTCCAGGAGTTCTTGCCCAAGTGCTGCTGCATTCTTCCGAGGCTTTTGCCTTCAACTTCTGAGGCTTTTGCCTTCAGTTTCCAGAGTTGTTTTCAACTTTAGAGGCTTCGTCTTCAAAGTTCACATCGTCCAAGGGATAAAGCAATCGTCATCTAGATTGGATTCCTATAGTTGTAATTTTCCCAAAATTTTTGTAATCTTTATTACACAGTTTGTATCAATAAAGTTTCATAATTTTGTTTTTGCAAACAAAATGACGACTCTGCTGGGGACAACTTTCTCCTCCGACGAGGAAGTAGCAACTCAATGTGACATAGCGTCTATCGGGAAGACGCAGAAGATGCTGGTTGTTAAAGTCAACCAGACAGCCTACGAGGCGATGCTCAACTCCAAGACCACTCCCTGTACTACAACCACTTCTGCCAAGAGCAAAGTGCGCTCAGTTTGGGTCTCCAAGACTGCTGCACAATCTGGCAGTTTTGCTATCAAAGATGCTGTACACTCTGCTGCATAAACTGCTGTGCCAACTGTTGCACAGTCTGTCTCAACAACTGCTGCACAATCTGTTGCAGTCAATGCTGCGCAGTCTGTTGCAACTGTTGCACAGGCTACTTCATATGCTGCCTTGTCAAAATACAAGACTCCTATGACTCTGGCGCAATTGGCAGTAACTTTTCCTGCACAAACTAACACTCCAACAACCAAAGTACATCCCAAGCACTCTAAAGCAAGGACTCTTGATGCGCAAACCACAGCTTCTGTGGTCAGAACCAATGCACTTTCTGCCAAAACTTCTAATGCACAAGTGGCCAGTGCGCCATCCCCCATGCGCAAACCAAGCATGCGCAATCCAAGAGTAATAGTCCTTTGGCTATTCCGCTTCCTCCTCAAAATAAAGGAAAAGGCCCGTTGGTCTTTTCTCAGACTTCCTTGTCTCATGACTTGGAAGACAACAGAGGGAAACGCTCTTTAGCTAACCCTTCTTCTCAAAATAAAGGAAAAGGCCCTTTGGTCTTTTCTCAGTCTTCCTCGGTCTTTACTGAAGAAGATCAAATTGAACGTGTTTCGGCACCTGTCAGTACAAGAACTCCTACAAACAAGGATTCTTTTTTCCTTCATGACAAGGGAACTTGTACTGATCAAAGAGGTATTCTGCCTACTCCCGTAGCAGAATTCCAAGACCTTCCAACTTTCAAAATATCCCGTTCCAAACAGGGAAAACTGTTGGTGTCTCAAACAGAAACCCCTGGGGGTGAATTTGCAGACCTAAGAACATATCTTAACAGGCCAACTTCGGCAAAACATAAGCAACCTATGCCGAAGGTCAAGCCTTAAAGACAAACCTCCAGGAACAAAAATCCTGATACCTATGCCAATGAGGTGAGCACTTCCTTGTACACACAGGGGACAAAACATTTGAAGAATCGGAACCATGTTTCGAATGTTGTTAAAGAACATATTCCTCGAACCTTTCCTTGTCCTAGCATGGTTTCTGATCTCCGAGAACATCTCAGGCAAAAACGGGATAATGCCTCAACTCCTTCAGTTCAATCATCTGATCATCATTGCAATCATAAAGTCATCATCCAATGTTGCTGTCAAACAACAAAACGATCTGTCTTTGATCGTTTGACTTTTGCTAAAACAGAACCGATGTCAGAAGATGAAGAAGCGTTGTACGCTTCTGTTAACATGACTTCTCAAGACACTGGGGGTAGAAGGTGCTTTAAGCACGACAAACCTCGCAAACCAAGTCAACGGTATCTGGATCTACTTCAAGAATCTTCTGAGGGAGTATTCCAACATACCCGTTCCCGAAGCCGAGATACAATCGGTCAAAGGAATCTTCCTCAAGATCCTTCTGGTCATTTCCCTCTTTCTCAGTCAGGAGATGACTCTTTCTCCGACTATGATGCATATAGCGAAAGTTCTGAACAGACAGTGTCTTCCACTGTACCAATAGAAGTGACATCTTATGTTGTCACTGATGATCAAGATGCTTCAACGTCTGCAAATCAAGAACAGCGAATCGCTGCACTTGAAGACAAGCTAAAGACCATGGCTGAAATGGTCGCTAGTATGCATTCTATCATTGTGGCCCAACATGCCACACCACCAACTATACCTACCGCAAGTCCGGAGATCATAGCATCTTCAGTACCTGTCAATGCTGGGTTGGGAGTAATGCCTTCTCAAATGCCTCATGTACAAGTACAAGTTCAAACTACACCTAGTCAGTCAGCTGGGGGTAGTGCTTACAATGTTGTTCCTCCTCCTACTACACTGACTCCACCGGCTCCTTCTTCATCATCTGAAGACACCAATGAAGCTGTCAAACTCTTGCGAACTCAGTTCGAAGCCTTCAAAGAGAAGGACAATTTGTAAAGGTTGGGAATCAAGCAGCCATACCCAGTTGAATGGAAGGAAGTTCCATTTCGTCCCAAATACAAGATTCCAACAATCTCTCTTTTCGACGGCAGTACCTCACCAAGCCAGTTCATCAATCACTTCGAGGTAATGACTGTTCAACTCCAACCAAATGACGCTCTTCTTACCAGGGTGTTCGTCGGTTGTTTAGCCGGCGTAGCATACGACTGGTACAGAAGTCTGCCCGATGGTTGTATTACTTCTTTTTCAGGACTTAAGCAGATCTTTCTGGAAAGATTCTATGAGGGATTCAATGACATGACTATGTCTGCCCTCAATAAAATCAAATAGAAACATAATGAAACTGCTGAGAGTTTCATCGAACGTTTCCGTCGAGAAGCCTTGAAGATGCCTCCAGGAACTCCTGATGCTGTTACCATAGACACTTGCAAGGCAAATCTCTTGCCTATCATCAGTATGTGGACAGGCTCAACTCAGTTCCAAGACTGGCCATCCTTTATCGTCAACGCCAAAGCAGCTGAAGTGAGTGCTGAAAAGTTCAAACAGCTGGGGGTACAGATGTCTAACCCAGATCGGGACGAACATCAATCATCAGGTGGCGGTAATCGTCAGAACAACCGCAAGAACAAGGAAACTCTGAACATTAACATGAAAAGCAAAGAGTCCTTGGCTGTCAATGTAGCTCCGCCTACATCTACTTCTACTCCTGCTGCAACTCAACCGAGGGAACCTCGCCCTAAGGTAGAGTATTCGTTTGATGAAAATGACACAGCAAGCATCTTCGATTGCTTACTCAAAAGCAATAAGATCCAGCTTCCAGATCCAAAGAAACCTGATGAAGTCGGTAAGACCGATCATCCTATGTATTGTGTCTACCACTGATTCATTGGACATCCTACTCGAGCATGTTATGTGCTCAAGGGTAAGATTTAAGAGCTTGTCAATGCTGGAGTTGTTACTCTGCAGCAAGATAAGAAGACTGTCACTGCCAATATGGTTTCAGTCCAGTTCGGTAACTTTCCCCCGCAGATGATACAGCATGGTGTCATTCCTATTCCGAAGGCTACTCTCGAGATTGAAAATCTTCCTTCTCTACCAAACGAAGGTCTCGTTCCTTTGTCTCTTGACAATGGCGAGGTTATGTGGATCCATCCCGATCTTACTTCAGAGTTCGAGGATTCTTCTTCTTCCAAGAAGAAAGGTCGCTCCAAAAACAAGACCAAGATCTGCAACATGGTGTCTTTTGACCCCATAGTTGATGAAGAAATTCTGTTGGGCACCAGATCAGGGAAAACTTATCTGAAAGATTACTCTGAATCTCAAGAGAATCCTGCCTCTTCTTCTGAACCTGTCCCAGCACAACCTGCTGCTATTGAAGAAATTCCTTCTGCATCTTCACCAGTTGTGGTTCCTATTCCTCCCAAACCAGTGGCTGCTGATAAAGGCAAACAATAAGTCCACTTTGATAAACCCTTGAAGAAATCATCCCCTACAGGGCTTGAGAAGCCTTACACTTTGATATATTGGCTCAACTAGCTAATAACCCAGCAAGGCTATCTATCTTTGAGCTCTTGCGTCTTTCCAGAGAGACACGAAAAACTTTAAGTGAAGCTCTTATACAAGCTGAGACTTGTTTAGCCTTTCTCAAGAAGCCGGAAGCAGAACCAGTCTCTTGTCTGCATTGTCATAGTGTTATGGAGTTGATTTCGAACATTACTTTCACACAAGATGACATGCTGATGGAGGACAATAGGCATGATCGTCCTCTCTACTATACAGGATATGTTGACTCGATGAAAGTCGATCGTATCCTGATAGATCCAGGATCTGCTCTCAGCATCATGCCGAAAACAATGCTCGATGCTCTGAAAATTCATGTACATAGTCTCTCCACCACAATCACCACCATCTTTGGATTCAATCAGGGAAGGAGTGAACCTTTGGACAAGATTCGCTTAAAACTCCAAATAGGCAATCTTCGCACAAAAGTTACCTTCTATATCATTGACAATCATGGTTGTTCTTATAATGCTCTATTAGGGAGACCATTCTTACATGAGCATAATATTGTTCCATCAACCCTTCATCAATGTTTCAAATATGTTGATGATAAGGGAGAGGTCCATAAGGAAGTTGCGGATCTTTATCCTTTCAAAGGCGTTGAAGCATACTGCAACGACGCTCTGATGTACAAGGATGAATTTATGAAGATTGTGTTAGCCTTAGATACTGAAGAAGAACAAGAAGCAATGCCCAAAGACACTCTTATCATACCTGTCAAAGGGCGAGTTTCACATCCTCAGTCTTCTAAACCACTGGCTATTCACTTGCCAATTCAAAAGAAATCAGTTGATGCTGATCAAGATCAAAGGGAGCTCACCTCTTCTGAGCCACTTGTTATCGACCTACGTCGTAGCAAGAACAAAAAGCAGCTCACTCCTTCTGAGCCACTTGTTGTTGATCTCACTCGCAACAAGGAAAAAAGGGAGCTCACCTCCTCTGAGCCACTTGTTATCGACCTCCGTCGTAACAAGCCTCCCCCACGTTCTTCTTCTCCCCCTCTTGTAATTAATCTGACCAAGCCTGCTAAGGCTAAAGGTCCTGTTGTAAATACTGATGTACAAATCAATAAAAAAGCACCTACTTTCCAGTATACTGATGTTATTTATTATACTAAATGCTATTTGGATATGTTAGATAGCTTCCAATCAATTACAATGGGAGTTGTACAATCTCTTCAGACAGAAGTCTCACTTGAAGATCCAGATGATTCTTACCGTATTCACCCTTCTCGAAAGAAAGGTGAAAGTCCAATACTTTTTAGTAAAGGACCAGAAAAACAATTCAGCTATACGGATGATAGCAAACTTAACGATACGGGACGTCACCAGTTCCATCGTTATAGTCAACAATCAAAGACATCATCCGGAAAATGGGCTATGACTTCAAAAGTGGCCTCTATTACGGTAAAGATAGACGAACTCCTATCCGTACGACTGTTCCGGAAGGAAAGTCGGAAATATACTACAGCAGGACTAAGAAAGGTCTCGGATATACTTCTCCTCCACTGTTATCCCCAGCAGTCTCTGACTCAGACAGTGAAGAACGCTCTAATTCATCTGATTCTAGATCTTGGGATTCTGATACTAGCATTGGTGAAGTTCACAGGCTGATCGTATCATCTAACATGGTCTCCGCTAAACTACCAGAAGGCTATGATGAAGACGTTGAAGAAAATCCTGAAACAGATCCTTGGGCTCAACATATGGATAACCAATGGGTACTTCGCTTTGAACAACGTGAACCTCCTACTGAAGATCAATTAGTTCAAGTTGATGTAGGGAAAAGCGAGTCGCCTCGTCCAATCTTCATCAGCAAGAATCTTCCAGAAGCAGACAAACAAGAGTTGATTCTTCTTATTAAAGAATACATCGACGTCTTTGCCTGGAGTTATGAAGACATGCCAAGTTTAGATCCCAAGATTGCTACACACAAGCTGAATATTCTTCCTAATGCTAAACCAGTCAAACAGCAACAAAGGCGATTTAAGCCTGAAATGATGGATGCAATTGATGATGAAGTCAAGAAGTTTATTGCTTGCGGCTTTATTCGAGAAGAACAACATCCTGATTGGGTAGCCAATGTTGTTCCAGTTCTAAAGAAAATCGGCAAAGTTCGAGTCTGCATCGACTTCCAGGATCTTAATGAAGCATGTCCAAAAGATAAATTTCCTCTCCCTATCACGGATGTCATGATTGACAATACCTGTGGGTTCGAGCGAATATCTTTCATGGATGGATTCTCTGGGTATAATCAAATCAAGATAAATCCTGAAGATGAAAAGCATACCTCTTTCCGTACTCCTCGTGGTGTCTATTGCTATACAGTGATGCCATTTGGTCTCAAGAACGCTGGTGCAACCTACCAACGGGCTATGAGTACCATCTTTAGAGAACATCTTCGCAAGACAGTCGAATGCTACGTTGACGATATCGCCGTCAAAAGTCGTCTAAAAGAAGAACATATCCAAGATCTGAGAACAATTTTCAATCTCATGCGTCAACATCAGCTCAAGATGAATCCCACCAAGTCATTCTTGGGTGTCTCTAGTGGCAAATTTCTCGGCTTCATCATTACCTCTAAGGGTATACACGTGGATCCCGAGAAAATCAAAGTCATCCAAGAGATGCGTCCTCCACGCAACCTAAAAGAGCGACGAGGATTCCAAGACCGACTTGCGTATATCAGGCGATTTATTTCGAACTTATCTGGACGCTGCAGACCATTCACTCAACTAATGAAGAAGGGTGTATCTTTTGTTTGGACTGAAGAGTGTCAACGAGCATTCGATGATATCAAACGATATCTTATGAACCCACCAGTCTTGGTGCCACCTATCTCTGGCATTCCATTCTTGATGTATGTCCGTGCTATGGACCATTCATTGGGTGCTTTACTTGCCCAAAAGAACAAAGAAGGCCATGAACAGGCTATCTATTATCTTAGCCGAACTATGATTGGTGCAGAACACCGTTATAGTCCGGTCGAAAAGGAATGCCTGGCTCTCATGTTTGCTGTGCAGAAAATGAGGTATTATATCATTGGCCAAACTATTCATGTCATATCCCGAGTTAATCCTCTTCGGGTACACATGAAGAAGCCTAGCACACTTAATTCTCGGCTGGCTACATGGGCAATCCTGTTAGCTCAATATGACATGGTGTATATTCCACAAAAGTCTGTCAAAGGTCAAGCGCTGGCGGACTTCTTAGCAGCTCATCCTGTGCCTGAGATATCTAAACTCTATGACGAAATTCCAGACGAGACATTGGAAGCCAACATGATCTCTGAAGAATTTCCAACCTGGCGTTTATTCTTTAATGGTGTATCGAGAATTGGACCCAATGGTGTTATTGTAGCAGGAGTTGGAGTTGTTCTCGTTTCTCCAGACGGATCAACTATCCAAAGAGCCTATTCTTTAGATGAACCTTGCTCCAACAATGTGGCGGAGTACAATGCTCTACTCATTGGCCTTCAGTTAGCTAAACAACTGAATATTGGATATCTTGAAGTCTATGGTGATTCTAAGCTGGTTGTTAATCAGGTTAGAGGAACCTATGAAGTCCGTCATCAAGACCTGGTGCCTTATCATGAAGCAGCAATCAATAAAGCTATATCATTCAAAACTTTCTTCATCGACTATGTTCGGCGAGCTTGCAATACCGAGGCAGATGCTTTAGCCAATCTTGCAGCTGTCTTAGCCATCCCTATCAAAAGACAGCAGGTGGTGGTTATCTCCAACCGAGAACTGTTCTGTATTGAAAACAATCGTAATATTGAATTCAGTAATCTCGCTGAAGTCAACGTTATCGATGAAGATTGGAGAACTCCTTTCATTGACTTCGTAGTTCATGACATACTCCCTGAAGATCCTAAGGAGGCTACGAGTGTTCGTCGACGATCTCTCCGATTCTACTACAATCAAACTACCAAAACCCTCTATCGATGAACTTATGACGGTCTTCTCCTACGCTGTCTCGCTGGTGATGAAGACAAACAAGTTTTGCGTGAAGCTCACGACAGTGTTTGTGGAGCACATCAACCTGGTCCTAAATTACAGGATCACATTAGACGTATGGGTTATTACTGGCCCTCTATGGTATCTGATGCCATTGAATATGCAAGGAAATGTCGTGCTTGTCAAATTCATGCAGACTTCATTCATCAACCATCGGAATTCCTACACCCGACTGCTGCTTCCTGGCCTTTCGAAGCTTGGGGCATGGATGTCATAGGTCCCATTAATCCTCCTTCTTCTAGAGGACATCGGTTCATATTGGCAATAACTGACTATTTCTCCAAGTAGGCTGAAGCAATACCTCTGGCTGAAGTCAAGACTAGCAGTGTCATCAACTTCGTTAAACACCACGTCATCTATAGATTTGGTGTACCTCGAAGAATCATCCATGATAATGGACCGCAATTCATCAGCCAGAAATTCACCAGATTCTGTGATGATCACCGGATTGACAATGTCGCTTCGACTGCCTACAATCCTGCTGCTAACGGTTTAGCCGAAGCTTTCAACAAAACCATTATCAAGCTTCTCAAAAAGTTTGTGTCTACTAACAAACGGAATTGGAGTGAGAAACTTGGCGAATGTCTTTGGGCCTACCGAACTACGGTCCATAATCCTACAGGCTTTACACATTTCTCTTTGGTGTATGGTTGTGAAGCTGTTCTTCCTTTGGAACTTCAAATTCCTTCTTTAAGGATTGCCATTGCTAACGAGCTTACTACAGGGAATAACGATCTTCTTCGACTTCAAGAGTTAGAAGCACTTGATGAGAAGCGATTAATGGCTCAACAGCATATTGAGTTATACCAAGCCCGCATCTCAAAGACTTTCAACCGCAAAGTTAAAATCAGAACATTTCAGCAAGGAGAACTTGTTCTAACGGTCAGACGTCCTATGACTATGACTCATATGAGCAAAGGGAAATTCGATGCGAAATGGGAAGGTTCCTATGTTGTAAGCAAAGTCTTCTCAAATGGAGCTTATCAACTTTCGGAGCTTGATGGTCGAGTTGCTATGATGCCTATCAATGGCAAATTCCTAAAAAAGTATTATGTATAAATGTAAATGCTTGTAAATCATCAGACAGAATCAAGTTCATAAATAAAATTCAAATTTTATTTCATTATATGATAGTACATAATATTAAAGGTCACTATCATCTTTTTCTACATTGGGACGAGGGCCACTGCCGTCCTTCTCAAAAATGCGGTCAGCAAAAGAGCCGAGAACCTTCTTGCTGGATCCCACGAGAAACTTGCAGGCGGCCATCCTCATGGCTTCTTCTTCTTCAGTCCTTTCTGGTTCGAGCAGGAAGTCCAGAATGTCCCGTGGCGGCTGGGGTGCAGACGAACCTTCGCCTGCTTCTGCTGTCTTTGGCTGAATTGGATCGGCAGGGCGATCTTCAGTGCCCTTTTGAGTTTTCGGGGCAACCTCAGCCTTCTTAGATGCTTCTCCAGACGACATTTTTATGTTGAAGAGTAGAAGTGTTCGTTCCTGTCAGATTTCTGCTATATTTATAGGCAGAAGTTCCTCAACTAACGAAGCGACACATTCATCCGACGGTTCGTCCGTTCATTAATGTCTGACGGTTCATCCGTTCATTTATTACATTCATCCGACGGTTCGTCCGTTCAGTAAAGTCTAACGGTTCATCTGTTCATTAATGCCCGATGGTTCATCCGTTCATTTATCATCACCTGACGGTTCACCCGTTCATTTATTGCCATTTGACGGTTCATCCGTTCATTATCATCTGACGGTTCCATCCGTTCATTATCACTTGACGGTTCCATCCGTTCATTCATTATCATTTGACGGTTCACCCGTTCATTATCATTCATCACTTGACGGTTTTTCTCATTCATTCATCTCATATATATTGACGATTCATCATCGTTCATTATCCATATCAGCGACTTGTCGTTTTCGATTAAGTTGTCAAATCGAAATAATAGTATTCAATATATTCTGCCACGTCCATATTACCTCTGAGCAGATATAATGAATATAATTATTTTCTACAAAATCATCAAGAAATATATCATGTCTTGCACCTCTGAATATTTTTCCTATCTCTATTATTTATATCTAACAAGATATGTAATAAATAATGGAGCCACAACAAAATGTCTTTTATTTATCAAAATATGAGACATTACAGAAACGCCTCTATAGCAACAAACACGAAAATACAAAAAAAGTTCTAATTAAGAAGGAGGGATAATCAGATTGTCAATTTGCTGCTTCAGTGTCTGCAGCTCTTCTTCATAAGTTGATGTTACTATCCTTCTTGCTTCTTCCATCCCGCTTTCTTCATCAAAAACGGGCATGTCCACTGTTCGGCGGGTGATCTCCGCTCCATGAGTTGCCTCATATTCATTCTTCTCCTGAATCAAGGCGTTGAATTGTTCAATCATAAGTTGGTGACTGGCAGTTTCCTCTTCAAATTCTTGTTGGAGGCGAGTAATTTCTGCTTTCAACTCAGCAAGTCTTTGCCCTTTTCTTTCAGCCATCGAAGTAACTGATTCTATCTTAGAGTTGTATTCAGCTGATTTTGCAGAATAAGCCTCCAAAAGATTTTGAAGGTTTACCCTTTCTATATCAGCAGCTTGAGCCAGTCGCTCGAATTCAGCTTGCACTAAAGAGTCTATCTCCTTCTTCTTAAGCTCCTTATATCTCTTTATAGAGACTTCTAATTCACTCAATATGTGTTCAAGAAGAATGGCCTGAGCCTCGTCTTCTTGTTCCCTTATGGCTCTTATTAAGAGAGAAGTTGGCTTCCTAACCGTAATGAAATCAGCTCCTTCTTTCTCTATCATTTTATGAACAAGAGGTCCTAGCGACTCGAAGAAGCATCTAGTGAATGACTGGACAACTTGTTGATTAATGGCCAGAGTTCCAGGAGTCGCAGCTACTCCTGTTGAGGATGAGGCAGCAGGTTGCTCGATCCTTTGTGGCTGGATAATAGGCTCTTTGAACAAAGGAGCCAGAGTAGAGCTAGTCGCTCCTCCTGTTTGTTCCTCTGCAAAAGTAAAATTATTATTTTACTAATTATTTGCCAATGAACAGGAAGATCAAATAAGAGTAGTCTTACCTTGGTTCGATCTAACAACAAGTGCATCTCCTGCTGGAATGGACTCCCATTGAACAGAAGTAGCTTCAGCTGCGACAGCTTGGCTGCTGCCCGCTTCAGAACCGCAGGATAAATGATGACTACTACTAACGACCACCGTTGGTATGGGCACCATAACCAGGTCCGTCGGCGGTGTTGGCAGAGTCTCAAGATCTGCAAGAATTATAAATGAAGATATTAGCTATCAATCTATTTTAAAAGAGAAGATTGCTAAATCTCGTTTTATACCTTGAGGGCCAGTGACAGGAGTTTCTTTCAGAACATCTTCATCGGCTGCTTCTTCAGGAGATATTTCTTCATCAAGATTTAAAGTATCAACAACTTTTTCTGCGGGCGCCTCCACTTCAATATTATTTTTAGGATCTGAAGTATCATCGACTGTATCAAAAGATATATGTTCTTCATTATCCCTTTCGGGATCTTGTATATAATCATCAACATTTTCGGATGAAGAGCTCTCTTCGTCTTCTTCTTCTTCTTTTTCTTCTGTATTTCTGCTGTCAGTTGCAGTCTGATCCTCCTGCAGGCTATAATTGCAATCTTCCAAAGCTGCAATCATTTCACGATCTTTTTCTTCACGAAGAGTCCTGGGAGTAGGAGGAGGTTGACTCGTCTCCACGACGGGTGAAAGAAGTCGTACAACATTTTGTTCTTTCTCTATGATATTTTCTCCGGGCTTTTCAACCTCAGTTATTGGGTCAAGATCTCCCCTCTGTTCAGTCTCTACCATCTATTCCGGACCAAGAGTTTTGTTCCCAGATTCAGAAACAGGTATGGGAGATGACATTAGAATTCCTGCTGCAGCATCTACTGAAGTCAGGATTTGTCTGGAAGAAGATTCTCCTAAATTTCTTCTGGTAACCACCCTCTTCTTTCTGTGTAGAGGTCTGTCAGGACTCTCTACAGTTATTAGTTCTGCTTGTTTCTGCACAGAAGTTGGTGTAGCGGCAGTTTCTTGATTTGTCTCGGCCAGCTGCCGAGATTGAGACCTTGTGGTGACCTTTTCAGAAGAATGATCTAGGATTAATTTCTTCTTTGCTGCTGGAACAGGAGGCTCCTCTCTTCTCTTTTTCTTCGCTGGAGATCTACCCACTCTCAGAGAGATACGCATTGCTGCGTTTACTTCTTGAGGGAACATCATATCCCTCGAAACTTCCAAAGGAGCATCGGCCAGCTCGTGCACCTCCTCATTTATAGGAATCGACATAGCAATTCTCCCTCTCTTCAATCTTGTTGCAGAAGCGAAACTATCTGCGAGATTAAAATTCTCGGCAAAAGTATTCGTAGATATATAAAACACTGAATATGTGAAGAGCATCCGAGGACCCTGGGGAGTACTCTTTGCTGGCATTGAAAAGGTGGCTTTTGTATCACGGGCATTGTAATAGGCCCAAGCTCTGCCCCGTCTATCAAATAACCTTTGCCTTGGAGGCAGGTAATTGTATTCCCTACATGGAACTAATCATACCCAAACTGCCGAGCAAATCGGCTGGGAAGATATGGTTCTAAATAGCATTCTTCTTCGAACTGGTAAACCAGATGAGATGGTCGAATCGTCTTCAACCATTCAAAGGCTACACGGGTCAGAGGCTGCATCTTCGAGTCTACCATATTTGTGGGCATCTGATCGTACCCAGCAGGGAAAGGAGCACAACAGAAGTTCCATCCTCTATTCAGATTCAAAACATATCTACACTCACTTAAAGAAGTGTATTTCCATTTTCCTTGAGAATATCTTCGAAGAAAACTACCATCAACCGGTCCCATGCCGGGGTCCATTAAGGTTGGATAGTGGAGGAGCAACCATCCAAATAAATATGTATATGGCAATTCCAAGCGAGGGAACTCTTTCTCTCATTTCGCCTTCAGCATCAAGTCGACGTATAAACGAAGACTGGCATTTAGTTTGCAGGTCATTGCTAATAACAAGTCCATCTCATAGCCGAAGACTAACTTGACAGCAGCAAACAGAACACCGCGGTGAAAACGATCCACAGCACTGGATCCAGGAACCACAAACCTCCGAAGCCAGTATGTTAGGAACCCTGCCAATTGTGCTTCTTCTGACATGGGTCTATAGCCCATTCTTAAGTAACTCTCCAAAGTGTCCCCTGTCTTTAAAGGAGGATACTCATGATCATCTTTCACTTTTTTATCAAAGTTACCACTCTGTTCCATCAGCTTTATAACCTCTGTGTTGCTCAAAGGTGTGAAGAAGTTAGGGTAGCATTTGTCATTCTCTTTGGTCTTCTTCTCTTTTATGTGATTGAGAAACAGATATGGTAACCACTTCGAAGAGTAACAAGTGTTGGCGGTAGCACTCTTATAAAACAGAGAGCAGATCTTATAATGGCATAGTAGTTCTTTGAACACTGCTACCATTGTTACATTCTCTTTTCTAAGCTTGTCCAGCTCATCATTTGTCGGTACAAACTCCTCATACGGAGCATCTGCCATGGGCAGATACGAGATATACTTCATCTCGTGGAGTGCAAACCCCATCTCTCCACCCGGGGTCATGAAGGTTCCCGTCCTATAATTGTACCTCTCAGCCAAAGCTAAAAACATATGCGGGTTGGGAGTAAAGCCGTATACAGTAGCGTGCACTGCTTCATACAGATTGATTTGTTGGAGTCTGTCTTGGAATC
Source organism: Iris pallida (assembly GCA_029216955.1). Taxonomy (NCBI): domain Eukaryota; kingdom Viridiplantae; phylum Streptophyta; class Magnoliopsida; order Asparagales; family Iridaceae; genus Iris; species Iris pallida. The sequence goes on along the minus strand of JANAVB010036820.1, from coordinate 5,795,733 downwards.
TTGCCAGAACCCAATTCGCAATGTAGTTCCATCGCTTGTAATCTGGATTCACCAATCCAGTTAGTCTGATGTCTTGTTCGGGGTATTTTCCTTCAGCCTTCGCAAATTCATTTACGAATATTAGTGTCCTAACAGGCATCAGCATAAAGGAGTTCTCTGGTGGAATGCAGCCAGGTCTCAAGCCTCTCAACAAGCAGCTATATCTATCAGATGAGCTATAAAACATATCCCTCTTGTTTGGCCCTTTCTTTACGAAGATTTTCCCTGCACGGGCATCCTGAAAAAGAGTGATGTTCCACTCCATCTTCCTTGGGTAGCTTGCATGAGCATACCGCGACAAAGGGAGGCAGCGAGCAATGTCTGGTATGAAGAATGATTTATTTTCCTGGTGAACTATTCTCTCCTCCATCCTCGGCCTAGGCTGAGAGACTTTCTCGAAGGCGTCACCGAACAGGAATAAGGGTTTCTTATGAATAATAGCATCCGCTGACTCTAGGGGCTGTCCATTCATCAAACACATTAAAGTCTCATTATCCTGGAAGATCAGTATAGCCTGACGGGAGGCCGGCAGATCGTACTGAGGATAGTGAACATGAGACAGATTTTCTTTATATTCAGACTCTGAGAGAGTTCCCACAAAATGTTCATAATCTGGATCTTCATTGACCTCAACTGCATCAACAAATAGATAAAAATTAGTACAAATCAAAGTCTCTGTTTTTAAACACAAAACATTAGAGTGCGTAACTCCTCAGATTGTGCTGACATGACTTGCGCAACATCAGATTGCGCATCACAATAGGATGCGCAAAGCAATAGTTTGCGCTGACATCCTGCGCAAATCAATCGATTGCGCTGACTTCATGTCAGCACAATTCAACAGATTGCGCATGAATGCAGCCTTCATAAAAATGAGGACTGACAGTTGATGCAACCAAAACCCTAAAAAGGGTGGCACAATATGAACTCATCTCTAAAAAGAGATGAGTTTCGAAGATCAAAGGAAGTCGAATCACCCTAAAAAAGGTTTTTTTCGATCGGTTCAACAACCTCTCAGAGCGGGGTGCGCGGATTCGTGTCGAGATGCTCGTCGTGCAACTCTGTCAGATGACTCGGCCGGGGCTTTGCCTTTCGCGGTGGCGGCAGCATTGGAGGATCGTCGGGGGTGCCATGAAAGTCGTCGGAGGAGGAGGACAGCAAGGGTTCGGGGGGATTTTTTCTCAAGAGATTGCAAAGTAAAGAAATAAAAATGAAGAGATGGCTATTTATAGCTTTCGAAATATGAAACGGCTGCCTTGGATTGTGCCTAAAATTGGGGGCTCTTCGCTTTGCGCAGACAGCTCATCCTCATGCGCAATTTGATTCAAAATTCAAAAATTCAAAGTATTTCAAAATTTTGAATAAAATCAACTTTCGAAAGCTTTGAAGGGGGTCTTGTAGGTCCTAAAAAAATCAAGTTGCATCAATCAACAAAGTCAAAGAATCAAGATATACATCATTTTGATGAGCTGTACAGACAACAGATTGCGCAGCAATCGAATTGCGCACGTTGGTTTGCGCACGTTCCCAACTGCGCAGGCTGACGTGGCAGAAGTCATCATTACCTAAATCAAATCAAATCTTCCTGACAGCTGACAGCACGGATAACGAGAAGACTGTTCGTTTATTGTGCCGCACAGTGCTCGAGGGCGGCTGACAGTTGGCAGCGCAATCCATGATGGCGCAAACCATTCCTGCGCAGTCTGAGTCTGCGTAAACCAAAGTCTGCGCAGTTCAGGTTGCGCATTCTACCAACATAACTGATAAAGTACATGTGGCATTCATGCCATTAATTGCTCATTACGTGGCAACTGTCTATGCACGATCATGCGCATTTCAATCAAATGATGCCATGTGTCCCAGATAGTTGGCCCACGATCCAGCAACTGCCTGCGCAGTCCAATGCTGCGCAAACCAATTGCTGTGCAAATTATTCTGCGCAGTCCAGAATAACTGAAAGTTAGTTTCAAATCTTCATTTCAAGGGGATCAAGAGTTCAGAGATCAGAGATCATAAATCAGAGAGTCCAGGAGTTCTTGTCCAAGTGCTGCTGCATTCTTCCGAGGCTTTTGCCTTCAACTTTCGAGGCTTTTGCCTTCAGTTTCCAGAGTTGTTTTCAACTTCAGAGGGTTCGTCTTCAAAGTTCACATCGTCCAAGGGATAAAGCAATCGTCATCTAGATTGGATTCCTATAGTTGTAATTTTCCCAGAATTCTTGTAATCTTTATTACACAGTTAGTATCAATAAAGTTTCATAATTTTGTTTTTGCAAACAATACAGCTACCAAAATGTTGTACCGACGCTCTTACGACGGGCTACTGTTACGATGTTTATCAGACACAGAAGCCAAACATGCACTCCGTGAGGCTCACGACAGAATTTGTGGTACACATCAACCAGGACCCAAATTACAAGATCGCCACAGACGAATGGATTATTATTGGCCCACGATGATAGCAGATGCTGTTGAACATACAAAGAAGTGTAGGGCTTGTCAGTTCCACGCCGATTTCATTCATCAACCTTCGGAGTTTCTACACCCGACGGCGATATTTTGGCCTTTTGAAGCCTGGGGTATGGACGTCATCGGCCCAATCAGCCCACCATCCTCTAGAGGACATCTGTTTATCCTAGCTGTAACCGATTACTTCTCCAAATGGGCGAAAGCTATACCGCTCATCGAAGTAAAGACGTCGAACGTGATCAGTTTTATCAAACATCACATTATCTACTGCTTCGGCCTACCTCGCAAGATCATCCATGATAATGGTCCACAATTCGCGAGCCATGCATTCTATCGGTTCTGCGATAAGAATCGAATTCAGAATGTAGCCTCTACTGCTTACAACCCAGCAGCGAATGGATTAGCAGAAGCCTTCAATAAGACTATCATCAAACTTTTCAAGAAGTTCGTGTCTTCAAACAAGTGCGATTGGAATGAGAAGCTCGACGAATGTCTCTGGGCCTATCGTACAACGATCCGGACTCCAACAGGCAGTACGCCATTCTCTCTGGTTTATAGGAGTGAAGCAGTTCTTCCCCTAGAAATCCAGATTCCCTCTCTTCGAGTAGCCTTAGCCAGTGAGTTGACTATCGAAGAAAGTTACTGTCTGCGACTACAAGAGTTGGAAGCACTAGACGAAAAACGCTTATTAGCTCAACAGCTTATTGAGTTATACCAAGCACACCTTTCCAGAGCCTTTAATAAAAAGGTGAAGGAAAAAATCTTTCAAGTTGGTGATCTGGTCTTAGCAGTGAGAAGACCAATGGTCATGACGCACAAGACAAAAGGAAAATTTTAGCCTAAATGGGAAGGTCCTTTCGTTATAGAATCAGTATATTCTAACGGTACGTATCGACTAACCAAGCCTGACGGTGACTTGCTTATGATGCCGATCAACGGCAAGTTCCTGAAAAAATATTATGTGTAACCTTCATGTTCAGCATTCACATATACCATGTTTTAATCATGTAAATGTACAGTGAAATATTTATGTGATTCAAAAAATCATCTAACTATTATCCGTATTTCAAGAGTCTTGGATACGCTATGGATAATAGGTCCTCTAAAAAAAAGATTCCCCAATAGAGTTATTTTTGTTTTGGACTCTGTCCAAACTTGGTCTTACGAAAACAATCATGTCCATGTTACCTCTGAACTGTTTTCCGATAATTATTTTCCCAGTGGGATAATTAAGAAATGTTTTGCCACGTCCATATAACCTCTGAGCAAAACATTCATCAAAGATAATCATGTCCATATTACCTCTGAATTATCTACTCCTACCTAATTTTATATATTCGTCCACGTCCATATTACCTCTGGTCAGATATATAGAACATTCTATGCTATTATGTCCATATTACCTCTATTAGCAGTTTCTTTCAATTATTATCTATATTCAAGAACCTTGAATATAAAATGGGTAATGAGTCCACATCCAATTCCCCAGCGGAATACCCACCAGAAGTATCCTTACTACGTCCACATTACCTCTAGTTCTGATATTTCACAAACTTCATTCATGAATTTTGAAAGCCAAAAGATTCTTTATTAAAAAACGTCTATCAAAAGACAGAGAAAAAAAAGATACAAGAGTCTTGACGGCTAAAAGAGCCAATTACAAACAAAAGACTTAAGAGATACACAATCGATTGATACTATCCCTCAGAGCCTTGATTTCAGCTTGAGATTTGACAGTGACACGATGACGTGCTTCTTCCTACCGAGCAGCTTCATCCTCGAATGGAATCAGTTTCATATGCTCCTCTTCCAACTTCACCAGCTGAGCCTTCAATTAGTCTGAAGTTGTGGCAGTCGCAACAGCCTGAACCACGTAATCTTTCTGCTCAGATGCAACTGTTCGTAAGTCAGCCTCAAGCTAGGCAATCTCTTTATGAATCTGTGCAATCGGATTGTGCTTTTCAGTGATCTGGATGGCCAGAATATTCTTTGAGGCAATACGAGCCCTACCTGTAGCATCAATCTACTCATACTGATCAGCCAGCTCACTGATCTCTTTAGCCAACGCCTCCTTCCTCGCCTGGAAAGTAGCCTCCTCCTCCTCAAGAGCCGCAATCAAAGCCACATCATCCTCAAGAAATAATGATGTTGGGCTTTGCTGACTGACTTCTCGGAGTTTGGCCACTTGATTTTCCAGGTCAGTTATGACCTTCCTTAAAGCATTAGCTCGCTCTTCATAGCCAGCAATGCTTTCAAGGGCTGTCACCTGGCATTCAGCAACAACCTTCACAGGCCCGAAGGTGGCATTTTGGTTCAAAACTCCAGGAAGCTTTACTTTTATAATGGAATAGAAAGCTCTTATGACTTCCTGAGCCATCTCATCATCTTCAGAAGAGGTCGTTCGAGATAAAGCTTGATGGGGATCTTCTGTCCCAGGGAGAGCTACTTAGGAGGAAGCCGAACCTGACAAATAAAGCAAAATACATATCGGTGACAAAAAAAACTTACTTAAAAGAGTATGAATGAGTTGTAATTTTATACCTCCTGCCGGCTCAGTATCAACTGGAGCTAGGAAAATGAGAGCAGACCCAGGTCGCCCAATGTCAACATCACCCACAGCAGCATCAGACTGCTTGCCTTCTACGGTCCCAGCTGGACCCGAAGCAGATCCAGTAATGGCCGTCTTGATGGGCCGATCAAAGACTTCTTCAGTAACCGATGCCGGTTTACTGGGAGAACCAAGGGCGGCTTCTTGTCTAGCCCCGGTATCTGGGACAACCTTCGTACTTTGTTCCCTCTTCTTGTCTACAAGGGAATACGACGGAAGTCAGCCTCACAATTTGCACGTAAAATTGAAGTCGGAAAAACTCATCCGAAGAAAAGTGCAAGAACAACATACCCAGAGGAGGGTGAGCTGATTGGACTTGATTTTCATCTAAATCTTTCATCATAGCTCTATCGCAGGCATATCCCCCAAAGAAATGTCATAGGAGGGACTGGCTTTCTGATCACCATCATGGTCTGGGCCTTCGCTCTAATCATCCCTTTGCTCAAACCTTACAACCGAAGAAGACCCAACTTCATCCATCGGTTGAGGACGAGCAGGGGACACCATTGTTATGTCCACCTCTTTAGACGAAGAAGCACCTGCCTCGGCCGTGACTTCAACGTCTTGCGCAAAGAACAAACGCAATGGTAAGAAAGCTTCTAACGGTTTGACCAAAACGGCCATGGAGTCTAGGAAGGGATCTACCTCCCGAATGGTAACGGCCCGCGACGCCGTTCCACTCCCGGTCTGCCGGAAAGATCTTCTGGGAGGAGGCGAGCTGGCGCTCACATCCGTGGCCTTCTTTCTCCCTCTGGAGACAACAACCTTCTTCCTTTTGGACTGTTGAACCAGCTCAGTGGAAGCTTTCCTCTTATGAGGAGTATCAGAAGGAGGATCTTTAGTATCCTCTCTCTGAGGTACTGTAACAACTGGCTCCTCAAGAACGACTCTCTGCCATGACGCTGCAGCTGGCTCAGCTGAGGGTGCAGCACCTTCCCTTCTGTGACCCTCAATTGCGCGCACTCGTCCTATATCGGCAAGAGTGGGGGCCAGCCTAGTCTTCGATATTAAACTCTGCTCACGGCCATACCGAGGATGAAGGGTATTGACCTGAATATAGAACTTGGCAGCAGCAAAGAGCATATGAGTTTCAGGCTTATCTTCTGGCAAGGTAAAAACTGCCCCGGTACATCCAGCATTAATTGTAGTAACCCCATGCACGTGCCCCGTCGATCAGGCTTCCTATCGACTGTAGATGAAGGCTGGGGTTGCCCAAAAGAAGCTGGCTGTAGCCGAACTACCTGTCACGTCCCGCTTCCCGGTGGAATGGTGACGTCATAAACACATCCCCAGGCTACGCGTCGAAATCGCGATTGTCGCCCGTAGTCATCAGCAGAATGGAAAATACAAGGAGTTTTCACGGTATTAAATACAGTGTAGCTATTATACAGGGAACTTTTCCAACAATGCTTCTACAAGCTTATTACAAAAGTAATTTACAAGATAACTACGATAGTGCTGGTCATAACTGTAGGTAGTCCGGACAATTTACTCCTCGTTGTAGTGCGGCGATACTTCGGCGGAGGCGTCTTCTTCTTCTTCACCTAGTGAACAAATACTAGGTCGTTTAGAAAATGACAAGCAAGTCCTCGGCCAAGAACGGTGAAAGTTAAAAATAAAGAAATATGTAGTTTTTCTTTTGAGAAAAGACAGGGATATGCCAACTTGTACTACTATATATGTATATATATAATTGCTTTAGTAAATCAAAGAATGTAAACATTGTCCTACTTCATGAATAGTAAGATTTCCGAGCTTCCCTTGAGCTTTTAGTAGGATTTGCTTTCCTTGAGCAAACAGGAAAGCTGCCTACTTAAAATAGACAGAGTTGTTTCTGGAGTAAAGAATGGAATTTTAATGCAATGCAGTTTTAAGAACAATACTCTGAATAATCCTCTAAATATTCTCCGTAAACAATCCCGTTGACCTGGGATCAAGCTGTGATTTCCGAACCTCCCTTGGGCTAAAACCATCTATTTGATGTTACTGTCAAAATAGATGCATTGATTTCCGAGATTTCCGAGTCTCCCTTGGGCTAGTACACTCTAGTCGAAAATAGATGTACTGATTTACGAGATTTCTGAAATACTGATCAGCTTTTGTTATTTATGCTACGGGATATCTAGGGATATTCAGTTGTTCTCCCCTCCCAATGCCTCCTAAATAAGAAACTTCCTTAAAATTTCCGAAAGTCAGAAATTTGTCTATCTTCTAAATTTTCCAAAAATTTCGGCAGAGTCTCCTTTGTATTTAGGAACTCCGAAAATTTACAAGAGATATATATATAATAAAATAAATTCCGGGTTCGTCGACCCCTTCGGTGGAGCAACTCTCAACACCGGACCACGCAGTAAATAAAATGGGCTCGCCGACCCCTTCGGTGGAGCAACTCTCAATACCAGACCACGCAGTTATATGAAATGAGCAAAGGAAACTTGAGATTCTTACCCGAGCAAGCAAATTTTTACCTTTCCTTTAGCAATTTAAAAATCGGGTTGCAGCTTGCGAATTGTTTTCCAGTTATCAGAATAGAGCAATACTTAATGTTTATCCAACGTATACTAGTCAATATGCAAAGGCTTAAAATGGCAATATATATATATATATATATATATATATATATATATATATATATATATATATATATATATATAGATGGTATGCAAAAATCAAACCAAAATAAAACCTTTCCATATCAATCCTTGAGAGTGCATGAAACAGAAAATGTAGAAACGAGATTTAATTCTAAATATGAACACACAAAATTGAGCACTAATTTGTAAGTAGAGAAATACAGGGTCCTTGTACTTTTTACCTTCCCGGTCGTGCGGTCCAGTTGTTCAGTTTCTATGTGTATGTCAGACTTACCCTTGGAGAGTCCCATATGTCCACATGTGTTCATTTTGTTCATGGAAATTTTAAGTCCAGATATTTCATGTCCACAATCAGTTCCTTTATTTGTATCCAAATACGTACAAACTTATCCGTGTTGCGTCACGTATAATGATTCCAATGTCTAAGTATAACAAGTTTTTAATTCCTTTATCTATGTTTATCATAATTTGAAAATTTACTAGAAATCAAAATTTCAAAATTTTAGAGATCTCAAATTGGGTTAAACGATATCAAAATTTTAGAATTTGAAATTAAACAATAGTTAGAGGAATTATCATAACTTATATTCCAAATTCTGTTCTTATGAGATGAAGAAATTAACATCTACTATGAAATTTCAGATTTATAATTAACCTATACATGTTCAAATTAATCAAAAAAGAAAAAAAATCAAAATGAAGTATTTCCTAAAGAAAGAGGAAGAGGGAAAGAGGACTAGTTTTCTAGTATTATTCTAACCTCCAAACTACCAAAATCTAAAAAAAAAATTATATGATCCTAACTTATAATTTCAGAATTTAATATGAATCCATAATTATTCAAAATTAACATAGATGAGAAATTAAGAGAAGAAGGAGGAAAAAGAGGACTTGCCTTGGATTGGGAATTGACCTAGTTTTTCCACAACCCTAATTTGAATCCAACAACAAATATTTATGTTAGCAATTCTAACCTAAGATTAAATTAGGAATGATAAAGAGGTTGGGGGAAGAAGAGGGAATTTAGAAATTACCTAGGGTTTTTGCTTGGAATTGGAAGTGGAAGAGGAAGAAGGATGGTGGAAGAAGATGGAGAAGGGGGAGGTGGCCGGAGAGGGGCGGCCGGCGGTGGGCGACAGCGACGGGCGGCAGCGGCAGCGGCTAGCGGTTGGGGGGGTCGGGGGTGTGTGTGTTTTGTGTTTGTTTGTGTTTTTTTTTTTTTGTGAGTGGTTGTGTGTGTGTGGGTTTGTATATATAGAGGGAAAAGAGGGTGAGGTGTCCCCCTTCCTAATAAATTTTATGGGACACATGGGGGACACTTGGCCATTGCTAGGGTTAGGTTTTAGGGACACTTGGCCCTAGGGTTATGGTAGTGTCATGCCATGGAATAATAATAATAATAATAAAATAAGAGTATGACAAGTCTACTCCCCTTAAAAAAATTTCGTCCTCGGAATTTGAAATAACTAGAGTAGTAGTATGATTGCTGACCTGATTTAGGGAATAGATACGGATATTGTTTTCGCATATCTTCTTCCTTCTCCCAAGTTGAATCTCCAGGCGAATCCTTGCTCCATGCGACTCGTACTAATGGAATGATCCGATTGCGGAGTACTTTCTCCCTTCGATCCAAGATTCCAACGGGTTTCTGTTCTATCCGTAGTGTAGGTCCAACGGTGATTTCTGAATGGTCGAGTATATGGCTCGGATCCGACACATATCTTCGTAACTGGAAAACATGGAATACATTGTGAACTCCTTCTAGTGTTGGTGGTAAGGCAAGCCGATATGATACATTTCCTACTTTCTCCAATATGTCGAAGGGTCCAATGTACCTCGGACTCAGTTTTCCTCTGGTCCCGAATCTGATAGTCCCCTTAGTAGGTGAAATCTTCAGAAACACATGCTCTCCAGGTTGAAACTCCAGTATTCTTCGATGCTTATCAGCCCACATCTTCTGTCTATCCTGGGCTGCTTGCAGGTGACTTCTTATTGCTTTGACTATATCCACAGTTTGTGTTACTAGTTATGGTCCCAGTAATTATCTCTCTCCTATGTCGGTCCAATATACCGGCGATCTGCACTTTCTACCATATAGTGCTTCAAAAGGAGCCATTTTGATACTATCATGATAACTGTTGTTATATGAAAATTCCACCAGATGTAGATGATCATCCCGTGCTCCTCCAAAATCTAAAATACAAGCTCTCAGCATGTCTTCTAGGGTCTGAATGGTTCTTTCAGACTGGCCGTCTGTTTGGGGATGGTAGGCGGAGCTAAATTTTAGTTGAGTTCCAAGATTTTCTTGCAAGCTTTTTCAGAAGTGCGAAGTGAATCGGGTATCTCTATCCGATACTATACTCACTGGCACTCCATGCTGACTGACAATCTGTTTCATGTACATTTCTGCCAGTACCTCTGTTGACTGTCCAACTCGAAAGGGTAGGAAACGAGCAGACTTAGTAAGTCTATCTACAATGACCCAAATAGCATTATTACCCCTTTAGGTCCTAGGCAATCCTGTCCCAAAATCTATTGTGAGATGCTCCCACTTCCATTCGGGTATGGGCAAAGGCTGAAGAAGTCCTGCCGTCCTTTGATGTTCTGCTTTTACTTGTTGACAGACGAGACATCTGGATACAAATCTGGCAACTTCTCTCTTCATTCCGTGCCACCAAAATGTTTGTTGCAAATCTTTATACATTTTAGTGCTGCCCGGATGAATAGAATATTGTGAGTTGTGGGCTTCTGACATAACTTCTGTCCTTAAATCTCCACTGGGCACACATAATCGATTTTCGAATCTTAGCGATCCGTCCGGATGCTTCCTTATCCCGGTCTGGAGCCCTGCTTCTGTTTGTTTCCAAATTTTCTGAAGTTTTGAATCATTTTGTTGGGCTTCCTTAATTTTATCTATTAAGGAGGATTGCACTTGTAAGTTTTGCCATATCCCTTCGGTTATCGGGCATATTACTTCAATTCCCATTTTCCTCAAATCCTCAAGGATTTCCTTGGGTGTATTCATAAAGAAAGCTTTGGGCCTTCTACTTAAGGCATCAGCCACCTTATTAGCCTTGCTTGGGTGATATGTTAGCTCCATATCAAAGTCTTTCAGTAACTCCAACCATCTTCTTTGTCTCATATTGATCTCCTTTTGCGTGAAGACATACTTTAAGCTCTTGTGGTCTGTGTATATTTTGATTCTTTTTCCGTATAAATAGTGTCTCCATAACTTGAGCGCGAATACTACCGCTGCAAGTTCGAGATCATGAGTTGGATAATTCCTTTCATGTGTCTTTAATTGTCGGGACGCATATGCTATAACTCTTCCGTGCTGCATCAGTACACATCCTAGACCCTTTCCTGATGCATCACTATATATCTCATATCCACCCGAACCTGATGGTAATGCCAGTATTGGGGCTGAAATTAATCTTTCCTTTAATTCGTCAAATGCTGCTTGACATTTCTCCATCCAGTTAAACTTTTCTTCCTTTCGGGTAAGACGGGTTAAAGGTTCTGCAATTCTTGAGAAATTCTCTACGAATCTTCGGTAATAACCAGCCAGTCCTAAGAAACTTCTTATTTCTGCTACGGACTTGGGTGTCGGCTAAGACTTAACTACTTCCACTTTCTTTGGATCTACCGAGATACCTTCTTCGCTGACAATATGCCCTAGAAATAGTATTTGGTCCAGCCAAAATTCACATTTACTAAGCTTGGCATATAATTGTTCCTCCCGCAGAGTTTGCAGCACTATCCTCAAGTATTTTTCATGCTCCTCTTCACTTTTGGAGTATATAAGAATGTCATCAATGAATACAATCACAAATTTATCCAGATATTGATAAAATACTCGGTTCATCAGGTCCATAAATATAGCTGGTGCATTTGTCAACCCGAATGGCATAACTAAGAATTCGTAATGCCCATACCGAGTTCTAAATGCAGTCTTTGGAATATCTTCCTTCTTTACCTTCACTTGATGATATCCGGATCTCAAATCAATTTTTGAAAATACCTTTGCCTCCTCTAACTGATCAAACAGTTGATCGATCCTAGGTAAGGGATATTTATTCTTGATGGTAACCTCATTCAATGCCCTATAATCAATCACTAGGCGTAGGGTACCATCCTTCTTTTTCACAAATAACACTGGTGTACCCCATGGCGATGCGCTAGGCTGAATAAATCCCTTGAATAATAATTCCTTTATCTGTTTATTTAACTCAGCTAGCTCCTCCTTGTTCATTGGGTATATCTTTTTGGCTATGGGTGCAGCTCCGGGTATTAAATCTATAGAGAATTCTACAGCTCTATCTGGGGGTAGCCCTGGCAATTCTTCTGGGAATACGTCCTTAAATTCTTTCACTACCCTTGAAAATGATTGCTCTGCCACTCCTTGCAGCAGTAATGGTAATTCAAATTTCTCTAGTTCTTCTGCATTGAATTCATTCTGGTCTCTTACAAATTCAAAAAATTCTCCGTCAGGGAGTTGAAAGGAAACTTTCCCCTGACCGCAATATATATTGGCTAATGTTGCAGTTAGCCAATCCATACCCAATATTATATCATAGTTGCTTGTTGGGAAAACGAGCAACCGGGTATGAAAAGCTCCTCCACCCAATTTTATGGGACATCTACTACATACCCGACTGACTTCTACTACTCTATTACCGGTGAGGACTTTCAGTAATTTAGGCAGAGGTTGTGACTCTATTTTATGTTGTGATATAAAAGAAGATGCTATAAATGAATAGGTAGCCCCGAAATCAAATAATACTGATGCTGGATACGCAGAAATTAAAATAGTACCTGAAATTACTTCTCCAGGGATATTTGCATCTTCAGTTCCCATTATAAATGCTTGTCCTTGCCTATTCCTCTTCCTGTTATTATTTTGGGCTTGAGCCGCCCGTTGTGCTTGTTGAAATTGATATGCCTGAGGTGCATAGGGCGGCCTGTGCTGATTTCCATAAGCCACACCTGCTTGTGATGTTGGTGCCTGCACCATAGGTCGAGGTTGGTTTCCTTGAACTGGAGGTCGGTATCCTTGATTGAAGCCTTGTGTGGTTGCTCCAGTTGCAGGCAACTGAGGGCATTGATTGGTTGGATGATTTCCTGCTCCACATTTCAAACAAAGCCCCAATCTTTTTCTACATACATTTATTTTGTGTCCTGGTTTGTGGCAATAATTGTAAATAATGGACCTATCCGGGTTACCATTCTGAGGACGCTTAGGCGGTCCCTGCCAATGATTCTTGTTGGAGGATGCCCCTTCTTCGAAGGTTCTCTTAGGTTGCGATGACCGGAAAGGTTGCTCTTCCTTTAGTATTCTTTCCTGGTCTCGAGCAGCTTCTGTTGCTTCAGAAAAGGTTTGGCACCGATAAGATGCGACCCTACTTTTCAGTTGGGTCCCAAGTCCTTCTACGAACCTGGATATTTTCGTTTCTTCATCCGCTATCATGTTAGGGGCAAATCGACTAAGCCTGGAAAATTCCGCAGCGTACTCATCAACTGTGCGTCTCCCTTGTTTCAGATAGTTGAATTGTCGTTCTAATTCTATCCGTGCTGACTTAGGATAGAATCTTTCTTCAAATTTCTTTTTAAATTCAGCCCATGACATGTCCTTGTCAGAATCTTCTAGATACTCGGCACTCTACCAGTATCCAGCAATGTCCTCCAGCTGGATGCGGATTGCTGGTACCATATCCTCGGGTTTAACTTTTGCAGCCTTCATCAGACCTTCAATGGTTCTTAGCCATTGCCCTGCTTCTATTGCATTTTCGGTTCCCTTAAACTTGGGTGGCCTAAGATCCCTGAATTCCTTTAGGGTTTTATCCTTGGTATTGTTAGAATTCTACATTTGTTCCAATATTGTGGTACTTGTTGCATGGGCAGCATTGGCCTGCTGACTATTAGATTCCAATAGTTACTGGAACAAACGGAACATATCAGCCACAGTTGGTTCAGTTGACGCTTGAGGTGGTGGATTGTTTGGTTGATCATTGTTGTCCATATCTTGAAATTAAAAGACACATTTCCTCAGGGAATATTTGACTCACAATGTTCATTCATAACAATGTGTACAGCAAAACCATATATTTATATATCATTATAATGAGAGTAATACAAAATGTTGTTTCTACTCCCAACTTTATATTTGTTTACATTCTTTTAACCTACTCATGTCACTCAACTTCCCCAAAATGTGACATAGTAATCTATTCTATCCTTGCCTATCCCTACTCATATACATATCTGCTGATTTCCAAAATACCATACAGCAGACAAAAAGAGATGGACTCCTTCTTCACTATATATACAGGGTTAGGTTTGTCTTATGCTATAGCCTCGATGAGGATCCTTTCCTCAGTGAGGATATCAACCTCTGGATGGAGTCTTTCAAAGTCATCTAGTGTACCCTCATATCCATGTAGTCCGATGTAAATGCGGTTTGGATCTCGGACATGCAGGCAGTAGGTTGTATTTTTATAATATACTTCGGCTCCATCCTCGATGTCCCTGATAATGGGACGCATGATTACATAAAACACTTGGTAGACATGAACGTCGTACCAATCGGGTGCGTTCCACATTATTCTTGCATAGCGTTGGTATAAGTACAGAGTGTAATCACTTCCATCCCATTCCAAACTCGACATAAACAGGTCCATACCTACATTCATAATATCCTTAAGTAAAAAGTACTTACAAGGAATATAGGAATATAGGAAAAGCATATTTATTTATCGGCAGCACTATATGCTCCTACTACATACATTCATACATTACATTCTTACTACATACGTTCATACTTTACCTATATATTGGGGATCTAATGCTTATTTTACATCCTTACTACATACATTCACACATCCTTTACATAACTAGGGATCTAATACTCATTTACACATCAATATTTACACATCATCCACATTCTGGGGTCTAAATCCACATTCGCCTTATGTTAAGGATTTTTGCCTCTGGGTACGTCTGCTTCCATTCTTCCAGAGTACCGTTACGTTCGTTTTCTGGACCTTCAGAGGGTTCTGCCTTGATCAGGACATAGTAATGCACTGTATTATAATATACTTTTCTTTCATCCACTATATCTGTCACCACCGGATATTTCAGCTCGTAGTGTACCCTATAGGCCTCTATCATCCCTTTGGTGCTACTCGCCATATCTTTTTCACAAATGCATAATATTCGTCCAGGTTGTGGCTGTCATTACCTAGTCTTGCAAAAGGTGCGAATCGGGGCATGATCTATACCAAGAATTTCTTGAGTCATTATCCCTTTACTAAGATTAAAATAATTGGTTGGAAAAAGGTAATCATCTACTAACTATTGACTCTTCCTTTTCGAGGATCCCTAGGGTGTAATTTAAACTCGAGGTGCTCCTTATAATCCTAGAATCTATGTCATATCCGAACCTATGTTTTATCCTAGATTTCCCATTCTTGCTGACCTGCATGGGCCACCACTTAAAAGACGTGTCACGTCCCGCTTTCCGAGTGGAATGGTGACGTCATAAACACATCCCCAGGCTACGCGCCAAAATCGCGATTGTCGCCCGTAGTCATCAGCAGAATGGAAAATACAAGGAGTTTTCATGGTATTAAATACAGTGTAGCTATTATACAGGGAACTTTTCCAATAATGCTTCTACAAGCTTATTACAAAAGTAATTTACAAGATAACTACAATAGTGCTGGTCATAACTGTAGGTAGTCCGGACAATTTACTCCTCGTTGTAGTGCGGCGATATTTCGGCGGAGGCGTCTTCTTCTTCTTCACCTAGTGAACAAATACTAGGTCGTTTAGAAAACGACAAGCAAGTCCTCGGCCAAGAACGGTGAAAGTTAAAAATAAAGAAATATGTAGTTTTTCTTTTGAGAAAAGACAGGGATATGCCAACTTGCACTATTATATATGTATATATATAATTGCTTTAGTAAATCAAAGAATGTAAACATCGTCCTACTTCATGAATAGTAAGATTTCCGAGCTTTCCTTGAGCTTTTAGTAGGATTTGCTTCCCTTGAGCAAAAAGGAAAGCTGCCTACTTAAAATAGACAGAGTTGTTTCTGGAGTAAAGAATGGAATTTTAATGCAATGCAGTTTTAAGAACAATACTCTGAATAATCCTCTAAATATTTTCCGTAAACAATCCCGTTGACCTGGGATCAGGCTGTGATTTCCGAGCCTCCCTTGGGCTAAAACCATCTATTTGATGTTACTGTCAAAATAGATGCATTAATTTCTGAGATTTTCGAGCCTCCCTTGGGCTAGTACACTCTAGTCGAAAATAGATGTACTGATTTACGAGATTTTCGAAATACTGATCAGCTTTTGTTATTTATGCTACGGGATATCTAGGGATATTCAGTTGTTCTCCCCTCCCAATGCTTCCTAAATAAGAAACTTCCTTAAAATTTTCGAAAGTCAAAAATTTGTCTATCTTCTAAATTTTCCAAAAATTTTGGCAGAGTCTCCTTTGTATTTAGGAACTCCAAAAATTTACAAGAGACATATATACAATAAAATAAATTCTGGGTTCGTCGACCCCTTCGGTGGAGCAACTCTCAACACCGGACCACGCAGTAAATAAAATGGGCTCGCCGACCCCTTCGGTGGAGCAACTCTCGGACCAGGACAAATCTTTGTAGTTGCACCCATAGGTTCGGTGTTGACGAGCCTGAGCAGTGGATGGCCCGGACTCGGGGGAAAGAGCAGAAGAGGGTGGAGAGCCGAACATTCTGATCCACTTCTACCTGATCCTGGCATGTATCGTCGACTTGTTGGCAAGCTCATCTACTTGACTGTCACTCGCCCCGACATCTCCTTCGCCGTCAGTAGTGTCAGCCAATACGTGTAGTCTCCTACGGTCTCTCACCTCCGTGCCGTTGAGCGCATTCTCCGCTCCGGTACTTGAAGACCTCTCCTGGCCAGGGGCTTCTCTATAGACCTTCCTCCTCACTATCTCTCACTGCATTTGCTGATGCGGACTATGCCCGGTCTGTTGATGATCGCCGCTCCACTAGTGGATACTGTACCTTCTTCGGAGGCAACCTTGTCACATGGCGTAGCAAGAAGCAGACGGTTGTAGCTCGCTCGTCTGCTGAGGCTGAGTATCGATCCATGCTGTCTCTGAGCTGACGTGGCTCAAGAGCCTCTTGACTGATCTTGGTGTTTCGCTCGCTTCTCTTGCCTCTCTCTATTGCGACAACAAAGCCGCCATTCATCTTGCTGAGAATCCAGTCTTCCACGAGCGCACCAAGCATATTGAGGTTGACTGCCACTTCATTCGGGACAAGGTTAAGCTTCGTGAGGTTCTCTTGCAGCATGTTCCTACTGCATCTCAGTTGGCTACTACTCCCTGTCGGTCGCCTCCGGTCGCCTCGTCCTCTGTTTCGTCACCTTCTCTCCAAGCTAGGCTTGCTTGCTAATTCGGCTAGAGCACATAAAGAAGGCCAATGTTGCAACGTGAATGTCCCGTATAGCATTCTCTAGTTGTTGGCTATTTCTAAAGATATTACCGACAACCTCCTTATGGAAGGCGAATACAGCAAAGTGAGGCGGAGTGAGAAAGGGAAAGCAAACGAATCGAAGCAGTCTTCTGGCTCAAAAGCAAGAAAGGGAGGCGACCGTAGGGAGGCTAACGAGGCTCGTCAATGGCTTGGCTTCAGGTCTATGTTATGGCGAATGGAAGCGCAGATTAGCAGGTGTCCGCTTGACTCAGTCATAGTCTAGCCGACCAACTGGTACGCACTCGAAGCCTATGTTCACTAGAGCAATTGAGAAAGGTATGGTAGTGATCTTACTCCACGCATTGCTCACTTTTTTTATCCAAACAGTGCACAAACTGGGCATGGTGATGGGAGGAAGGTTCAAGGATAGCCCTTCCATTTCTTTTATGCACCATATGCTCTACTTTGGAAGCACTGATTTCAATCTTCCTACTTTCTTTGCTGCACACGAATCACGGCCACAGTTGCTTGAGCGACCTTGCGTCCCAACCTTCTTGCTTCTCGACTTTCTTTGGTGCCAAAGACCGATGACTAGTTAACCGACTCCTGGTCGACATGAGGAAGATAACTATTCTTCTGGTAAAGTGGACTCAAATCAATGAAGTGAACAGCTTTGTTTGAAGCCAGGACTTGCTTGTTGAAGCTTTGCTTCCCCTAATTCCAAAAAACACAACACACAGCAACTATCGGACTTATCTTTGATAGCGGTCATAGGGAGGGTTCAGAAAGGATCTGATCGTAGATAGAGACTGAAACCAGTGCGCGGGGGTAGGGGCGGATGTAGCCAAGTGGATCAAGGCAGTGGATTATGAATCCACCATGCGACCGGACCACGCAGTTATATAAAATGAACAAAGGAAACTTGAGATTCTTACCCGAGCAAGCAAATTTTTACCTTTCCTTTAGCAATTAAAAAATCGGGTTGCGGCTTGCGAATTGTTTTCCAGTTATCAGAATAGAGCAATACTTAATGTTTATCCAACGTATACTAGTCAATATGCAAAGGCTTAAAATGGCAATATTTATATATATATATATATATATATATATATATATATATATATATATATATATATATATATATATATATATATATATATATATATATATATATATATATATATATATATATATATATATATATCATGTAGATGGTATACAACAAATCAAAATAAAAACCTTTCCATATCAATCCTTGAGAGTGCATGAAACAGAAAATGTAGAAACGAGATTTAATTCTAAATATGAACACACAAATTGAGCACTGATTTGTAAGTAGAGAAATACAGGGTCCTTGTACTTTTTACCTTCCCGGTCGTGCGGTCCAGTTGTTCAGTTTCTATGTGTATGTCAGACTTACCCTTGGAGAGTCCCATATGTCCACATGTGTTCATTTTGTTCATAGAAATTTCAAATCCAGATATTTCATGTCCACAATCAGTTCCTTTATTTGTATCCAAATACATACAAACTTATCCGTGTTGCGTCACGTATAATGATTCCAATGTCTAAGTATAACAAGTTTTTAATTCCTTTATCTATGTTTATCATAATTTGAAAATTTACTAGAAATCAAAATTTCAAAATTTTAGAGATCTCAAATTGGGTTAAACGATATCAAAATTTTAGAATTTGAAATTAAACAATAATTAGAGGAATTATCATAACTTATATTCCAAATTATGTTCTTATGAGATGAAGAAATTAACATCTACTATGAAATTTCAGATTTATAATTAACCTATACATGTTCAAATTAATCAAAAAAGAAAAAAACAAAAATCAAAATGAAGTATTCCTAAAGAAAGAGGAAGAGGGAAAAGGACTTGTTTTCTAGTATTATTCTAACCTCCAAACTACCAAAATCTAAAAAAAAAATTGTATGATCCTAACTTATAATTTCAGAATTTAATATGAATCCATAATTATTCAAAATTAACATAAATGAGAAATTAAGAGAAGAAGAAGGAAAAAGAGGACTTGCCTTGGATTGGGAATTGACCTAGCTTTTCCACAACCCTACTTTGAATCCAACAACAAATATTTATGTTAGTAATTCTAACCTAAGATTAAATTAGGAATGATATAGAGGTTGGGGGAAGAAGAGGGAATTTAGAAATTACCTAGGGTTTTTGCTTGGAATTGGAAGTGGAAGAGGAAGAAGGATGGTGGAAGAAGATGGAGAAGGGGGAGGTGGCCGAGAGGGGCGACTGGCGGCGGGCGACAGCGCCGGGCGGCAGCGGCTGGCGGTTGGGGGGGTCGGGTGTGTGTGTGTGTTTTGTGTTTGTTTGTGTTTTTTTTTTGTGAGTGGTTGTGTGTGTGTGGGTTTGTATATATAGAGGGAAGAGAGGGTGAGGTGTCCCCCCTCCTAATAAATTTTATGGGACACATGGGGGACACTTGGCCATTGCTAGGGTTAGGTTTTGGGGACACTTGGCCCTAGGGTTATGGTAGTGTCATTCCATGGAATAATAATAATAATAATAATAATAATAATAAAATAAGAGTATGACACTACCGTGCAAAGCAACTCGGCAGATAAGGTTCCAGGAAAGTATGGTTCATATTCCTGAGCACCAGATGGAAGGCCTGATCGACTGGAGCCAACAGAATGTCCCAATAGGAAGGCTAGTAGTGAGTGCTCCATCATCTACTAACGTGTCTCCTGTACGGCCACTACCAGACGGAGGCGACACTCTGAAGAACTCATAATTCTGCATGAAACTCAAAGCCTTCCTGCAAACAGGCACCCCTGTGACGGTCCAGTCTGCATCTTTGAATCTCCGAAGAAAGGCATCTCCCGCCAAAGAGTCTGCCATCAACCCGACATTCATTAATCTGGGACAGTACAGCACCAGCCATCCCATCAGATACTGAAAGGGAAGTTCAGTCCTGACAAAGTCCTTTCTACCATCAAGCGTCACCGTGTTAACAACAAAGTGTCACAAGCCTCGTTGGATGGCGCAGACCATCGCAGGAAGCATGGCAAGCTGGTACCCAAAGGCCAGCTTTACAGCCGAAAGTATCATACCCCGGCTTATCCTTTCAATAGACCCTGAACCACCAGGGACTACACAATCGCGGAGCCATGTCATAAGAAAGGCGGCTAGCACAGCCTTTTCCGACAACTTAAACTCAGCCTGCCTGAAGAAATGATAAACCGGGAAGTTTTTCTCGGGATCATCACTATCTTCAGTGTCTACTGCCCTGTGATCTGTCATCAGCTGCTCTATCTCAGAGTTTATCGTGGGCTTGCGAGTCGAAAAAAAGACTGGGCCGTTCCTTCTTCTCTAATGAAGATATAGTTGGTCCAAGCTCTCGTATGGGGAAGGGACCTCTCAGTCTTACCCTTCTTTGAGACCTGGTGACAAATAAAGAGGTGACAGAGTAACTCTTTGTACACCTCCATCATCTCGGAGTTCTCTCTCCAAATCCAAGAGCTCCTCATCACAGGTGACGTATTCTTCGTATGGCTCAGTCCCCCAGGAAAGTTTTGATATCGTCTGCATCTCGTGAAGAGCCAGACCCATCTCCCCACCCGGAGTGAAGAAGGTACATGTGTGATAGTTGTACAAATCCACCAACGAGATAAACATAGGCCAATTAACCTTTATGGCATATTGGGTGGCTCTAATGGCATAAAAAAAAGGCCGGTAGCTTTTAAGGTGGCCTCATAAGTCGAGAGCACCCAGTCAGTATGGTCGCTCCAGAATGGGACAGAGTATCTCCAACCTTCCATCCGCAGCTTCCCTCCCGGATACGACTCCTTCTTTGACAGCATTAGGTTGGAGAAAGTCTCAGCAGCATAAGGGTGAAGATCAGTCGGGACATTGTTTATTATGGCCCCAAGATGCAGCCCTCTCGTGGAGTAGGATGTGGAGCCCTTGACACACTTAAAAGTGTCCTTCTTCCGGTCACCGGAGTTAAATTGTATCTTTCCAAAGACGACCCCATGCAGTTCAGGGGTCAGGTCCTATTTCATTTGCCTCCGCATAGCTAGATCAGTAAACGCCGATAGAGGGTATTGGCGCTTTATCGATGGTAACCATATCCTTTGGCTATTTAACCTGACTATCAGAGGGTCTTCTAGACATATTGTCTCTTCGTCCTCAAAACCCAGGCAGTCACCAAACAAGAAGTACGATCTTTTTAAGCTCCGCGCCTCCGAGCGTGAACTTCTCATCGTTCATCATCTGCTTCAAGAACATTTTATCATGTTCAAGCATAGCGATCGTCCTCACCGAATGCTGGTCATGGCTGATCTTCACCTGGGCATTTCTGACCATTGCGGTGACGAGGCTTGAATCCAGAGCATGGCGAGCAGAGCCAAGAGGAATCCCACCAAGAGCCGGGACAACCATGTCAACTGCAAAGACCAAAAAAAAAGTCAGACTTAAAATATATAAAAAAAAGAGCTAAGTACTGGAGAAATTCTATACGCTCTGATGTTATGCGCCCAAAGGGCCTGTGGGTGCATAAGCACCTTCAAACCACATGTTCTGTGTGGGCGTATGATACAACAAAGTGTGTAGGCGCATGACACAACCAAATGCGTAGGCGCATGACACAACAAAGTGTGTGGGCGCATGCATCTGTGAGCGCATAAGACTGCTCACAAAAGAAGTGTGTTTGCTTTGGGTGCATATCGATGGTTATACGCCCAAGCAGAGAAAAGTCTGAGCATCACAAATTAACGCTCGAAACTTCATTTTTTGAGACATCGCCTCACCCAGGATGGGGACGAACCAGATGAGACGCTGCCAAATGAGGAGAACTAGCTGGTGCAGCCTTCTTGTCCTTCGCAGACTTCTTGGGAGTCAAAGCAGCCTTGTGAGACATGATTGGTCGAAAGAGAGTAAAAGAAAAAACTCTTTGAAAATTCTGAAGAAAAATAAGAGAATGAACTTTCTCTCTCCTCAAGGCCTATTTATAGGCACGAACGGGGAGTTATGCCCCCACACGACCTATGCGCCCATATGATTTATGCGCCTACGCAAAGACAGTCTTTTGCAGATTATGCGCCTCCTATTTGCTGATGCAGACTACGCATAAACATCGCATAAAGAGCGAACCTTTTCAAATTCTGTTCCAAAATGAGTCTATCGCTTCAGATTTTCAAGAAAGATCTCAACAGCCACATTTCGACAGCCTGGCAAATATCTATACGCCAAAAGGGGTCATACCCATCATGCGCCCATGAAGCTAGTGGAGACAATTTTTTTCATGCTTCTTTTAAAGTATTCCGACACTCGTTCGAGTCTCAAAAACTTTGAAGGGGGTCTTGTAGAAGCATGAAAAATACAAGACTATGTATCCCACATGAAGAAGACAAAAGAAGCTATGCGCCCACATAACCAAAGGGAGGCATGTGTCCACATAACCAAAGGGTGGTTATGCGCCCACATGATCGAAGAGGGGCTATGCACCCACATGATCAAAGAGGGGCTATGCGCCCACATTATTTTCATGCAGATCAAACATGCACCCAAGTGTGGACGCATAAACTTACTCCCACACTATGCGCCCAAGGCAGCAGATCCCTACGACTCAATCAATATCCACGATTAGTCGTGCACCGAAGCATGCGTCCACGTTAGTCTCCACGAGCAATCGTGCATCGAAGCATGTGGCCACATCAACCCCACGATCTACCCACGATCATCCAGTGTCCATGCGCCTACACCCTATGCGCCCAAAGGGGTGTTATACGCCTACAGTAAAATCAGTATATTTTCCACCTGTGGGCGATAACAGTCATTTCAGTACAAAATGACTATAAATAGGGGTCTCATACCTCTTCAAAAACAGACAGAACGGAGAGCATTTCAAGAGCCAAATTGCTGCCCTTCTTGCCAGTGAGCCGAGAGTTAACAATTTTCTTAGGTTTTCTCCCACTTTTGTAAATTGGAGTGTCAACGGAGTAAAGGAGCAACTGCCGCTCGATCTCCATCGTCCCATTCCCCAGAATTCTCTTTGTACTCGGGGATCCTTAGCGCAGGATTTCTCAGACGTACTCGATTTGTGGTGCCATGTGCCAAAAAAGACAGTATTTCTTCTTATTTTTTGTGTGTCCACATCTGCAATGCAAGAAGAACTCAACCAATTCGAAAGAAATCAGGTTTGGAAACTTGTTCCTAAACCTTCGGACCATTCAATCATTGGTACACGATTGGTTTTTCGTAGCAAAGTTAATAAGGACGGTTCAGTCACACGTAACAAAGCACGTACGTCTCGTAGCTCAAGGATACAACCAAGAGGAAGGTATCGACTACGATGAGACGTATGCTCCTGTTGCACGGCTTGAATCAATCCGCATGTTTTGTGCCTTTGCAAATTTTTAAAACTTTAAACTCTTTCAAATGGATGTCAAAAGTGCTTTTCTCAATGGTTTTGTTAATGAAAAAGTTTTCGTAAAACAAACACCTGGTTTTGAAAACTATAATTTTTTTGATCATGTTTTCAAACTTAAGAAAGCTCTATGTCCTCAAACAAGCCCCTCGCGCTTGGTATGAATGCCTAAGCACATTCTTACTTGAAAAAGGCTTTTCAAATTGGAAGATTGATACGACACTTTTTATAGAATCTTTTAATGAAACAATTCTATTAGTGCAAATTTATATAGATGACATTATCTTTGGGTCTACTAATAAGGTATTATGCCAAGAATTTTCTAAGTGCATGCAGAATGAGTTCGAGATGAATATGATGGGGGAACTTAACTACTTCCTTGGATTGCAAGTCAAACAAAACTCACAAGGGGTTTTCATCAGTCAATCAAAGTATTCAAAGGATATGTTGAAGAAATTTGATATTGATAACATCAAACCAATCAGTACTCCGATGGCTACAGCAACGAAATTAGGACCTGATGAAAGCGGCAAACTAGTCGACCAACGTAAGTGTCGAGGTATGATCGGTAGTTTACTCTATTTAATTGCTAGTCGCCCTGATATAATGTTTAGTATTTGTCTATGTGCTCGTTATCAAGCCAACCCTAAGGAATCACACATGAGCGCAGTTAAGCGTATCTTTCGTACCTTAAAGTCACTATTACAGTGGGCTTGTGGTATCAAAAAAACACATCCTTTGACCTAATCGGTTATTCGTATGCTGATTTTGCTGGATGCAAAGTCGACCGTAAGAGTACCAACAGTACGTGTATAGGCAAAGCTTTAGTCTCTTGGTTTAACAAGAAACAAAACTCTGTCGCACTATCTACAACAAAAGCTACATAGGTGCAGGACGTTGTTGTGCTGAGATTTTGTGGATGAAGCAAACCCTAGCAGACTATAATTTATCTTTTAAGCACATTCTCATATTCTTTGATAATACTAGTGCTATTAACTTGACTAAGAACCCAATATGTCACTCACGCGCTAAGCATATAGAAATACGACACCACTTTTTAAGAGATCATCAGTCGCAAGGAACTATTAATCTAGAATTCATTGACATTGATCATCAGCTAGCAGACTTTTTTACTAAACCACTTGCCGAAGAGCGTTTCAACTTTCTTCGTCGAGAATTGGAAATCTTGGATGAAAATTTCATACGATAAGTCTTACCTGCACAAATACTTGTTAAATCAAATTCGCATATGTTGCATTGTTTTGGGTACAAGCCGAAAGGGTCCTTCTGACAATAAGGCGTAAAAGCCTAAGCGACACGGTGCCTAGTGTCTTCGGATTACCGCTAGCTGGGATCTGACCCCTATAGCTAACCTGAGACGATTCACATATATTGAATAATGATTCACAAGTATGTCGCATGTTCTACTTATTTTGTGGCCAATAAAATCCATAATTTTCAATTCTATACCATCTTTTCTACTTTTTGTGCCCATCTTTACACTGTTTGGAGTTCTGGATCCATATGGACCGAACTCTACCTAAGTCAGAACTCGGGCCGGACTCGGTCTGGTGGGTTCCAAAACCTTCAGCCATTCTTGGCCATCCGATCCACTTGATCAGCCTTACTCTATTGTTATTGCAGCAGGCCCTACTTTATAAAACCACAATTTTTTAAACCTCTCTCTTCATCTTCTATCTCTCTCCATCCACTTTTCTCAAAACCCTAACCCTAGATCTCTCAATTTTGGTTCTTTCTCCTCTCCAAACTCAAGATTTAAAGCTTTTGGGGGATTCTCTTTCATCTTCATCAATTCTCTTTGAGGTATATCTCTTGTAGCTTCTCCTCTCTACTCTCATTTTTTTTTCCTGGCACCTAGACTATTTTCTAGAGGAAAAAGGAGTAGAAGTGAAGCATCTTCATCCAATCCTCATTCTCCTCCTCCTAATGTCAATACCCCTCACCCTTTATTTAATCTACCTCCTCCTCCCAATGCCGACACCTACAATGAGAACATCTTTGTTTCGTTAGATGCTTCTAACAAATGGTATTCGAATGTTTGTGCACGTAGTGTGGAGCCGGGTCATCCTATAAATTTTACCATCTTTTATGAATTTGAACCTAATTTTAGAGATCTTTGTCTTGATGAACTAGTCTCTACTTCTTCACAAATTTATCTTAATGCCATCCAAATGTTTTATTGCAATCTCACTCATGATGACCGTAAGATTTATTCAAGGGTAGCCGGTATCGACATTGAGTTCGATGACTTCGACTTGGCGGAGCATTTGCAACTCCCTAAACCCAATACTTAGGAACGCCTGGTCGATGCTCGTGACTTCAAATTTGTTGGCGATATCACCCTAGAAGGCTTTAAGGACATGAAGTGTGAACCCAACCTTCGTCCTCATAAACTTCATGTCAAATATCTCAACCAACATTTTTATGAACTTCATCATATCATATTCTCTTCTATCCTACCAAAAGCCGGATCTACTGATGAAGTCACCTACCTAGAGATTACGGCACTGTATTATCTATATTTCACCATCCATTTCAACTTTTCATGCACGGTGATGGACTGGATGATTCGTGCTAGGAAGAAGCCCAAAGCACTTGTCTATGCTATGTACCTTCCTATGATCTTTTCTACCTTCAGCATTCCATTAGACGAATGTCAGTTTTTATGATATTATTATTTGCAAACGTGGTTGGTGTCTTCTTTAACTAGAACTTTTTGGGGTTTTGGTTGAGCTTGCTGAGTATTCATGAACACTTGCTGCCAACTTTATGATAAGAACTAATTTTCAACCTTCGTTCTTATTCCACTTGGTTTTTCAATTTATACCATGTAGTATATTAGGCAATCTGCTAGTAAATATTATTGCCATTTAGCCGTCATCATGTTAATGTGGTCCTTTCTCTAAATTTTGATGTGAGCAACCAACAATAAATCTATTAGTCTATACAGAAAAGGAACTACAAAATTGGGTGTACCAATTGTTGTGTGCTTGTTATTTAACATGAAACTTTGCTTGTTATTTAACATGAAACTTTGCTTCTGTCTCTTTATGATTTTGCTTATATGTTTAATATGGTCTTTGTTATTACTGATACCATAGTTTTAGAGTACCCTCTTCTTTCTTTAATAATTATTATGATCCAGTGCTTGTATGGAGGTGCGCCTAAAGGTCCTCAGTTAAGAGATTTAAACTGAGGAGCAGATATTATAGTAGCAACTCCTGGAAGGTTGAATGACATCCTGGAGATGAGAAGGGTGAGCCTTCATCAAGTCTCCTATATGGTGCTTGATGAGGCTGACCGAATGCTTGATATGGGTTTTCAACCACAAATACAGAAAATTGTTAAGGAGATACTACCTCGTTGGCAAACTCTTAAGTTCACTGCTTCATGGCCAAAATAACTTAGGAAAATTGTTGTAGATTTGTTGTCTAATCATGTTCAAGTTAATATGGAAAGATTGATGAGCTTGTTTCAAATAAATCTATTATCCGAGTATCCATATGGAGTAAACTTTATTACTCTAATATATTTTTCAAGTTAATATTGGCAACATTGATGAACTTGTTGCAAACAAATCTATTACCCAGGAGCATATCGGAAACTAACTTTATTGCTTATATCATAGTTTGCTGAAATATGATATTAAATGTTGTTCTTTAGTCATTTGCAACAAATTCAATGAGGTGGTTTTTGTTGGTGTTTTTGCCTTTGGACTAGAAAAGATAGTCCCACATCGGCTACACCAAATGGTGAGTATCTCAATATAATGCATTGCTTGTGTTGAGGTGTGCACATGAGGTGTAGTGGGGCACAAGTTTGTGCCATGTGGGAGTATTTTCCTAGAAGGAAAAAGGATTAAATCCAATAAGGATGCAAGTTGATTTTTGTTGTGCGGACTCGGACTCGGACGCGGACTCCAGGATGTCTCGTGCATGCACGGGAGTGTTCGAGGGGTAGGCGTGGACTGGCACACTTCTATGCTAATTGTGGGATGATCTAAAATATCAAACTCTATTTTTGAGTATTGGTATTTTAGTCCCACATCGGATAGGAGAAGAGGTGAAGTCTCAACTCCACTCTATAAATAGAGCCCCTTGGCCTCCTTTGAAAGATGCACCAAGAAGAGAATTAAGGGAGTCTGTAAAGTCCAGGAAGCCCGTTCAAGTCTCAAATATTGACTTACGAGCGTTCCAGAAGTTCTTCGTGAACTTGCTGGTTCCTGGAAGCAGATCGTGTTGGGGCGAATCTTGCTTTGAGCAACGGTGATCTTAATCACCCCAGCAAGAACCTTTCCTCTTCTTCTTTCTTCTTTCTTCCTTCTTCTCCTTCATCTAAGTTGTAACTCAGTTCTGTCCGTCTGCAACTGCGATTGCAAGGAAGAACGTAAGATTTATTTTCTGAACTCAGTTCTGTCCGTCAGCAACTGCGATTGCGAGGAAGAACGTGAGATTTACTTTCTGATTATTGTTGCTTTTGTAATCAGATTTATATTATAGTGTTCCTCTTGGATCTCGAGAATAATCAGAAGGTGAACGTTTGTTGAACCTCTGATCTCGACATCGAGTCTACCATCTTTGATCAAGCCCCGGGACTAACAATCTCAAAGCAAGATCCTTGTAGATGGAGAACTCTCGTGCTTCTCTCATCGATACCAGCTTTAACAAGTTGGAGAAATTCGATGGAGAACATTTCCAAATCTGGAAGAGGAAGGCCACCCTTAATCTTCAACTCGTGGACGTAGACCATGTGTTGATTGAGGATGAACCGACAAATCCAGAAGGAGAAACTATCGAAGCTATTGCTGCTGCACTCGTCAAGCAGAGCAAATGGAAGAGAGAAAACAGCATCTGTAAACTGCTGATTCTCAATTCTATGGAAGACTCTCTGGCAGAGTCATATTCCAAGAAGGTGAAGGCCAAAGAGATCTGGGATTCTTTGGGTAAGCTATATGAAGATGATGAGAACAGGTCCAAAAACTTCATCGTCGAGAAGTACCACAAGTGGCTCTTCGAAGACGAGATGGCGATGCTACCTCAAGTAAAGGAATTCCTGAAGTTGCGCCAGAAGTTAGATGACGAGAAGATGTCCCTCGTCGACAAGTTTATCGTTGGAGGGATAGTCTCAAAACTTCCTGTCGGTTGGAGCAACTTCTATGCTAGAATGCATCGAAAGAAGCTGGACAGTAGCTTGGAAGATCTTCTACAAGAGATCCACATTGAGGACGAAATGTGATCTCAACAGAAGATGGACTCTCTGTCCAAACAACTGGCTAAGGCCAACTTGGTGCAGACAAGAGAGTTCAAGGGGAAGCAGGTGGCTTCTCATCACAAGAAGAAGGACTCCACTAATCTAAAAGTGAACGGTCCTTCGTTCAAGCAACAGAAGTCCAAGTCCCACGTGACTTGCTTCAACTGTGACAAGAATGGCCACTACATGAGTGAATACAAATCCAAGCACAAACCAAAATAGCAGGTATAGCTAAACTTGGTTATTTTGATTACTTAACTTGGTTGCTATTGTTGCACAGGTTGAGTTATCTAGCGTGGTAGCTGACTAGTGGTCTGACACTAGTGCATCTGACCACGTGTGCTCTCAAAGGAGCTGTTCACCAAGGACGAGCCATGTTATGACGATGGTCTCGATGGCGAACATATATCTAGCAGAAGTTCTGAAGATCGAGACAGTGGTTATTAACCACCGATAAAGACACTGGAATGCGTGTTGCACGTACCAGAGATTTTTTGGCAATCTGATCTCAGAAAGTCTGTTATCTGATACAGACTTGAAAGATGGACATTCGTACTAACCAGATGGTAATTTTTTGACGAGGAACATGCTTCGAAAAGATGTTCGGTACTGAAGGAATGTTCGAACTTATGCTGATGGCGATGAAGTTACTTCATTGAGTGGACTGAGAGTTGTTCTATGACAGAAGCAGACTCAAGCTATCCTACCGGAACCTTATCTTCGGAATATGGGGGTAAGGAGGTGGAGGAGTTTAAGGTCTGTGCAGATACAAGACTGTTGGGAAGCTGCTCAGACGATTGAACTAAAGTACTGATCATCTGGAGTTAGTACACTCAGATATCTGTGACTTTTATCAATTCTCCACAGAGGCCGATTCGAAGTGTTTCTCGAAGTGCACGTTCGCATGACTTCTCAAGTAGAAGGATGCAGCATTCGAGTAGTTCAGAGACTTCAGGGATGAAGCTGAACGTTAAATCGATCTACAACTACTCAGAAGTGATCGAGAATTCGCATCGTTCTGCAAAGAACATGGAATCATCAATGAGACTACTGCTCCGTATTCTCCTCAATCTAAAGGGATAGTGGAGAGGAAGAACAGAACGTTGACAGTAATGATGAACTCAATGCTGCTAACTACGGGTCTTCCTCAATACTAATGGGGAGAAGCTGCATTGACCACCACTTTTATTCTAAATAGAGTGCCGTATGCAACTTCGGACGCAACTCCTCATGAACACTGGTTCAAAGTCAGACCTAACTTGAATATCATTCGAGTGTGGGGGTTTCTGGCTTATGTGAAGCTCCCAGATCTGAAGATTCAGAAGCTGGGGACTAGGACTACGAAGATGATCTTCTTGGGGTATGCCGAGAAGAGTGATGCTCGGAGATTTCTTGATATTGAGTCAAATCATATCATCTAATCTCGTGAAGACAATTTGCAAGGCACAAGAATATTGTTCTTACGGATAAACCGGAGAACAATAAGGGTGCACAAAAAATTGAAGTTTTCAATAAAGAAGTAGTCCAAGAAGATGTTGTTGTTGAAACAACGGTTGAACCAGAACTCGTTGAGCCGTCGTCAAAGCGAGCGAGGAGGCTGAAGAACTTCGGAGATGACTTCATCACCTATCATGTGGAAGCAGATCTGCTTACCTATGATGAGGCGATGAAGACCAGAGATGATATTTTCTGGAAGGAGACGATTGGCAATGAAATTGATTCCATCACCTCAAAATAACAATTGGGTGTTGGTTTATCTTCCTGAAGGAGCAAAACCCATCGGATGCAAATCGAACTTCAAGAAGAAGATGAAAGCAGATGGAACTATTGACAAGTTCAAGGCCAGGTTGGTGGCCAAGGGGTTTTCTCAGAAGCAGGGGATCGACTACTTTGACACGTATGCTCCAGTAACCCGGATGACCACCATCAGAATGTTGATTGCTCTCGCAGCGATACATAAGATGGTGATACATCATATGGATGTGAAAATGGCATTCCTGAATAGCGAGCTGACCGAAGAGATCTACATACAACAACCAGAAGGGTTTGTCATCAAAGGTCTTGAAGACAAAGTCTGTAAGTTGGTGAAATCTCTGTACGGTTTAAAGCAAGCTCCCAAAATGTGGCATGAGAAGTTTGACAAAGTCATAATGTCAAATGGCTATAGGGTCAGTGAAACAGACAAGTGTGTCTATACGAAGTTTGCTGACGGAAGAGGAGTCATCGTTTGTCTATACGTGGACGACATGCTAATCCTAGGTACGGATATAAGCTGTGTCACGGAGACAAAGAAGTTCCTCTCGACGAAGTTCAGTATGAAGGACTTGGGGGATGCTGATGTTATCTTGGGACTCAAGATCATCCGGACAGACACTGGACTAGCGCTGTCACAGTCTCATTATGTTGAGAAGATGATCACTCGTTACGGGTATCAGGATCTTCCAGGGATCGATACGCCGTACAAGTGTGATATGAAACTGAAGCCTAATTCAAGGGAAAGCGTCAGGCAGCTGGAGTATGGAAGCGTAATCGGGAGTTTGATGTATGCTACTACTGCCACAAGGCCTGACATAGCTTTCGCTGTGGGAATGCTGAGTCGTTTCACGAGCAACCCAGGCATTGAGCACTGGAAAGCTGTGAAACGGGTTATGAGATATCTCAAGAAGACTCAGACATATGCACTGCACTACAGCGGAGATCCGTTGGTAGTAGAAGGCTTCAGTGATGCCAGTTGGTGCTCAGAATTAGAGAGCGAGAGGTCCACGGTGGATTCATATTCATAATGGGTGGAGCTGCTATATCGTGGAAGTCGAAGAAACAGACTATGCTCTCGCGATCATCTATGGAATCTGAGTTCTTTGTACTTGATACCGCAGCAGATGAAGCAGAGTGGCTTCGGGAGCTCATGTATGATCTTCCAGTGGTTGGGGCACAAATACCGGCAATTTCGATATACTGCGACAACCAGGCGA
Source organism: Iris pallida (assembly GCA_029216955.1). Taxonomy (NCBI): domain Eukaryota; kingdom Viridiplantae; phylum Streptophyta; class Magnoliopsida; order Asparagales; family Iridaceae; genus Iris; species Iris pallida. The sequence goes on along the minus strand of JANAVB010036820.1, from coordinate 5,763,900 downwards.
CTGCAGCGGTGGCATCAAATGATCTTTTCAATGGAAAGAAGAGAACTGTGCGGTTGAAGCACAGGGCAGTGAACGATCTCATCAAGAGAGGTGTCATTGCAGTGATTGATATTCGGAGTCAGAAGAACCTGGCGGATCCGTTCACCAAGGGCCTCAAGCGCCAGCTGGTCGATGACACAGCTTGTAAAATGGGCTTGAAGGCATTCTGATATTGTGTTATTACATTCCTACCATAAAGTTTTATGCTATTAGTTCAAAGAGAAATCTACTAGGCATCTAGCTTTTGGTTCAAAGGAGGACTATTAACCAGAAGAATATCAGGAACGGTGGGTACTTGTCCTATGTGACATGGAGAGGTTACGGACCTAAAACCACTGTTGTCTACTGTTGTTTTCTGCGGAAAACGGATCCTGTGGGAAGGTTGGCTTAAATGCCTTAATGAGTTCTCAGGCAGAGTGAATGCCTGGAGTGCTTTACAGGAAGCACGGTAGCGCAGTACTACAAGGAGTGTAACTCCATGCTACAGTGGAGTGACTCCACCATGAGGTTCCCAGGTAGGGGTAATGCCTCGGCTTTGCAAGCCAAGTCACAGCGGAGTAGCACCGCAAATAGGCAGGTAGCCTAATGTTGTATGATAATCGTAATAAAGAGAGGTAGACAGCACTACAAAGAGGACGATGTCCTCATGTTACAGTGGCATGACACCACGAAGAGGTACCAGGTAGGGTAAAGCCTCGGCTTTGCGAGCCATGTCATAGCGGCGTAACACCGCACGGAAGCGCAAGGCTTCATGCTGGGTAGTTTGGCACTACAAAGAGGCCTATGACCTCATGCTACAGTAGTATGACACTACGATGAGGTACCCAGGTGGGATAAAGCCTCGGCTTTAAGCCATGTCATAGCGGCGTAGCACCGCAAAGAAGCGCAATGCTTCATGCCATGACTCTTTATAAAGAACTCACCTATAGTGTATGGACAGAGATATCAGGCCGTCTCTTGAGGGTAAACTTGTAGACGCCCAAAAATTATACACTGAAACCAGGCTGGCACAAGGCCTTCAATGTGCAGCCAGAAGCACAGTTGATGTCATTATGTGAGTAGGAAGAATTGCAGTTATGGTGCAGAATTCAAGGCTTAGTCCATTCTTGTATCATGCTGTTATTTAACCTATGCGGGAAGATTCAAGTCGTAGCGACATCTCTCCTAATGCATGATGGGCAGTCACTGTGGGGAACGCTCAACCCATATATTGAGATATGTGGGAGATTGTTGGTGTTTTTGCCTTTGGACTAGAAAAGATAGTCCCACATCGGCTACACCAAATAGTGAGTATCTCAATATAATACATTGCTTGTGTTGAGGTGTGCACATGAGGTGTAGTGGGGCACAAGTTTGTGCCATGTGGGAGTATTTTCCTAGAAGAAAAAAGGATTAAATCCAACAAGGATGCAAGTTGATTTTTGTTGTGCGGACTCGGACTCGGACGCGGACTCCAGGATGTCTCGTGCATGCACGGGAGTGTTCGAGGGGTAGGCGTGGACTGGCACACTTCTATGCTAATTGTGGGATGATCTAAAATATCAAACTCTATTTTTGAGTATTGGTATTTTAGTCCCACATCGGATAGGAGAAGAGGTGAAGTCTCAACTCCACTCTATAAATAGAGCCCCTTGGCCTCCTTTGAAAGATGCACCAAGAAGAGAATTAAGGGAGTCTGTAAAGTCCAGGAAGCCCGTTCAAGTCTCAAATATTGACTTACGAGCGTTCCAGAAGTTCTTCGTGAACTTGCTGGTTCCTGGAAGCAGATCGTGTTGGGGCAAATCTTGCTTTGAGCAACGGTGATCTTAATCACCCCAGCAAGAACCTTTCCTCTTCTTCTTTCTTCTTTCTTCTTTCTTCTTTCTTCTCCTTCATCTAAGTTGTAACTCAGTTCTGTCCGTCTGCAACTGCGATTGCAAGGAAGAACGTGAGATTTATTTTCTGAACTCAGTTCTGTCCGTCAGCAACTGCGATTGCGAGGAAGAACGTGAGATTTACTTTCTGATTATTGTTGCTTTTGTAATCAGATTTATATTATAGTGTTCCTCTTGGATCTCGAGAATAATCAGAAGGTGAACGTTTGTTGAACCTCTGATCTCGACATCGAGTCTACCATCTTTGATCAAGCCCCGGGACTAACAGTTTTTTGTGTGGTACAATATGTAGAAGTAATTACACCTATGGAAAAACAGAGGAGGTTGGAGCAAATCTTGCGAAGTCAAAGACCAGGCTCCAAAATAATAATATTTTGTAGTACCAAGAGAATGCTTGAACAGCTAGCTAGAAACCTCACTCACCAGTTTGGTGCTGCTTCTATTCATGGTGACAAGAATCAAAGTGAAAGGGATTTCGTTGTGGAAAATTTCTTAGTGGACTTTCCCCTGTCCTTGTAGCCACTGATGAAGCAGCTCGAGGCCTCAACGTCAAAGACGTCAAGTGACAAATTATTAAGAAACTTTTGGGTTTTGAGCATTTGACGCTTTCTATTTTAGACAGTGATACAAATACTCTAGTTTTTACAAACATATTTAATTGTATTAATTGTAAAATTTGCAAATACCTCCTTGATTACTGATTGTCTGGAACATTACAGGAGAATATGTAAATGTATCTTTATTGTATTATTTTCCTTGTGACAGATGGACCTATGGATAAGCATATCTGGGTCTTAGGTAGCTCTACAGGTATTGATAATAAGTTAATAACCCACTACATCCCAGACTTTGCAAGTCATATAAATCGGGGAAGCATACTAAGAAACCAACCGGTATGTATTAAGGCATATACAATAAGCTATAAATAATGCACGCATATTGTCGGTAGAGAGCTGAATTTCTTAAACTTAGCATATTTTCTTCATCATTTCTTTAGTGAGTTCATAGAAATGCTTCTTTATATCATACTTGTAGGCTCACTAAAACAGATGTAGATAGAAATTCCATCAGTAGGCTTATTAAAACAAATGTAGATCAAAATATTTAGTCAACGCAATTTCTGGATCAAATCTAGGCTAGGATACAAGGAAGAATGAATAGAAGTTGAGCTTTTCAAATAAGAGGAGAAAATCCTTGATGGTGCTCTTATGAAATGAGGTCAGAAAATTCTTTGACAAGTCTGGGAACCCCCCTATATGAGACTTGGTACTATCTTTCAGCAACAAACATGAGAAATTATTTGTAGCCAAAGGCTACATATGTTCAGCATTATTGAGACTTGGTACTATCTTTCAGCAACAAACCCTTTGGGATGGAAATAGCCTTCTTTGTCTATTCTTAATCTAAATGTCAAACATTATGCTCTCTCTTATTAATTATTATGTCATTTAATAAATAAGTTTTATGCTAAGATGGGAGGAAACGTTACATTTTTTGAGATACGTCATAAATGTGTTATAGGGGGAATGATAACCCAAATTCTGAACTTATAATTAGAGGTAACTATGTGGGTGCTAAATTCTCTGATTCTATACTTGATTTTGATTCATTGATACATAATAAATATTGACCCAAACTGGATCACAGTCAACCTGATTTAGATATTTAACAACTGATATGATCCAATACAACACATCAAGTCCAAGACAAAACATCATCTATGATCCAATACAATGCATCAAGTTCAATACAGACGTCGTCTACAAGCTGTTACATTACAAATGTATTTGTTCTCAGTCTGTAATTTTTCAATTTATTGAGTCTAGGAAAATGTGTACATTGAGTTGCACTGTGTCATCTCAACCCCTAGACATATCTCTCCAAACTCCACCATACAAACAGACCAATTCCTGAACCAAACCAAACCACCCTCACCAATATAGGGCTTCTGGGTTGAGGCAAATCAAACTCGGGCCAAACTCTGCCTAAGGCAGAACTCGGGCCGAACTCGGCCTCCTTAAAATCAGCAACCTAATTTTTAGGACCACCTTGCTGCGAGCTGTCCAACGTTCGAATTTTTGAATATTTGGGACAAAACTCTGGCCGAACTCTGCCTCCCTGACTAGTATAAGTAAAGCTCGATTCCTCTCATTTCATATCATCTCTCACTCTCAAGCTTTCAATCCTTTAGGCCTTATATGCTCTAAGCCTTACTCTTCCAAATCCCCTAGCCACAAATCTTCCTAAGCCCCAAGGTGCTCAGTGCGACTCAGCTAGAAGTTCTGTACAAGAGTTGAAAAGAAGTCACTTGAAAAATTCCAAGTTTCGCATCTGCGAAGTTAAAGTAGTCGAGCGCTTCCAAGGCTCGTGTCTGTAAGAAGTTGGCGTGCTCTTCTGACTAAAGGAGCATGTGTACCCTATTTTACAAATAGTAGATTTCAACTCCGAGCAAGAGTTCTCGGGCCTAGACTAGTCCTCCATGAGAAAAACCAGGATATATCCTTGTGTTTGCATTTTCTCTTCTAAACTCTTTTAATTTTCGCATTATTACTCTGATTATATATTCTCCAGGTAGTTGCTTTCTGGACTTAGCAATAGAGTTATTTTTTAATTGGTCATTATAGACACAAACTCTATTCACCTCCCGCTAGAGCTGCCTACACGTTACTTCAATAAATTTATTCCCAATGTTGCAGGTATGAATTGTTTATGGTGATCATATTGCCACAAGCATTGATACAATTTACAAGCAATTGACAAAGAGTCATACACATCCACTTGGTGGAACAACATACCTTAATCTGGAGAATGATGATGACCCTTTCTTGCATGGCATTAAGTATACAGCCATGCCTCCTACAAAGTACTTCAGAGATATGGAGCAATTATCGGGTGGAGAGAAGACTGTTGCATCGCTTGCCTTACTCTTCTCAATTCATAGGTATGTTTACTATGGCAAAATGGCATCTAATTTATAATTTGTCATATGATATCTTTGTCATGAGTCTGTTAAATCTTTAATGACTCTTACTAGAGTTTGTTAAACTTGCTTTTTACCTACCTAGTTCAATATTTTGGGTTTTTTGAGAAATATGTCTCCTGTGCGAAATTGTGTTTTACCTAAGTAATGCTTGTTGTATATTAGTGATTTCCTGAAATTCGTCCAAGAATTCTTACTGACTTCTTTCATGTAATAATTTGAGACCACCTTTCATATCATTAACTGATAACATTAAGTCTCCAATTTATTTTGGGTGTAATTTTAAGAACTCTTACTGACTCCTTTCATCTCTTAGGACAATTTCCTGAACTTTTATCCTCGTGTTTACATGTTGCATCTCGTTGTCATATTTGCCAAACTCACAAGGATCTCATATAATAGCACTCCTTAAATGCAGTTTGTTTTGGTTTCGTTTCTAATATTTTGGGAGTGATCTTGGTATATACACATTAATAGTTATTTAGGAAGCCTAGTCTGTGGAAGAATTTTCATAATATCAGAAGTTAGGTTCTCTAAATCAAGGTCTCACTTCTTCATTTTTTCTTTATATACTGCTTCAGTTACAAGCCATCCCTATTATTTATCCTCGACGAAGTTTGATTCTCTTTCTTTTTTTTACCTTCTCAACAACGGTTCAGTTTGTGATACCTGATTTTGGGTGTTATAATGTTCCTTTGATTCCCGTATGTCTTGTTGTCTGCTATTCACCCAGCCTTCCCAATAAAAAAGCTGTTTGTTTCACAGCATGTTGATTTTTTATTGATGTGTATTCTTTTTGTAATAGTTCAATATAATGTTCTATATAGGGTTACTCATCTCGGTTGGATGTACTCAATTACACTGTGTTCCCACAGTGAAGTATTTCTCACTACACAAGGGGGCAACTTCCCCACTTCCTTATGGGACTCAGACGATACCTTTTTGAAGGTCATTTGAAGACGATCAAACCTGACAATAAGAAATTGGTGTTATCATTTGATAACCCCAATATCAGGTTAGTTTCTAATTCTCATAGTATGGAACAAAATTAATTCATGGAAGTATTTGCTAATTTTAAATGGGATTTGGGAAATATGCAATAGACATGCATAATATGAGGGTTATAGTCGTCCTGAACAACTAAGCTTCAAAATGCTTCAAAAAATGCCTTGGCATATTTTACTTGTTAAAATTCTAACATAATATATCTAGGAAAACAATGTAGCTGCAACACCATGATCAACTAGGTTTCAGAATGATTTAAAAAGTTGCCTCTTGCTTTCTAATTTTATAAGAACTATTAGCTGCATGATATATGATAAGGCTAGGACATTAATGTTGCAGCGGAGCATTCTAAAATTTGAAATTATAGTGGCATTTCCTTAGTTGCATTTTGTGAACAAACAATATTTAGGATACAAGTGCAGAAAACCCGTGTATATTTTTTTGAACTAAATCACTTCTGCTTCACCATTATTATCCTTCCTGGATGACCCAAACAAGCTATATATAAACAAGATTGATGATTAGAAGGCTACTGATATAGAGTTGGTATTTTTGAGGTAGTTCGGGTTCATCTTTTTTTGTTTGTTGGAGTCCTTTGTAGTGTTTTTCATAAAGATCAAGGGTTAGGTAAGATGGGTTCTGAAATACCATGGTTTAGGAAACTATGTTTTCTCTTGATTTGGAAAGCCTGGATTGTAGAACTTGTACTATTTTAGCATTTTTCTTATCTATGCATACCAAATTATCATTTTTATTAGTTTAGTCTAATTAAACCATTTCACAAAAATATCTTATGATGCAGGTCGTGCTAGTATCTGCAATCCCTGATGGTTGAATGGGTCTAGACATTGGGCCAGATTCAGTTAAATCATTCAGCAAAGTTGGAGATAACAAAGACAGTCATCTAGAAGGAAACATTAAGATGTATATATACATGTATGTGGACATATTTTTGTAACAAAATGTAATTAAGATGGTGATATTATATACAGTTTGGAATGAGATATTTTAATTCAAAATGAATTCTTCAAATGTTTGTTAAATTTCATAATTTATGTTGTCTGATTTGAAATGAATATTCTAGAAATGGTCAGTATTGACCATTGTTTTTATAACGCTATGACAGGTGATATATATATATATATATATATATATATATATATATATATATATATATATATATATGTGTGTGTGTGTGTGTGTGTGTGTGTGTGTGTGTGTGTAAGAGAGAGATTTCCAGAACAGTTTGAAAAGCGTTATATATATAATTCCTACTTATAACGCTTCGAAATAGATGTGTAATATATTTATAACGCTTCAAAAATTGTGTCATATATACTTGTATTATTTATAACGTTTTCTAAAAAAAAGTGTTATATAAGGAGAGTTCATTTATAACGATTTTAGTAAACATTTATAACACTGGTTTTAATAATGGTTGCGGGCTTAAAAAAAGCGTTACAAAATGTCATTTATGACAGTTTTTAGCCGTCATAAAAAGGTATTTTTCTTGTAGTGGTTGTGCGACCCGAGTCCGAGGCCTCCCCTTGGTACTCCTTCTCCAACCTTCCGGTAAGTCCCTGACCCTTCTGTACTTTTTCCAGAATGTGAAACCCATTTCTGTTCCGACCGGAATTGACATAATAAAGCTCTGTCAATTCTGGGATAACTGGTTTCCTAATATTAACCGTATGACTTATGTTAGGATTTAATAATTAGTTAATGTTAAATGGTTAGGTTATTATTAGTAATAATAATGTTGTTATATAATTAGTAAATTATTAGATTAAATAATTATCGTAGTATTGTTAATTAAGCAATTTTAATAAACGATTATCGTAGGAATCACGTCATTCTAGATATGTTACCATTCATTTTCATGTTATATTAATGAAGGATTAGAAGTTATCATTATGTTACCAAGATTTATTAAATACGTTATGATTAGTTTTACGTAGATAAATATTATTTTAGTTTCTAAAATGATTACATTATCAAAAAAGAGTATTTTGTATAAATTATACTTAACTAAAGCATTAGTTCTATTTTAAAATAAAAATCTATTTATTATTCTTTTATTTTTATTAAAATAGTAGTTTTCATGTTACTAAATAAATAGTAAATAATTTAAAAGAATGTTTATTTAATAGTAGCTAATTATGTATATTATGCAGAAAAGTATTAAAAGAATATTTTGCTTAAATTATCTTCATAGTCAAAAATATCTGCTAAACTGTCACAATTTTTATTATTAAATAAATTAATGATAATTTCATTTAAAGGAAATAACAAGTCTTATTATTTTTACTAAAATTGTATTTTTCTTATATTACTCATTTAAAGTTCTCTAAAATATTTTATAATTAAATAATAGCTTTATTATACAGCGGTTTTAGAGTCTAGACGTTATCGTATCAATATAGAATTGTAGCAACCGTAGATTGGCACTAAGTTATATTTCGTTAATGTAGGTTTTCAGTTCCGGGACTTAGCCTGAACATTTCCCTGTCGTCACCTACAACATCGAAAATCCAAGGCAAGTTCATATGTATTCAAACTTATTTTTGGTTAATAATTAAAGTAATTTCATCGTAGCATCATTGTATCGACACTTGATCCACGGGATCTATTCGGACCCAACTGATTGCATGATTGACTCAATGACTCGGAATTGGGGAGTAGTGTTAACACCTGTAGTCAAAGCCCCCTACTACCTCACTGTGGATAGCGGAAGCCCAACCCACTTGGACTGAAGCTGGACTGTGTTCACTAGAACAAATACTGCCTCCATTCCTACCCGGCCACAGGATGTTACGCGTTCATATACTATTGCTATATATAGATTGCATCATTTTATTTTCAGAGGTTTATTGCATCACTGCTTCTTTATTATTATTAGAAAATAAATTATGTTATAAAATTGCTTTTATCTCTTTTAAATTATTCATTACGATGCTGGAATGGATATGTATGTTCTTGTTACCCTCCTAATTGGAGACCAATATTTTAGGTGATTGCGACGACGAGGAGCTGGCCTATAGTTCTTACTACGAACCAGACTTGGGTTCCGGGGAGTTAGCCGGACTCGGACAGAGGACCCAGGAGTTCTAGATTGCACCTTTATATTTAGTTTTTTTTTCCTTCTTAAAAGTTGTAATAAATGAACAAGTTGTAATAACTGAATGTTCCTGTTTTGTGCTTATTCCAAATAGACTCTAGTTTCATCTCCAAATATTTTAATAAAGTTTTGTTCCGTATTTAGAATATTTGTGCCTGCGTTGCACTAATTGATACAGCTTACTGCCGCCGTCTCACAACGGTGCAAGCCATGGACATGATCCGACTGGACCCAGTATCTTGGGATCGATCGGGTCGTGACAAGTTGCCCTCTAAAACTAGGTCGACATGCATAAATAAATACAAGTGACAAAAACGACTAACTTAGTCGCTTGCAGCCAAGTATGACTTGGTTATGCAGTTTAAAATAGAACAAATAAATAAATACATAACTAACATAAAAGAAATATGCTGAAATAAAAGTAAATAACAAAAAATCATAGAAATGAATACTATTATGGAGGTAGTGTGGTGAATTGACGGCGTCTAGTAGGCGAACACGTCGAGTCAATGGAAGAAACAAAGATGGAATCATCATGAACATCTCTGGATGCTAAAATAAACATCATAAATGTTTCCAGAATGAGTGAGAAAGCTAAAGTAGACTACCCATAAGTCCAATTTAGACATAGGGGACAAAAACAACAGTTTTGGGTCAAAACGGTATCCACCGTTGGGCACACTTTGCATCGAAAAATGTGCCAAACCTGAAGGTTTCTAAAATCAGCAAACAATAGGTCTACAGTCCAGAACGACGATACGAACTCAATGGTATATCTAGAATTGGATTCTGATGAGCCGATCACAAAAAACTTATGTTGAATTGCATCTAGGGCCCACAAGACGGTAATCCGGTCAACTATCACAAAAACAGGACCAACGTAACACTTGATTCCAATAGCACAATTTTTTTTGCGATTCGATAAATATGCTCAAAATAATTGAAAAATTTAGAAAAATGCCGATAAGATGATTTTTAATGGATATGGTTCAAATTCATCGCACATACGTAACAAATTTGAATCCCGTCAAAGTACAAACATCCACAAAGTCCATACGCACTTTTCGTTGCAATCGGTTTGCGACAAAGTCGTTCAATTTGTTGGGACGGATCCTGTATCGAATTTTTTTGAGTTTTATAAAATAGTTTTTCTTGATTTTTCAAACAAATTTTTAATAGAAATTAATAAAGGGAAAAAAATTACACATATTAGATTGTTGTGAAGCCGGTCATATTCGCTACAACTATGTGTAATTTAATTTTTAAAATACTAAAAATCCTGACAAATAGTTGTCTTCCAATTTGGATGTTTGGGACAATTTTCTGTGATAAAAAACTGAGTTTTTCTTGATTTACAACCAAATTAATACACAATAAAATAATCTACTTAAAGGGGAACAGAGAGGATTAGGTTCTGTACGCCCCAGATTATGTTTAGGAGCTGGCTCTTACAATGACGAACCTACTTTTATTGTTAGTGCTGAAAAAGCAGAGAAGTTTGTTGAAGATCTGCAATTGATCGGACTCAAAGCACCAGATGACAAGGGCAACGTCCAAAAAACAATAATAACTCTGGGCGTAATAACAAGGGGAAGGAGTCTTTCACTTTGGATATTTCTAAGGTTGTTTCTCAGCCCAAACATAAGGCTTCAACTGCTCGGAAGCATAAACCATAGTGCTCTTTTGATGATGATCATCTGTTGGATTTCGCCCATGTCCTTATGCAGAGTAATAAGCGGAAGCTCCCCGATCCCCCAAGGCCAGATGAAGTAGGTAGAATTGATGATCCCAAATACTGGCTCAACCACCAATATGTTCTGTTGAGAATCAATAAGGGACTTTTAGTCCCACATCGGAATATGTTATATGTAGAGGAGCTAGACTCCCTATAAGTAGTGAAGTAGTCCATCAATAAAATCATCCAACCATTATTTTCTACATGGTACCAAAGCCATAACTCTCTCTCCCTCTCTCCACAAAAAAAAAAAAAAAAAAAAAATTTAGCCGACCCCCCCCCCCCCCCCCCCCGCCGGAGCAGCAACCCCCCCCCCCCCCCCGGAGCAGCGCCCCCCTCCCCCCGTCCCCCGACCCCCCCCCCCCCCCCCCCCCCCGACCAGCACCCTTCCCCCCTCCCGCCCCTCTCCTCCCTCCCCCGGAGCCGCAGCACCCCACTTCCCCCCCCCCCCCCCCGGAGCCGCAGCGCCCCTCTCCAGCACCCCCCCTCCTCCCTCTCCCTCTCCTAATGGAAACCCTAGCCCTAGCAGCCCCATCCAAACCCTAATCCTAACCATAGCCGTCTTTATACAAAAAAAAACGGCGTATTTCGAAGACAGTCGAGATGTCAAATACTTTATTTGCACCGACTTCCTAGATTGCGCCGTTTGGAACTAACAAATGTTTATTTTGTTATTCCTCCTTCACATCAGGATCTATACAGAGACTGATCATGTCTTCTCTGGTGTCCTGACGTGTTCACTTTACATACGCGCGCCGGTGCTGGCCAAGTTAGTAGCGCGTTCGTAAAGTCTCTGTCGTCGAAGAAGACGACGTAGCCGACGAAGACGGAGAAGACGACGACGTTGGGGAAGTTGCCAACTCCGACGTCGAAGAAGCCGAAGAAGACGACGAATAGGGTTCACAGTTGAAGAAGGCATGGATTCGATCAGTGGCAAACTGACGGCCGAAGAGATGAAGGCCTTGGTTGATGATATCTTATCAAAGAGATTAACCGAGGCAACCCCACGTGCGATCCATACTGATGTGGATCCGTCACCTTACAAAATGAGGAAATTGGAGAAGCTGGAGACGAAGTTGGAAGGAACATCCAACTACTTGAAGTGGTTGCGGCAGGCGATGCGGACGTTGAAGGGACGTGGCTTGGTTGGCTATGTCACTGGCCAAGCCAAGGCACCAGCCGATCACTCCGCAATGGAGTTTGCTATTTGGGAGATTGTCAACAACGTAGTGGCTGGGTGGTTGACTGCCTCATTAACCGACCAGGTGACGGGCAATATCGAGGCAATAGAGGCTGCTGCTGATATATGGCGAACTCTAAAAGATATGTACTCCGGCTCCGGCAACCCTATGCGAGTCTTTCAACTACAAGATGAACTCGATAGGGTGGCCCAAGACGAACGTACCATCTCTGAGTACGCAGCCCTGTTGAAGAAGTACTGGTCTGATCTAGATTATTATGATCCTCTTGGGATAGAAGATGCACAAGTCGAAGCGGCATTCGCGAAGTACTTTCAGACGTTCCTGGCTTATATTTCGCGGCAGCGTATGATGAAATTCCTGAAGGGACTACACCATGTATTTGAGCAGAGACGGAATATCCTCCTATCCCAATCCACGCTTTCGACCTTGGAAGAAGCTATAGCTGTCATGACACAGGAAGAAGCTCGACTGAAGTTGATGCCCAACAAGGGATCCTACCAGGGAGAGCGAGCCGAGGTTGAAAAGTCTGCCCTTGCTGCCTTCAATCAACCTCCATCTGTTGGTAGTGTTTGCCACAATTGTGGTGACTCCGGACATTACATCCGATTTTGTCCAAAACCCTTGCGAAATCAGTCTACTGATCGAGGACGGGGTCGTGGCGGCCGACGGGATAATAGAGGAGGATATGCTGATAGACGGGGAGGACACAAAGCGAATCTGGTGGAGGAAGGGGGAGAGAATCTACTAACTGAAATAACCCCGCTTGAGAGGGAGTTCCTTGAGAAGTTGCGAGGCACAAAGCTGGTTTCGGCCGACAGTCCTGGGGCGTCTTCGACCTCGGGAGATCACATCACTTACTTTGCCCAAACCGGCACCGGTGATTCTGCACGTGCTCTTGCATCTGTCCATCAGCCAGGATGGATAATGGACTCTGGGGCATCTCGCCATGTCACGGGATCCCGTGGTGCGTTTCAGGACTATACTCAGCTATCATTGCCGGAGAGTATTCAGACCGCTGATGGTACATCCAGACCTGTAGTGGGTACAGGCACTGTCGCATGCACCCCTTCCATCACTCTAACCAAAATCTTTTCCTGTCAATCTTTTATCCATTAGTGTCGTTATACTTGATCTTAACTCTACTGTTTCCTTTGACATTCCTAAGGTGACTTTTCAGGAGAAGGGGACAGGACGACGACTTGGGACTGGCACATGGCATAAGGGGCTGTGGTATTTAGACAGGACTGGACTGGACAACGCATTGGCATCCTTGGTAGCAGACGCACCACCAGAAGCTTCCTGTCGCAGTGTTGAAGCCGACTTGCTACTCCACCACCAGCGTATCGGTCATTCCTCTTTTCAAGTTCTTAGTCGAATGTATCCGTCCTTATATCAAAGGGCTGATAAAGAGAAGTTATTTTGTGATGCTTGTGAGTTGGGAAAACATACCAGAAGCTCGTATGTAAGCTCGGGGAATAGGAGTTCGGCTGCTTTTGACATGATACATTCGGACGTATGGGGCCTTTGTCCTACAACCGGAATTAACGGTTTTCGATGGTTCGTCACCTTCATTGACTGTTATACCCGCGTGACATGGGTCTACCTTATGAAGAATAAAAGTGACGTCCTTGAGGCTTTTCGGGACTTTCATCGCCGGGTGGAAACACAATATGGCGCTAAAATTAAGTGTTTTCGGTCTGATAATGGGACGGAGTATACTAATAAGCAGGTTGCTGAGTATTTTTCCACCCATGGAATACTACATCAAACTTCATGTGCTTATTCTCCGGCACAAAATGGTGTGGCTGAACGAAAGAACAGACACCTGCTGGAAGTCGCACGGACGATGATGCTGGCTATGAATGTCCCGAAGCACTTATGGGGGCAGGCTATTTTGACGGCCTCGTATCTCATCAACAGAATGCCGTCTCAAGTATTGGACTGGAAGACACCATTGGAGATGCTTACTGGGGCAACTACATACACTATTCCACCCAAAGTTTTTGGATGTGTGTTCTTTGTCCAAGATAATAGGCCCGGCATTGGCAAACTGGATCCTAGAGCAGTTAAATGTGTCTTTGTCGGTTACACGGCGACTCAGAAGGGATATGTATGTTGGAGTCCAGTCGAGCGGAAGATATTTGTCAGCATGGACGTTACATTCAGAGAACTCGAACCATACTATGGTTCGGATGAAGGTTCAGCATTTGGTGACACATCTAACACAGGTGGTGTTCGATGTGAGGGGGAGATAATAAGCCCAAATGTGGTCGTCGGATCGGTTCCGTGTCCGGTTGTAGAAAACTGGACGAAAGGGGGAGAGCACAGTGACTCAGATACAGATGAAGAAGAAGAAGATACATATGTTACGCAGGGGAAGCAACAGACAAGGGAAAAGGAGCTCCAAGTCTACAGAAGGAGACAACAGAAGTCCAGTACTGTGCCTATGCCGTGTCCTGTGCCTACTGTACCAAGTCCCTCGTCTACTCCTGCTCCAACTCCTGAAGATGTTGCCCCCGCACTGAATCACTCGGATTCTGATGCGGATCTCTCCGACTCGGATGGTATGATCTCTCCACCACCTATTGCTCCCTTAAGGAGATCTTCTCGCATCAATGCGGGTAAGGCTCCTGCTCGTTTTGATGATTACGAACATGACATTGCCAACTTCTTGTCTTATTCTAACATTTTTTTCGAATTATCGAGCCTTCATTGCATCGTTAGACTCTACTTCGTTGCCCAAGTGTTGGCAGGAAGCAAAGAAAGATCCAAGGTGGAAAGCTGCAATGATGGAAGAACTTGGGGCACTGGAGAAAAATAAGACATGGGAGCTGGTTCCATTACCCAAAGGAAAGAAAGCTGTGGGATGCAAATGGGTGTACACAGTGAAAGAGACGCCAGAAGGAAAGGTCGAGCGATACAAGGCGAGGTTGGTTGCAAAAGGATTCACACAGTCATATGGCATAGACTATGATGAGACGTTTGCCTCAGTAGCAAAAATGAGCACCGTGAGAACTCTGGTCTCCATTGCAGCGAACTATGGGTGGAAGTTGTACCAGCTGGATGTGAAGAATGCCTTTCTTTATGGGGACCTGCAAGAAGAAGTATACATGGAGCTCCCGCCAGGATGCTACGCGACGGAATCAAACGGAGGGATGTCGCAAGAAAAGGTGTGTAAACTGAAGAAGTCGCTATACGGGCTCAAGCAATCTCCTCGAGCCTGGTTTGACATATTCAGAAAGGCTGTTACAGGCATGGGATACCGTCAAACAAATACAGATCATACGGTCTTCCTCCAGCATGCAAGAGGCCACATCACTATACTTGCTGTATATGTGGATGATATAATGATCACAGGTGATGATGAAGTCGAGATCACTAAGCTGAAGTCAAAACTCGCGAAGGAGTTTGAGGTGAAGGATTTAGGAGCGATGAGGTACTTTCTAGGTATCGAGGTGTGTGAAGGCGAACAAGGAATTATTCTCTCACAGAGAAAATACGCACTAGATCTGCTGAAGGAGACAGGGATGCTGGGATGCAAAGCAGCAGTCACTCCAATTGACCAGAAGTGTAAGTTGGGAGCAGAAGCAGGAGAGCCAGTTGATCGTGAAAGATATCAACGACTTGTAGGAAGATTGATTTATCTGGGGCACACTCGCCCTGATATCTCATTTGCGGTGAGTGTAGTGAGTCGCTACATGCATGATCCAAGAAAGGGTCATATGGAAGCAGTATTTCAGATCTTGAGATATCTGAAAGGAACGTCGGAAAAGGGGCTATGGTTCAAGAAGAATGGACGCATAGAAGTTGAGGGATACTGTGATGCAGACTGGACGAGCTGCATAGACGACAGAAGGTCTACCACGGGATACTGTATTTTTGTAGGAGGAAATCTGGTCTCATGGAGAAGCAAGAAACAGTCAGTGGTAGCGCGGTCGACAGCTGAAGCAGAATACAGAGCAATGGCTCTGGGAGTGTCAGAGTTGCTGTGGGTGAAAGCATTGCTGACATAGTTGCAGCTGGATAAGGAAGCACCATTGCGTCTTCTGAGCGATAGTCAAGCTGCAATAAGTATAGCTAACAATCCAGTTCAGTACGACAGAACGAAGCACATCGAGATTGATCGATTCTTCATCAAGGAGAAGCTGGAACAAGGGATACTGAAGATTGACCATGTCCGCTCAGAAAAACAAGTTGCAGACTGTCTGACTAAGGGTCTTAGTTCATTAAGTCTGTCAAAGCTATGTAACAAGATGGGGATGATCAATATCTATCGCCCATCTTGAGGGGGAGTATTGAGAATCAATAAGGGACTTTTAGTCCCACATCGAAATATGTTATATGTAGAGGAGCTAGACTCCCTATAAGTAGTGAAGTAGTCCATCAATAAAATCATCCAACCATTATTTTCTACATGTTCATCATCCTACTAAGGACTGTTACATATTAAAAAATAAAATCCAACAGATGCTTGATTCCCAAATAATTATGCTGCATACGGATGAGAAGCAGGTTGCTGCAAAACTGGTGTCCATGCTATTCTAGGACTTTCCTTCAGTAGAAGTCCAAGATGGTGTTGTCCAGATACCGAGGGCAACGATAAAAGTCGTCAACCTTCCACCATCCCGTAGACAAGCAACATAGTTGGTTCCACTCACCACTCACCATGGTTACGTGATGTGGGTCCATCCTGACATCTTTCATGATATCGTTCCGAAGACTACTTCTTCCTCTCCCAAGCCTCAACAGAGGAAGAAAAAGAGCAGGCCATGCAAATGGCTAGCAAAGCATTAACGGAAGAAACTAGGTCCGAAAAAGCATATCTACGGACCTACGATTAAGAATAGGAAGATACTCCTCATGCTGCTCTAATTTCCACTCAACCTACAGCTCCAGTCGGACCTATAGCAGGTCTGTCGAAGCTAACATTGACGGACAAAGCAAAAAACAAAGAAGTTCGATTGATAAGTCCCTGAAGAAGCAAGCTTCTTAAGGGCTTGACAAGTCCTACAACTTTGACATATTGGCACAGCTTGCCAATACCCCAGTACGACTGCCTATTTTCAAGCTACTTCGTCTCTCCAAGGAGTCACGAGGTGCTCTAAGTGAAGCATTGCAACATGCTGACTCATACTTGTCCCACATCACAGATTCGACTGATGACCCTATGAGTTTTTATCATTGTCCAATGTGGCGAAGAAAATTCCAAACATCATCTTCTCTCAAGAGGGTATGTTATTGAAGAACAACAATCATGGTAGACCTTTGTAATATACAGGGTATATCGAAGATGTAAAAGTAGATCGAATACATATTGATCCTAGTTCCTTTCTCAGCATTATTCCTCGGAGTCTACTTCAACTTCTGGGAATCCCCATGCATAGGTTGACTGCAACAAATACAACAATCATGGGCTTCAATGTTGGTCGAAGCCACCCTATGGGAAAGATCCATCTCAAGTATCATATCGACAATCTTAGAACAGAGGAGACGTGTTACGTCACTGATGATAATGTACCATATAATGTCTTGCTCGGGCAACCTTGGATTCAAGAAAACCTGATCGTGCCCTCTACTCTACATCAATATTTCATGTATGTAGATAGCGAGGGGGTGGTCTGTACTAAATTTACAGACGTTGACCCTTTCAAAGGAGTTGAACCATATTACTCATATTCAATTCTCTACATACCATTTGGTCAGCTTTACCTCGAAGAAGGGTCTTCATCAGAGGTCATTGAAGACAAAGCAAACATAATTGACAATGAAGCAGAAGAAGAGTCAGGGCCTACGAATGAGGAACCTTTAGTTTATATACTTGAAGTGTCCTGTCAAAAAGAAGCCTATTGTGTGGGGAACAATTGGACATAAATCTTCCAAAATTACCTAGCAAGGACAAAGTTGATTGCCCACCACCAGGAGATCA
>JANAVB010036820.1:4874417-5060122 GCA_029216955.1 Iris pallida | reverse complement strand
AATCAAATCTAACCACGGAGTAATCATGCCTTGACCATAAAGTACATATGTGCTTTTGTAAACTAAATAAATAAAAAATAATAAATAAATTGAAGCCTACATGGCCTGTACGTCAATATTCGGGATCAGCCAAGTCGATTACAATAGTTCATTACATGAACGTGTCTCATTCATTTAATAAGACGACTAGCCAGTCTCTTAGTTCCAACTAGGAACAATGATCAATCTTAGTCAAGATAACCATTATTATCATGGTGACAAGGCATGAAAGTCAATTAGTTTAAATGGGGTCGAGTCTATAAACTCTCAAGGTTAAGTTCCAGTCTTACTGGGTTATCCATAAACCAATCAAGAACAAGGCACGTTCTTACACAACCTATATATTAAATATTAACATGCCAAGATTATCGAGTTCATGCAAAAAGCACAAGGATATAATAGGAGAACTATCATGCCACCATTAAATGGAATAAACTATAGAACAAATAGAAACACCAGGTCAGGAAGTCACGCCAAAAGTCTGTGCTAAGGCCAACAAGTCACGCCAAGTCTCTAGTAGGAGGAGTGAGCGTATAAACAGCGTGAGCGTGAAAAGTGGTTCACGTTGGCACGCACAGTGTGATCGTGAAGGATAATTCACGCACTCATAACGTGAGCGTGAAAAGTAACTCACGCATGCACAGCGGTGAGCGTGAAAAATGAGAGTGAAAAGTGAGCGTGGAAAAGTGTGATAAGAAATTCATGCACGCATGCAAGACGTGTGCGTAACTCAAATGTCACGCGACACGCAAGAACGTGTGCGTGACTAAAAAATTCACGCACGCACGTAAGAAGTGTGCGTGACTAAAAAATTCATGCACTCACGCAGGCACGTAAAGACGTGTGCGTGACTAAAATTCACGCAGACACGTAAAGACGTGTGCGTGACTAAAAATTCACGCAGGCACGTAAAGACGTGTGCGTGACAAATTCACGCAGACACGGTAAAGAGTGTGCGTGACTAAAAATTCACGCAGGCACGTAAAGACGTGTGCGTGACTAAATTCACGCAGACACGTAAAGACGTGTGCGTGACTGAAAATTCACGCAGGCACGTAAGAACGTGTGCGTGACTAAATTCAGCAGACACGTAAGAACGTGTGCGTGACTGAACCTTCGTTCCAAGCCAGAAATGAAGTTCCCATGGTTCAGAACCCATGGACAACCGAGAATACACGCCAGGTTGGGAGATCAAAACCCATGAACAACCGAGGATACAAACAATTAGATCTAGAAGAAACAAGCCAAAGAAATCAAAAATGCTAAGTACTAAACTCTCCAGGATCATGAGGAGGAAGACAAATGAACCATAAAAATGGTTCTCCAAGTGGGAAGCAAGAAGCAAGATGTACTGTGCTGGCGGTAGGGGAAGAGAGTGGTGAGGAAGAAGAAGAAAGAAGTAATGGTGAAGGAGAGTTATGAGGAAGAGAAGGGGATGGGGCCTTAAATAGAAAGGGTGGTGGTAGGTGGGGGTTGTGGGGTTCGGTCCATGTGAACCACCAATAAACCCAACCAGCCAATCCCAAAGCAAGACTAAAGCAGAGAAGTTAAAAGCAGAAAATAAAATGCAGAATAAAATTACAGGAAATAAAATGCAGATAATTAATTAACATGAAATTAAAGGAATTTAAATACATGATAATACATGATAAATACTAAATAAATATATATGAGTTGCACATGTATAAAAAAAATACGCATTCTGGGAACGGGGAGTGACAAAATACTATAGATTGTGAGTGCTTACCTTGACTATAGTCTATAGGACTTACTTGTTTGCCACGACTAGTAGTGTCTTAGTTCCTCTATCTTAGGTTCTTTGTGTCGTAGTCTCCTTGTGTCTCAGTTGATTTGTTCACGACTATTTCTTTATTCTCTGCATATTTTATACTGTTACTTTTGGCATATTTATATGTATCTTGCTAGTCCCCTGAGGACCTGATGATCTCTCCAGGTTTTACTGATCTCGTTTGTAGATTAGATGGAGGATTGATGATTGTTTCTCCAGGACTTCAGGTATATATTTAGTTCATATCTTTTTATATTCGTTCAATTTTATATTTTATTTTACGTTGGCCATGCTGCTGTATAGCCTAGTTTTGCAAGAAGCTTGTTCAAGATAATTGCAATAGAGTCTGGTCCACTATATTGCATATTGTATTTTCCTGTTACTTGTAGGAACCGGAATGTTAATGCCTGACCAGCATTAGTATACTTGATTTATACAATAGTTTATCTTCAGTGGATTGAGATATAGGTAGTTGTTATAGCATTGTAGTTTATTTTAGACAACTTATACGTATTCGAGCTGGGCTGAAGTCCTCTCGATACGTAGCTGGCATGTATACGATCTTCTAGTCCTACGTATTGTGAGACTAGGGCGTTACACCCGCTTTGTACCAAAAAGCGTGCCAGAACCTACGGTCTCTAAAGTTGATATATTATATAACTACGAGTCCAGTTTTTTGATATAAACTCAACAGTATGTCTAGATTTGGATCCGATAAGTCGTGCACAAAATCATCCGTTGAGTCGGATCGTAGGTCCGCCAAAATAGCATTCCGGTCGACCTTCTCAGAACCAGATCAAACTTGGCTTACATGACCAAAAAATATACAAGTCTAGTGGCACAAGTTTCGTCACGATGTGACGAACGTGCCCAAAGTAATTGGATTTTTTTGCAAAGGGGCCGATACGGTATACCTTGACCGATACGCCTCGAATTCATCGGGCACATGCAACCAATTCGAGTTTCGTCGAAGTCCATACGTCCACAACATCCGTACGCACCTTTCAATGCTCTCAGGTTGTGACGAAGTTGTCTGGTTTGTCGGGACGGACCCCGTATCGTGAAATTCTTTAAATTTTAAAAACAATTTTCTCAGTTTTTTTATTTTCAATTTAATTTATCTCGACAAACAATAAATGAAATTTAAAATCGTAAACAGCATTTTGAAGCTGTATATGTTGTCTTCAATCTTATTTAGATAGGTTTCTAAATAGTCGATGGATCGACGAATATTTGCCTTCCAAAACAGGGGTTTCAATTAAAACTGTTATGTAAAAACTGTGAGTTTTGAGATTTTCTATCAAAATTTTGGACTGGTTATAAGCTGAATTACTCATAGCTTGTTTAGACATTATTGAAGATGGTTATCTAGTCTACCAGAGCAATTTGTTAGATCAAAATTTGGTCGAACGTAGGAGAAGATACATGGCTACGAAGTAGGGTACCTCGATTGCGAACTGCTGTTGGCGCTGTGTCCTGGCGCTGTTGCTGCACGAATTTACGCTGCTGCGACCGTGCTCCGGCTGCCGAAGGCGGCGCACGCGGTGGCAGGGAGGTGCTGGGCGAGGTCGTGAGGGATTAGGGCTAGGGTTTTGTCTCTCCTTCTCTAGCTCTCTCTCGCCATATATAAGAAAAAAAAGGTATCAACTAATACTCGATACTCTTCCCGCAAGGGAACAATATTAGATTTTTTTTCTCTTCCATATACTATATATATATATATATTATATATATATATATATATATATATATATATATATATATATATATATAGCTAAAAAAAATGCTAAAAATCTACCAAGATGTTTTAAGGAAATTATTTAACATATTTCAAAATAAAATATTATTTTAAGAACATATAATATATATAAAATCACCCTTTTTTAAAATGGCCTACTAGGTCACTAAAATAAAATACCACTATAAATATATACAATACATACCTACATGGATGTCTTTCGACGCACTGTATGCCTACATAGGTTTAGGTTTGATTCGGGCCAGGTCCGGGCTAAACTGGTACAACTAGGTCTCCTAAAAGTCATAATCATAATAAAAAACTAATTAAATTATCTTTAGGGGTCAAGTCACAACTTTGATTGATTTTTCTAGTAGCGACATTACTATAGCTAGGCCTCCCCAAGCATGGCTAATACACTAGTCAAGGCATACGACTACACTCTCTGTGCTATAATTCCTAGTCATCTTGCCTAAAAATATCCTATTCGCGGGCTCACATCGGTACAGTAACGTAACCAAAGTGATTAACGTAGACCTGCATGGGCTACCACAAAAACTTGTAATGCTCCAGTCCTAAAATATGTAGGACCAGGAATACGATACATACCAGCAATCCTTCACCAATGGGCCAAACCTCACAACAAGCCCATTAGTGAAATGCTTAAGCTGTATCATGATAACAACCCAGAATAATAATACAAGTCACAGGTACACAGCTAATCTCATCCACACAGAATAATAAGACACAAGATATCAAGTCCAATAAAATAATACTGATGAAAAGATTGGTCTAGCAGGAAATAAAAATAATAACTGTACGGGTAAGACATCTCGAAACCATAGTAAAAGAAAATAAAGTAATGATCAACTACATGTCTGATGAAATAAAAGAAAATAAGGTAGAAAGTCTAAATAAAGAGACGACATGGGTCAAGAGAAGTCCTCTGGCACTATCTCGTCCTCCTGAGAAGGTACGTCACCTGTCTTGACTCCATAACCGTAAACCTCCGGGTAGTCCTTCTCTCTAACTAAGCCCGGAGAGATCACCAGGTCCTCAAGGGACTAGCAAGACACATATAAACATGGCTATTATGACAGTACATAACATGCAAGATAAAATCGAAAATAACTGCTAGAACAAGAATAAAGATCACATGGAAGAAATCTATAGATCATGATAAGTCATATAGAAAGTAATACTAAGTACGGCTACAAATAAATCGAATGACCGAAGTCTTGCGTGGTGCTCCTGGTCCTATGTAAAGTAGTCCTGTGTGGTGCTCCCAATCTATAGTAAGTCTCTATCGTAGCCCTGCCGTAGGTCTTTTGAGTCGAGAGTAGTAGAGTAGCCAATCCTAGTACTGGTCGAGGGTAAAGACAAAGTATCATGGAACACGTGATCAAGTCAAGTCGCTCAAGTAAACAACACTATCGAAGTCATGTGTGGAAATATATAAAAATAACTAGTTATGAAAGTAAGTGATAACAGGTAAGAGACATGGAAATAAATCATAACAAGACTGCAAATATATAATAGATAATAAGACATGAACAAGAAAAAAAAAAGAAACATGCATGTAAATAAATTGTATAAAGTTGGCAAGATATACTTGCCTGGTGGTAACGCGTAGAACCAACAATATCCAATCAATTAACGAGCCACAAAAGTCAAACTCTCTCAAATGTCTCCGGATGCTGAAACAGACATCACCAACGTGTTTGACATAAGAAAAATGTCTAAGTTTGACTACTCATAAGTCCAATTCTAAACACAGGGGCAAAAACTGTTATTTTAGATCAAAATAACATCCGCAAATGGATCCACTTTGCACCAAAAAGCGTGTCAGAACCTACGGTCTCTAAAGTCGACAAATTATATACATATGAGTCCAGTTTTTCGATACAACTCCCCTAATATGACTAATATACTAGTCAAGGCACGCAACTATACTCCCCGTGCCATAATTCCTAGTCATTTTGTACTCCCAAAACTTAACCATGACTAAGGTCATCTATAATAAATACTATTTTGCCTAAAAATATTTTTAAATTCCAAAAATTACTATTCAAATCAAATAAATAATAAAAAATAATTTTAAAAATTCAGGGGTGTTATATGATATAGTGTTAGGATCTCAATCCACAAATTACATTACTGTACCGAACGAGCCTGCAATATGATATAGTGGCCCATGCAAGTCAGAGCATATCGTCTCAATTACATTACTAAACCAAACGAACCTGCAATATGATATAGTGTTAGGATCTCAATCCACAAATTAGTTTAAAAATTCTTTTGATTTTATCCATCGCCTTTAGAACTCGTAATAGAAGTCGACCAACTTCCTTGACCTCCTTATTTTGGACTCTCGCCTTTCCCTATTTCGGAAGGGCGAACACTCGTATTTGATAAACCATTGGGATTATATTCCATCGTATGATAGAACGTAGTTGATAGAGTATTATAAAAGGGAATATTTATTAAGGAATGAAGGATTGGATAGATATCTCTACTAGATAGATCGAGTAGCTCGGATTGGTAATATAGGATTTTTATAGGCAACTTAACCCTAGCAGGAGACTCTAAGATCAATGGATTACAACCATTCTACAACTTACCTATGCTAGATAGATACAAAATAAAGGTATAACAAGTTTAAGTAGGAGTAGTAAGGAAGGTGCAATATAATTTCTCAATAATAATGATACCACTAATAATAGGCAACTGTAAAACATTGAAATTGGTGTTGATGTTTTCTCTACAGCTGTCGTCTACACATTGCATGAGATGGCTCAACTATCGATGAGATGTCAAAATAAGCTCTACGGCTTGGTTGACTATGTAGCTTGCATGTACACATCCAGAGTCCTTTGACGTATAGTCTCAAATTTCAGTGCTTTGAAGAATGATGCATGGACTCAAAAAACGGTCATATAGACTATTAAAGAATTACTATCTTCATTATATGGTGTATAGAGAAGAAGTAATTCTGTGCATAACTACCATATGCTTCTACAGTCGCTCCATTTGAATGCGACTCTTGTCACGGTTTGCACCCGAATGTTCGGACACGAGTATGTGGGCCACGCCTAGCCTATGCTACAATATCGACGGTAGAACGCTGTCTAGTTTCCAATAAAATATCTTAACGTTTTTATAATCCTCAATATCAACATGAACTCAATCACATAGAGCTAAATAAGATATGAATAAGAAAGAAAACAATAACACTAAACCACCAAGTATCCATAATGATGATACATAACAAGAATATGTTGGAGACAAATCCGATAAACATAAACCTAAGCCAGATAAAGAATATTGGCCTATAGCTCTCTAGAGGTCAACTCACGATCTATGGAACATCGAGCTATGTCTCAGCTAGCATCATATAGTCTAGGAATGTGGGGCATAATAACTCCTAAAAATATGGTTATCCAATCAGTATTGGAGTGAATACATAAACTAACAACAGTACCATTAAATTGACAAAATCTATAAATAACAGTAAGCAATGAAAATCCATGATGGATAGGCAATACTGAATAGTGAGAAAATTGGAAAACAGGTAAGCATATCATGGTAACTATGAACTGTAAATAATCATGAGTATGAATGTATCAACAGGTAATAACTAGAATAGAGCATGTAATACTAAACTGTGCCTTGAGACATTAGTTTATTATGTGATCGGCTTGGGACAGGATCATGCTATTCCATATGACCGGCTATGCACAAATATAGGTAATGGATCAGGCCGGCCATACATGGAAAGCTATACACAAGTACAAGTAAGATTAGGCTACACCCTGCGTGAGGTGAGGGTGAGCTATGCTCAAGTATTTGGGGGTATGATCACATAATATACTAATATCTCTCCATTCCCCGACTAGTATAGTAGATCCAAGCATGTCACGTTACGACACGGGATTCATGGAGCAGAGGGCAGCCTACTCCTGAATCGGTGTCTATATATGTAAAAGAAACACAAGACATGTGCAAGATCCTCCATAAAATAACATCTCATGATGGGATCCAAGATATACTAATCCGTGTACCCTCATGTCAGGAATTAAGTATAACACTACAAACTGATACCATAAAGATTATCAAGATAATAAAAACTGTTAAAGAATGTACTCGTCTCAATTAGTTGGAGTCGACATATACGATACGAACGTGTCGACATAGAATAGGTACCAATGCTATGCTCCACAAGATGGTCCAAATGATGATAGTCTATTGTATTGAGTCCAGAATAGTCCAAATAGCTCAGTTTGATATGTAGAAGTCCAGATTCAAAGTTTGGCACGATAATCGAGATCGAAGAAAAGTTCGCGTTCACAAAGGAAAGGAAATGATAGATTAGTCGTTATCGAAAATAATCTACCCTGAAGGGAGTTTGCTTAAGAAAGATAATTCATTTTTAATCTTCTTAGAAAAATATTTTAATTTCTAGAAACTATATATATATATATATATATATATATATATATATATATATATATATATATATATATATATATATATATATATATTGAAAGGAGTTATAAACCTATTTAGAAATTTTCTAAAAGCCCAAATAAATTACTTAAGAATATAAGTCCAAAGAAGATATTATGCTAATTATATAGGCTCAAGGCCCAAATGACTTATATAGGGCCCAAGGACTAATTTTTTTTATATTTTTGGAAAGATGAATATTATATAAAAACCCAAATCGGGTGAAGACAAAAAAAAAAACCCAGACCCAGTACAAGACCTACAAAGCAAGGCCACAAAATGATTGCTTGCTACAAAATGTAAAACCCTACCCCCATATACTCTCATGCGACCGTAGACCTCTTCTTCAGTACCTTATCCCTTTGTCTTTCTAATTCCATTTGGAGTCTTGCACCCGTATAAGAATAACCTTCATATCTAAATTTATTTCTGTTCTTCCACATTATCCAAATTATCGCAGCCGCTTCTATTTGTTAGCCCAATGATTATATCATATTTTTGAATATGGCTAATCAATTAAGTTTAATATCATGATGTCACTAATATTCATGTAATTACTATCATGTTGCTACTTAAACTTAGCATTGTCCTACTACTCACTAAATATTATCTTATTATCATACTTTGATATTGCTTTGTTCGTCTAACATGTACTTGTAGACATACATTAAGCATGTCAAACCAGGACATATGCCATACAAAATTTTTGATGGGCCAAAGACGACATCACAGAAGAAGATTTCTTTGTACCACCCGATGACCTATCCGGGGCCTCGCACTCGGGGGTTTCGCTGCCTGGTCAGTGGACAGGGGTCGAGGGGGCAGCGCCCCCCGTAGGGCTTCGGGGGTGAAGTCTCCGAAAGGTATTCAGATTTCCAGATCTGTTTATCTTTGGACATATACCGTCAAGGAAAAATGGCGTCTTTAAGTCTGCTCAAAGACGTTATCAAAGGGCTATTGGTTTTTCCAATTTGTTCTATATTTTTCCTTTCTTGAGTCTAAAATATATTGTGAGTTGGGATCACTGGCATTTAGAAGTTTATCCTGAACCAAAACAAACCTATCTTTGATCGCAAACCAAACCAGCATCCAAAAGCCTTCCGAAATCAAAAGATTCCTTGAAAATATAGTAATCGAACTCGGGCCGAGTTCTGCCTGAACTCGGACCAAACTCGATCCCCTTGGATTTCTCTTCGTCAGCAGCATTCCCTAGTCTTTTGGATCTCAAACGTTCAAAATTATGAACGTTGCCTTAACCGAGTTATGCCCGAACTCGGTCTCAAAAATTCCTATAAATAGAGAAGAATTTGTCATTTTTAATCACTCATTCAATCTTCATCTTCTCTATCTATTCCTAAGCTTCCTATCTACTTTACAAAGCTTGACTCTTCAAAACTCCAAGTCAACTTCCATTCTTCTAGTGCCGGTGGTTTCGATTTGGAGTATTCGAGTTGTACAAGCTTGGCGTATAAAACCTTTTTTCAGAAAGTTGTTGAAGTTTGATCGTGGGCTTCGGATAAAAACACGACGATGTTAAAGTTGGCATGTTCTTCTGAGTAAAGCATACGATGAAATCTTTATTCAAAATAGTGGATTGTAGCGAGCAAGAGTTCTTGCGAACTGGACTAGTCCTCTTAGATGGAAACCAGTATTATAAAACCCATAACTTTTGGATTTTGGATATATGGGTTTTATAACGCTTTTTGGTTACTATTGGTAGTTATGTGTATTATTATTATGATTGTTATTTCTCTTATCCTTAATTAAAACCCTTTCTTTTAGCTCAATAACTTAAGCCCATTAGCTACCGCTACCCGAACCCGCTACCCTAAACCCGTTGGACTAAACCATTCCACCCACGATTCCCGTTCTTCCGGCTACCACTACACCAAAACACCTGTATTATAACGGTCTAAACATGTTACAAAAAATAATTATAACGGGTAAATTTCGTGAGTATATTAGGCGTGGGTAATATTACTAACTGCCTTCCTAACGGGTGTTGTCCGTTAGTATTGTAATTATTCTAATAGATATAGCCGTTAGTAATTATTTTTCTAACAGCCATAAAATGTATGTTACACTTGAATACTAATGGCTTGTGACCGTTAGTATATTTAAAAATGGAAGAAAAAAATAGAATTGAAGACCACAATAAAAAAAGCTATCTATTTCATCTTCCCAAGCACATACTAGCTACTATTCTTTACCACAGATATATCCACACATGTAAGCAAAAACTAGTACCTTGTCTATGAGGATTGAAGACCACAATCAACAGAGCATGGAACGCTTTAAAACACAACAGTTTGAGTACACATGGAAATAATGTTACCCCACATAATAACACAAAGAGCAACAAGTTACCGTGAACACAACATGATATCCAATATAATGTCTTCAAACATCTCTTTATAAAATAATTCATAATGCAACATTTTAACAACTTCAAGTAGCTCATTTAGAAAGAAACATGTTGTATTTCACAAATGTATTGTATTCAAACTAGGCAAGTATAATGTAAACAAAACTACATGAATTGAATGTCTTTCCAAAAAAGTTAGGTTGCGTTTGGTTCATTGTAATGTAATCGTAATCGTAATGGAATTGGATTTGTAATGTAATTGAGTTTGTAATGTAATAGAATTACAATTACATTACTATGTTTGGTTGAAGCATGTAATCAAACCATGTAATGTAATGTCAATTGTATTTATATGTTTTCTTTGCCATGTAATGTAATTAAGTTTCTAATTTAACATTTTTTTAAATACAACATAAAATTAAAAAGTGGATCACAAATTTTTTTTAAAAATTAAAAAATAGAAAACTAAAAATAAATAATAAATAAATAATAAATAAATAAGGGAAAAATGGTTTGTTTTCTGCTAAAAAAAGACCAAAAACGAAAAAAACGACAAAAAATAAAAAATACAAAAAATGACAAACGAACAAAACAGAAGGAAAAAAACCAAAAATAAAAAAGCGATAAAAAAGAAAAACGACAAAAAAAAGTGAAAACCATAAAAAGTGACCAATAATGATAAAAAAAAGACTAAAAACAAAGAAATTGACAAAAAACAACAATAAATGAAAGGAAAAATGACGAAAAATGACCAAAAACAAAAAATGGCAAAAAATGAACAAAAACGACCAAAAACGACAAAAAAAAAGAAAAAAAGACAAAAAAACGATAAAAAAGAGCAAAAAAAAATAAAAAAACGATAAAAAGGAACAGAAATGACAAACAAAAATCCAAAAACGACAAAAAAGGGAACAAAAATGACAAAAACGACAAACAAAAAGAAAAACCGAGCATAAACGACACAAAAAAGTGAAAAACGACCCAAAAAAAAGCAAAATGGATATAAAAAAAGCGACAAAACGTGCAAAATCGACCGAAAACGATAGAAGACGATAAAAACGTGAAAAATGGTCAAAGACATACAAGATCGACAAAAAATCGATAAATAACATGCAGAAATGGCAAAACATGTGCAAAATCGAAAAAAAACGATAAAAAACGTAAAACATTGACCAAAAACGAAAAAAAAGCGTGCAAAAAGGTAAAAGACGTGCAAATAAAGCAAAACCAATAAAAAAAGTGCAAAACCGACAAAAAATGTACAAAATTGACAAAAAAGATTTAAAAGTGCAAAAGCGACAAAAAATGGCCAAGAATGTACAAAAACGACCAAAAATCGAAAAAACGGCCCAAAACGATCAAAAGCGACAAAAAAATAAATAAAAACGAACAAAAATGACAAAAAACAAACACAAAATCGACAAAAAAGATTTAAAAATTGCAAAAGCGACAAAAAATGGCAAAAAATGTGCAAAATGACAAAAAATCGAAAAAATCGGCCCAAAACAAGCAAAAACGAAAAAATAAACAAAAATGAACAAAAATGACAAAAACGATAAAAAACAACAAAAAACTAAAAAAAAGGCAAAAAACGAACGAAAACGACAAAAAAGGGCAAAAACAACCAAAAAAGGACAAAAACGACAAAAAAAACAAAAACAACCAAAAACGAACAAAATTGACAAAAAAACGAACAAAAACAACAAAAAGGACAAAAATAACAAAAAAGGACAAAAACGACAAAAAAAAAAAACAAAAACAACCAAAAACGAACAAAAATGAAAAAAACCCGAAGAAGAACGACAAAAAACGGACAAACAACAAAAAAGGACAAAAAACGACAAAAAACAAACAAAAACATCCAAAAATGAACAAAAATGACAAAAACGAACAAAAATGACCAAAAACGACAAAAACAAACAACAAAAAATGACCAAAAACAAACAAAAATGACAAAAAAGAACAAAAACGACATAAAACGACCAAAAACGACCAAAAACGACAAAAAACAAACAAAAACGACAAAAAACAAACAAAAACAACATAAAATGACCAAAAACGAACAAAAGACCAAATTATAGCATACCAACCTTCCGCTTAAGTTGTAATGTAATTGCGATTACATAGGTTTTATGATGTAATTGAGTTTAGAAGAAACTGATGTAATGTAATCAAACTTGTAATCGCGATTACATTACATCTAATTTTTTTTGTCCAACCAAACACCCGAGTTAGATTGACAACGTAATGCCAATTATATTACGTTGTCTAATCCTGCAAACCAAACGGGCCCTTAGCCTATAATAGATCTCATGATATGAACGTCATCCAAAAAAATGTGTTCTTGTTTATGCATCTATGTGATCCTGCAAAAGAAAATTTTAAAAAATTGTAAGTATGATAGAGATGGACACTAACATACAACAGTCACAGAACATTCTAAAAAAAATCTAAACCTTATTATTATTAGAAAAGCTACAATTGGAGAGCATGTAATTAATTACAGATAGAATAATTCAAACATGATCACAGCTTCAAACATGATTGCAAACTGTTATTATTAGCAAAGCTACAATTGTAGAACATGTAATTAATTATACTTCAAACATGATCACAGCCAATGCTCCTAATGCATGTGCATTGAAGGCCTGGATGCACAAATGCATTGTACGTGCTTGTAAGATTTCCATAGAGTAAAATAAAATAGAATTGGAGATGACAGAGGCCAACTTACGACACTGGAGGTTGAACCAGTTTCGATAATATATAAGGCAAGACAACTATAGTCATGACACTAAATTCAACAATACAAAGCCGTCAACAGGTACCATATGACGAAAGCTCAGAAAATGATAAAGATGACTAAAAGAAGATGTATTTTTAAGAATTCAAGTCAGATAAAAACTAAGAATTCGCTTAAGCCCATCTAGAGCAATACCAGACGTTTCATCAACTTCCAAACAACTAAGATTGTAGGGACTATTTCACCAATAGCTTGCATTCCAGCATTCTGTAAAATTAAGTTGAATAAGCAATTAACATACAATGCACCTCCAGAAATTTTTTATAGAAAAAAATTCTTACCTTATAGAGAGTACTAAATGCTGCATGGTTTCTTTAGCTCGAAGTTCCATTCTTTTAGCCTCCGTGCTTCATTGCATTTGGAGATATGTACTTGGACAGCCTACGTTCGTGAAATATCGGCTCTGCTAGCTTCATTCTTTCATAGCTTGTAGTGACGAAGTGCTCTATCAGCTTCCCCAATGACCCACCTATAAGCATCAATAGACAACTCCGTATTATGTGCCATGAGTTATCAAAGTATATGTTCTTATGAAATTCATGCCAAGGATCCATTACAAATGAGAAGAGTGACGTTGCTATTACCATCACTGGACTAACATATCTCATCAGAATAATTGGATTCTTTAAACCTGCATCATATGAAAGATTTTTAGAAGATGCAAAATGAATTTCAGAAAATTAATTGAAAGCCTAATGGATACATCAATTCGATATACTTGCCAATCTGGTAGATCAATTCTCATAATAGTTAAAGAGGATGTAATCCTCTATCTTCCAAAGAAAAACTCCTCTTGGATGTGTTTGTGTAATTGCAGGGTTCGAACCTTCATAATTATGGCTTCTTGTAATTAAATAAGAAAAATATGATAAGATTCTTACCATAGGCCTCTTTCTTCATGCTAAGTTGGAAGGAACATACAAAGAAACAAGAAATTAGGTCAAAATTCGGTCTCCTTGGCAACTGATAAATTTTGTGTCAGTCAGTAGGCTATCATTTATAGAAGACTCATAGGAAATCTTGAAGACACGAAGTATGAACAAGTTAACCTGCATGTTAGTAGACAATTTGAAGTTTATAATATAAATATTGTAGTGAGAAACAAACCAGAAATCAAATGCAAACTATATTGTCAATGCTGTTAAGGTAAAAATAGCACATTTATAGCTTTTGGAGAATAAAAATTCACAAGGTTAGTATCAAGTAGAAAATGAACATGTCTAATTCCTAAGATAGTTGAAGTGTTCACCTCTGACTTTTATAAGTCAGCTAGTCTCGGCCCCAACTGTTTTGTCAACCTGGCCCACTGAATCGCTCTCTCACCGCCTAAAAGGCTGCAAGTCACAATCTAGCCACCTAGAAGGCAGCAACTATCTCCAACTGCCAAGATGGCGACAATCCGTTCTTTCTAAATTTCTCTCCGAACATGGTTTGATTGTTATCTAAGCTCCAGTTTGATAGAAGAATGTCTATTTTTCCTCTCTTTAGAGTTCCAGTGAAGATACCATCTGCGTCAGCAAGGCAACAAAAAACTTAAATTGTCTACTCAAGTAAGTTAGTTGACTAATAGTACACAAATATAGATGTGAATAATGAACTCAGGAAGTGAGAAATACCCAAACCTAGAAAAATTTAGCCAGGTCAAATGAATTATGCCAATACAAATAATATCATAGTAAGGATCCCATATATGCTTGGGTCTCCAATGTAAGGATCCCAGATACTTAAACAACATCTCCAACTTAGGCATTTCCTTTCTAGTATGAAGCAAAAACAATATATAATAACTCCAAAATAATAATGATATTTATTATAAAATTAAGTAAAGTTAGAAATGAATCAATCAAAAGCCACACAATTATGCATAAAATATTGGAAACGAAGCGCAAAAACCGTTCCCCCAAACCAGAAAGTCCTGCGAGAGAACCGAGCAAAAAGCGCACAAACCAAAAATGCTAAACACAATCGCAGACACAAAGATTTTTGACGTAGAAAACCCTTGCGGGAAAAACCACGGGACGATCGGAGTCCAACCCTGAAGAACCTCCACTAATAGAATAAAGAGAATATACCCTCTATAAGATCCTCGCGATCTGACACGGATCACCACAACTCACTTGAAAGAAGAAATTTTTTGATTACGGACTCCGAAGAACAAGAGATGCCGAAAAAATTATTCGAAGCAATCTCTCCTTCACAATAGTCCTTAATCCTCTCCCTCTTAAAGATTGTAAAGCACTCTTGTTTTGAGATAATTTTTCAACTAGCATGCATCACCCTTTTATAAGCCCTTGGTAATCTATACATGGAAGGCCAATATATATGGAAACTTCCAATATACATCAATCATATATTTAATAGAAATCCAATCATAATTGGCTTGCCATAATTGGAAGCCCAATTATATGGAAAGCTACTATATGAAGGGTCCAATCATAAATATTTGATCAAAGTAAATATGGAAATCCAATCATATATTTTCTTACCATATATGTTCCAAAATAGGATCCATGCACTCTCCGAGCTTCTCCGACACACGGATGGCGCTCGTCGCTTTCTGGGGTATTCTCCACATAGGTTGGGAACCCCACTTACTCCAACAAATCTCTCCATTCACAACTAGGTAGAGGAACTCGTCATCCAGATGATCCGCCTGCAGTACTCAAACTTTCTCCTTGGTAGAACCTTCGTGAGCATGTCCGCTCCATTGTCATCTGTATGAACCTTCTCAAGCCCCGCGTCCTTCTTCTCAACCACATCCCGTATCCACTGATACCGAGTCTCGATGTGCTTGGACCGGCTATGAAAGGTCTGATTCTTCATAAGGTGAATAGCACTCTAACTGTCGTAAAGCAAAGTATATTGCTCTTGCTTCAGCCCCATTTCATGCAACAGCTTTTTTATCAACAACTCCTTGCAAGCCTCCGTCGCCGTAATGTACTCTGCCTCTGTTGTTGACAAGGCAACACACTTCTGTAACCGCGACTGCCACGATACCGCTCCTCCAGCAAACATCATCACATAGCCCGAAGTCGATCATCTCGTGTCTACATCTCCAACCATATCAGCATTAGTATACCCAACCAGCTTCGGTTCGTCACCACCAAAAGAAAGTCTTCAATTAGCAGTGCCTGAAGGTATCGTAGAATCCACTTGACCGTACTCCAATGTACCCTTCCAGGATTTGAAAGGTACCTACTAACTGTGCCAACTGTATGAGCGATGTCTGGCCTCGTACACACCATAGCACACATAAGGCTTCCCACAGCTGAGGCATATGGAACCCGGTTTATATCTTCTTTTTTGTCTTCGGTAGATGGACAGTGCTCCTCAGTGAACTTAAAGTGAGCCGTAATGGGGCAACTCACTTTCTTCGACCCGTCCATCCTGAAACACTGAAGTACCCGGTGAATGTACTTCTTTTGGAACAAGTGTAGCAGCTTGGACTCTCTCTCTCGGCTGATCTCCATCCCAAGAATAGTCTTTGCTGCACCCAAATCCTTCATAGAGAAGGCCACACCCAGTTGGCGCTTTAACTCCGCTATCCTAGTGGCATTCTGACCCACTAATAGCATGTCATCAACATAGAGCAATAAAATGATAAAATTATCCTCAGCAAAGTACCTCATAAGTACGCAATGGTCCGACATCATCCGTGCATAACCATACTCTCCCATAAATGACTCGAACTTCCTGTACTACTGCCTCGGAGCCTGCTTCAGACCATACAAGCTCTTCCTCAACCGGCAGACCAAATGTGACTTGCCCTTCTCACAGAATCCCTCTGGATGCTCCATGTATAACTCCTCCTCAAGATCACTGTGGAGGAATGACGTCTTTACGTCCATCTGCTCGACCTCCAAGTCAAAACTGGCTGCCAATGCTAGCCCACCCGAATAGATGACTGCTTGACGACTGGCGAAAAGATCTCATCATAATTCACGCCATTCCGCTGACCGTAGCCTTTAACTACCAGCCTCGCTTTATATCGAGGGCGAATAGCATCATCCGTCTGCTTCACTCTAAACACCCATCGATTCTTCAAAGCCTTCTTGTCCTTTGGCAACCGCACCAGCTCATAAGTAGAATTGGCATGTAAGGAACTCATCTCCTCCTGCATAGCCTATATCCACTCCTGGTTGTGTTCATCTTCCATAGCCTCTTTAAAGCTTTCAGGCTCTCTTCCGTCAGTCAGTAGCACATACTCACCCGGTGAGTATCTCGTAGATGGTTGATGATCTCCGTCGCTCCTTTTCAGTAGAGCCACTGGTGCTGGCTGTATACCAACAGTCTTATCCCCTTCAGGAACTGCCTCTCCGGCATGCTCATCCTTCTGAGGGACATCCAGACCACCATCAGCAGGCTGATGATCATGGTTGGGAGCAACTCCATGCACTGGCTCTCCCATAACTGGATCCTCTACGATGTCCTCTGGAAACTGTTCGAAGCAAAATGACTCTAACTCAGGCAATTCCTCTGCCTCAGAAGGCATCTCGGAATCCTGAGTGTTGGTCATGGTCTGATCCTTGACGAATACCACGTCCATGCTTCTGTAGAGCTTTGTTCCCACTGGATCGTAGAGTCTATAGCCAAACTTATCCTGACCGTAGCCAAAAAAGATGCATCGCCTCGTCTTCGGCTCAAGTTTAGACCTCTAGTCCTTCGGTACATGCACGAAGGCCTTACAACCAAACACTCATAGGTGATTGTATGACAGCTCTTTGTCATACCATACTTTGTCAGGCACATCACCCTACAAAGGAGCACTAGGAGATAAATTAATAACATAAGCAGCTGTGAGAAGAGCCTCACCCCAATAACCGCCTGACAAGTTTGCTTCTGATAGCAAATACCACACCCTCTCAATCAGTATCCTGTTCATGTGTTCCGCTACACCATTGAGCTGAGGTGTCTTGGGCGGAGTCTTCTGGTGTCGTATCCCTTGCTCTCTGTAATACGCATCAAAGGGACCAATGTATTCACCGCCGTTGTCGGACCGAACACACAATAACTTCTTGCCCGTCTCTCTTTCAACAGAGGCCTGAAACTCTTTGAAAGAGGCAGCACCTGATCCTTGGTCTTTAAGGCATAG
Source organism: Iris pallida (assembly GCA_029216955.1). Classification (NCBI taxonomy): domain Eukaryota; kingdom Viridiplantae; phylum Streptophyta; class Magnoliopsida; order Asparagales; family Iridaceae; genus Iris; species Iris pallida. Next base: position 5,041,790 of record JANAVB010036820.1, on the reverse strand, counting down.
ACCCAAACCTTCCTGGAACAGTCATCAATAAAAGTTACAAAGTAAGAAGCACCACCAATAGATTTTACCTTCATAGGACCGCAGACATCCGAGTGAATCAACTCGAGCAACACCGGCTTCCTTGAACTTGGGTGACTTTGAAAAGATACCCTATTTTGCTTCCCAGCTAAGCAGTGCGTGTATTTCTCCAACTTTGTAGACTTGAGCCCTGGAATCACCTTCATATTCACCAAGTAGCTCATCCCCTTCTCGCTGATATGGCCGAGCCGCCTGTGCCACAACTCGGTAGACGCATCACTGACTGCATTCACCTCCTGTGCCCCTGTGTGCTTCCTTCTATAGTAGAGACCGGACTTCTTACTTCCTCTGGCAATCACCATCGAACCTCTGGAAAGCTTCCACTAACTATTCCCGAAGAGACTGAAGAATCCCTCGTCATCTAACCTTCCAATCGACACCAGGTTGAAATGGATATCAGGGACATGACGAACATCTTTGAGAACAAGAACTGCACCCATCTTCGTCCTCAAATGCACATCTCCAATGGCAACCGCCTTCGACACATCTCCATTGCCCATCTTCAACACTCCACAGTTGCTTGTCGTGTAAGTGGTAAATAGTGCCCTGTTATGAGATACGTGCACTGAAGACCCTGAGTCCACCAGCCAAGAATTATTATCGCAGGCGAGGTTTGTGATAACCTCATCACCTACGACGATCACATCGCCTCCATATATCGAGGCCGCCGCTGTAGTGTTCTCATCTTGCTTTCCCTTGTCGTCCTTCTTCTCTCTCTTCCAAGCGAAACAGTTCCGCTTGATGTAGCCCTTCTTGCCACAATGGTAATACTCCGAGTCCTCGTTCCGACCTTTGGACTTCCCTCTGCTCTTGTCTCTGCCACCACTTTGACCCCTGCTTTTGCCCCTTCTGCGGCTCTCTGAAACTAGTGCTTCTGAGTGATGGGATGTGGATGAAGTGCCCTGAGAACGTCTCCGTATCTCTTCATTTAGTACCCCGCTCTTGCCAAACTCCAGACTGACCACGCCTTTCGGAGCAGAAGCGATCATAGATACTCGTACGGTCTTCTACGAGTCTGGCAACATAGCAACCAAAGTCCTTGAATCTCGTCGTCGAACTTGACTTCTATCGAGGATAGCTGGTCCACCATGCCCTGGAACTCAAGTGATCCGTAATGGATGCACCATCTTTGTACTGCAGACCCATCATCATCCGGATCAGGAACAGTTTGTTTACCCTGGTCTTTTTCACGTACAAAGATTCCAGCTTCTCCCACAACATCTTCGCATGCTCAATATTGGCAACGTGGTTGTATACGTTCTCGTCAACAAACTGCCGCATGTACCCACACATCTGTATATGCTCGAGGTTCCAGTCCTTATCGGATTTGTCACTGGACTTCTCGAATGCAAATACTGGAAGATGCAGCTTCTTGACGAACAACAAATCCTTCATCTTGCTCCGCCAATAATGGTAGTTGGTACCGTTCAGGTTCACCATACGCACCGACTTCGCGTCCATCTCTGCTTCCTGGTTTGACTGTCAACTCCTGACACTTAATTGAACCTAAAGCTCTGATACCACTCTGTTGAGAACGAAGCACGGAAACCGTTCCCCCAAACCAGAAAGTCCTGCGAGAGAACCGAAAAAAAAGCGCACAAACCAAAAATGCTAAACACAATCGCAGACACAAAGATGTTTGACGTAGAAAACACTTGTAGGAAAAACCCCGGGACGATCGGAGTCCAACCCTGAAGAACCTCCACTAATGGAATAAAGAGAATACACCCTGTACATGCTCCTTCCGATCCAACACGGATCACCACAACTCACTTGAAAGAAGAAATTTTTTGATTGCAGACTCCGAAGAACAAGAGATGCCGAAAAAATTATTCGAAGCAATCTCTCCTTCACAATAGTCCTTACTCCTCTCTCTCTCTCTCAAAGATTGTAAAGCACTCTTGTTTTGAGATAATTTTTCAACTAGCATGCATCACCGTTTTATAAGCCCTTGGTAATCTATACATGGAAGGCTAATATATATGGAAACTTCCAATATGTATCAATCATATATTTAATGGAAATCCAATCATGATTGGCTTGCCATAATTGGAAGCCCATTTATATCGAAAGCTACTATATGAAGGGTCCAATCATAAATATATGCTCAAAGTAAATATGGAAATCCAATCATATATTTTCTTACCATATATGTTCCAAAATAGGATCCATGCACTCCCCGAGCTTCTCCGACACACGGATGGCGCTCGTCGCTCTCCGAGGAATTCTCCACATAGGTTGGGAACCCCACCCACTCAAACATAAAAATCATAGCACTAAGGCATAATAAAATTTAAAACACACAGAAAACCAATTAAAAATAGTAAATATTCTAATATCTACTCGTAACTTCATACACGACCTTCTCCAAACAATCCAAAAAACCTAATAATTTAAAACAAATCTGCTGCAAATTCCCACGTAATTTTCCAAGTCGAGTCTAGAATTGAGCTACGGAACCCTTTTCAGTGAAAAGATTACCCTTTCCAAATAAATAAAGGATTTGAAAGTGGAAGAGCACTAAGCATTCTATAAGTTAATTTAAGGTTGAAAAAATATGAAAGTGTCATATACCTGGGTGTGAACAATGGTAAATGTAGCAGTCCCTGAAGAATGACAAGAAAAAGAAAACAATATTATTAAGAATAACATAATATAGATGAATTGTCCTCGCCTATAGAGGAGCTCCAAAGTGTAATAAGGGGGCTCAATGTAAGATACTGAGGATTTCGGGTTGGGGTAGCCCCAGCACATCCGCTCATAAAATATCTAAATCAAAAACATAAAAGAACAAAAACTATACCATCCTCTTCAGCCTTCACATTGCCAAGATCACCAGCATGCCGAACCTCATCATCATGAGCTCCATGCTCCTTTCCAGCAGGATTGTAATGAGCCCCTGTATTACAAATGACCATAATAATGACACGAAGAACAATCAGTTCGGCCAAAACTTTTGTGTGGAAATTTTTTTATTGAACCCAAAATGAAATAAAAGTTACCAATGGACATGCAGCCATTTGTAGTATCACCAAGGGCATGAACATGAAAGCCATGAAGCCCTAACTTCAGCCCAGAGATACTCCCTGATACTGTAGTCAGACCTGAAAATAGTGAATACAACAAGATATGGTGTAGTGGCATTACATGCATGCATATCCCAATAAGGCCCATTAGAAATTGGCCAATATGGTGTAGTGGCATTACATGCATGTATATCCCAACAAGATAAATAATAAGTTGATTGCAAATGCTAACTACCATAGATCAGTAGCAATGCAAGGTATCAGAGACATTGTACCAATTGAGGCTGAATTCAAATAGTAGCAGTGGGGAAAAATATGTGCTCTCCTCAACCAAGAGTGATGTCAGATACACATATTACCAAGGACACAATTGTCATTTTGTAACATGAAACGATACTGTATAAATATATATCTGCGGGTGAAGAGAGTATCAGAAAAGGTATTCCAGAATGAGAGCCCATTGGCATATAAATGTTGTCATCCCAAGTCAACCGAAGAAAGGGAGGTTTCTTTGTATACCTCATTACGGAAGGGCTCAGGAACTCTGTATACATGGCTGTGTATTTGCTTCCTTGTCCAAGAATCTATTCCTTAATATAGTAGAACATCAGTAAACACCAAGTAAAAAAAGTAAGTTTAATTGAACATGTACGTACAGTTACTAATTACCTATGATTCTAGGCAACCTAGGTTGAGAGTAATGGCCAGTAGCTACAACCACTGCATTAAATCTCTCTTTGACACTAACCTTGAAGTGGGGGTAAAAACTTGTGCTTTACCTAGAATCTGCAGTGGGTGGTTGTAAAAACCTTAGCCTGCTGTAAAGATTATATGCTTATCCTAATTTATTGTAACTATAATTACGACTCCACTAAGTCACAACACTCAAGGTGTGAAGCAAATCAGGGAGGTCCGTCAATAATCATGAGATATGCCAATTGGGCTCGCAATTCTTCCCATGAAATGCGATGACCTAGTTTCTTTTCCGGTCCAGTCTCCTAAGTTTTTTTTTCCTTTAGTAACTAAACAGAACGATCACATAAAACTACATTTGCAGTTATCAAAACAAACATATGATAAATGTTATTATGTGACACATTTAAAAAGGTTTTTTCAACTAAACAAAACGATCACATAAAACCACATATACAGGCCATGCTGCACGTATGGATAACCCTCCACCTCTCTGTTCAATGTAATCTATATTCCTTAACTTCTATAGAAGTTTCCTCTCAGATGTTACCTGGAACAAAAGATCCAAATGAATACATCATCATTAGAACTATCAAAATTAGAAGTTTCCTCTCTCCATTTGACCCAAATTTAAGTATCAAAGTTTAGAAATATTGACTATAAAAGAAAATTGTCACATCCATATAAATAGATAACAACAAACAGGACCACACAGACAAGGAAAACTAGTAACTGTAAGCACCATATAAATCTCCTAAAGTAAATGATATCAAAAAGCATATTTTATATGGTTTAAACCATTTAAGATCAAACTAATACATGCGTCAAAATTCTCCCCAAGTCAGATAAAAGCAAGGCAATAAGTTGTGCACATACCTCTTCAACAATATATGAGATCAGTCCGAGCTCTCTAGCCTAGTGGTATTAGAGCGGACACCCGGAGGGGCCGACAAGGTTCGAGCCCCCAATTGTGTGTGTGCGTGGGATTTCAAAAAAAAACAATATATGAGATCATAAACTTTTGAAAAACCACATTCTATTCAGTTTAATATAATAACAACCACCTCCAAGATATAGTATGGTTTTCAAGAATCAAGTACAAAAGCTCTCTTCTGGAACCTTCATGAATTTCATAATTACTTATTAAGGATAAACAATGAGAAAAACATGGATGGAAACCAGCTAATAATGCATAAATAGTCAACTCAAGAAAAACAGATGACAATTCATGACCATCCATAATACGGTAAGTTCATATTAGCTGTTCATGACAAAATAGCATGATAGAGCCTTTCAATGGCGTCTTATACTATGTAAAATATGATGATTTAACAAGAAATTGCTATGCAAGATAAAAGGGTTGGAAGAGTTACTACAGAAGGATACTATATAAAGGTTCATATTCTAGAATACCTGATTTACACCATGCTTGAGACGACGATGATGTCCATCAAATTTCATGCAACAATTAAGTAGCAAGTCCAGTTGTTAGGCTTGAGCAAGGGGACAAGTTCTGTCACTATAAGTGTATGACGGATACAATAATTTAATAATCACCTTCCCAACAATTAAATGTTTGGTTTTATGACCCAACCACCTAAGGTATCTTGTAAGCTTTGCTGCTGTAAAAGTCTTTCCTCGAGCAGGCAAGCCAACCTATAATAAGTGAAATGATAAAAATTAAATATAGAAGTTAGACTTGAACCAATATTTGTACAGTGCTGCTGCACTAAGCAAGTTATGAATGAGCTCACAAAAAAGTATATGTGGTGTGTGTATGCTACTTGGCAATCACATTCAAGAAGAATAATCATAAGCGATGCAATGAGGCTTACTTTGATATAGCAAAGTACATATCAACTGACAAAAACTACTACATTCTTATGATAAACAAATCTTCCACAATTTTTTCTTCGTCATAGTTGTTTTGGACTCTAGGCAGCTTATATAACTTTCTACAGAGTATATACATTTTCCCCAAGCGTCTTTCCAATCCTAAGCAAAGGATTAATATCTAGGTTGCCTCATTTCAGAATAGTAAACGCGACAGCTGCAATATCATGAAGTAACGAGACATGACGAAAGTCTAGACAAGTTGGATATTTTGTTAGCTCATAAACTAGAACAAATCCTAGAAAGGGGTTTTTCCAAAATGTATTATTGCACAATCAAGAGAAGAAGTAATAGGGAGTTTTACTAGTGTATTTGCATATGAAATATGTTTTACTTTCGTGATATAGGCGGACACATAATAATACATTGTTATTGAAATATTAGGGCTTTTGATGGATAAAAGGGCTATACAATATTTTGAGAAGCAAGGCCAGCTACGAAGATTCATAGTAACCCATCTTCGGCTATGATATGGATATATTTGGACTAACTATCTTAGATTGATAATGTGCAACTATTGACATCTTCCACCTTCTAAGTTACAAGTGCCACACAATTGGCTAGCATCAGCCCCTTAATAGTATTTTTTTACATGTATGTACTAATTTATATCAAATATTGAATTCCAAATCTGTTGTGTTGGAATAAATATGTAGAGAGAACGCACATCTTAATCTTAACACCAAGAAAGATGTAGCGGACAAATAAGTTGCATATTAGTAACTGGAAAATTTGGTAAGGCTCTCATCATTGTCAATGGCTTCGTTTATTAGGACAAGCATGATGTTCGATATAATTTAAACAAACACCTAATCCAACGATTATGAAAGTCAAAAGCCAACAATTGGAATGAATATAAATAATATTTAGAAAATTAGAAATATAAAAGCTTTAGTAATTTAACATGAACAAAAAATTATACCTTATGAAGTTAGTTGAAATTTCCTAGGATTCTGGAAATTAAAGAGCATGTAATAGTCTGAAGTTCCTGAGGGTAATGCATAGAAAAATTAAATTTTGAGGCATTTAATTTGTGGAGTAAATTTGATAAGAGAAATTGAATTCATAGACCGAAAAACCTAGGTATAAAAGGGTTGTTGGGTAGCCGACGATCCCCCAGAACCGATCGTCGCTAGAAACCTACCGGGGTTGTAGGGTAGTCGACGGCCCGCCACAGTCGACGACTAGTAATTGCCAAAAACCTTCAAAGACCTCATTGTACTCGTCGACTCACCGTACTTGCCGAGTACTCGTTGAGGTTGTTAGGGAAGAATGACACGATGGATCTATTGCCATACTCGTCGAGTTTTTTTTGATTTGTAAATAAAAGAGAGAGATGGGTGGGCGTACGCTTACAGTAAAATTGGAAGGGATTTAGGAGGGGGGTGAATTAGAGTGCCAATTTTTTTAGACTGTTTCCCTTGTCCGCCAAAATTTTTCAGTAATAGTGAACAATTTTATAAGGGAAAAATATATTATTTGTAACAGACTATAGTATATACTAACAGTTTGATCTAGTTGGCAATTTGTAACGTATTGCGGCCGTTAGAAACAAAAAAAGTGTCTGTTAGAAATTGGCCAATATGGTGTAGTATACCCCGCATGGAGACCCCCACTTCTGGATCTGCACCCTCACATGCAGAATCAAATACTCAAAAACTCGTTCTTCTTCACAAAACATTTCTCTCCCAAACCTTCACAAACCCATCCTTTCCCCTTCCCACACTCATCCTCTTCCAAAACCAACGACGTTTCGACGATCCTCGTGCCGCCCCGGACCTAGCGACACCCCAATCGGGGTATTTTCGTCGCCCCTGACCGTGCCCCCGGCCGCCTATGCGGCTATCCCTGCCGCCGGCCAACAGCCCCGCCGATCCGTGCACACTCCCGCACGCACGTCCGAGTGCACCCGTGCATCGCTTCCCTTCCCGCACGACAGCCCTTACCGGCTGTCCCCCTGCGCGTGCCGCTTCCAGGCCGCGCCAGCGCCCCGTGCGCTGTTACGACCCGCACCCGCTTTTCGGATATGAGGCGTGTCCAAGCCAGCTTACGCCGCAGAGTCGGCGGTAGAACGCTGTCAAGCCCGCAAGAAAATCGATGCTCAAAAATTATCTTTATTGCTCATTCATATTTCTAAATTTATTACAACATTTACAACATTTAAAATTAAAGAGTAAATAAAGTTCTCATAATTTATGAAAATGACACAATGGCTATCTAATTCTAGGTTGACCTCAGCATACCCATGCCTTCCCAGTGCTAAGAGTGATCGCGGCTAAACCTGAAAAATGTTGGTTTCCAATCAGGAATGGAACAAGCACACAAACCGATGGCAATGCGAGAACACAATAGAATTAACATGACATGAAAATAACATATGAGATATGAAACTAGAAAGTACTGATAATATGGCACGGTGGAGAAGACAAGAAAAAATAAAAAAAGACAAGTACCTATGTGGTGTGAAATATCCGTTTCGACATGTGAACGGCTAGGGGGCAAATTCGGCACCCTTCACGTGTCGTGTGCAGCTGCTATTATTCACGAATAGACATTGGAATAGTTCTGGATAGTCCAAATGTCTACTAAGATATTTCCCCTCCCGACTACTCCGTGTGATGAGCGTGTCAACAAGCAGCAAGACATATGTATAAACATGAAATGAGAAGACTACTATGAATCGAAAGCAATCAGAAAGTGTACTTGCCTGAGGTTCTTAGCTGTTAAAACCAATATTACTATACCACTCAATGAGCCACAATCAGTCAACACATGCAGAAGTCTCCGAAAGCTAAAATAAACATTGCCAACATTTTTAGAATAGTCAAATTAGCTAGGATTGCCTGTCCTTAAGTACAATTCTGGACACAGGGGCAAAACAGTAATTTTGGGTCAAAATGGTGTCCACCGTTGGATCCGCTTTGCACCAAAAAATATGCCAGAGTCTATGGCCTCTAAAGTCGTCAAACTACATGTCAACAGGTCCGGTTTTTCGATACGAACCCAACCATATGTCCAAAGTTGGCAAAAGAAAATATGAATGTGATTAGTTAGATCAAGGATAATCTAATAATTTAAGGGAGATTTCTAACTTAAAGAAAAGAAATTATTTAACTAGAAAGATATACTTATAGAAATCTACTTATAAATTATTCATTTAGTAAAATATATAGATATAAATTAATTTTGAAAATACCTAATACTACTTCGAGACCCATTTTAAGTACGTAAAGTTTGATAAGAAAATTATATGTTCTTTATCTAAATACGAACCAAATATACATATACATGTATACTTCCAAGCTCAATATATATATATATATATATATATAAAAAATATATATATATATATATATATGTATGTATAAACATTTAATTTATAAGTCTATCTAACTAGATAATCCTATCATACAAAAGCCTAATCAACAACAAAGTCCAAGCCCATAAATAATGTATAATAGTTGAGCCCCAAATTATTAATCAACATATTATTTCAAAACCCAAATCATAATATGTGTATTGGTCAAAATATATTTAAGCATTTCATTAAAGTTTATATATATATAACCCTTTAGAGAAAGTATGCTTGTAGACCATAAAAATAATTTGAGAAACATATTTATATATGGACTTACTAAGAAAGTGTAATAAACTATTTAAGAATATATATATAAATAAAATCTTTAAAGAATAATTATTTAAAAGCCCAAATGAATTTATTCTCCAAACAGTACAAATGTCCTTAAGCCAAAACCCATAATTTATAGAAATTTAAAAAAACTATAATTAAGGTCCAAAACTTATTAAAAGAAATTACTTAATAAGTAATTCCAATAAGGAATATAAAATTACTCTCAATTTACAAATCTCAAATTTGATATAAAACAGAATTGATGTTTTAACTTATAACCATGCCCAAGATATTAAGCCCAAGGTGGCCTACATAATTAAGAGCTCAAACTACAAAATATTTGAATTAGTTTTAATCAGGCCTAAACCCACAACCCTGCCCAATACCCGGCCCATCACACCACTTCAAAATGACAGAACCTACTCTCTCCACTGAGGAGAGAGGAAATAAATTATTGTAAAAGTGAGATGAAGGAGAAAAGGAAGCAGAGGAGGGAAATATCACTTAGGGATGGAGCTCGGCGCTCACGGTCGGGCGCGAGAGCGCGGAACCGGAGGTCGGGCTGGAGGCACAGAGGGCTGGACTAGGCACAGTCTCGACGCGCGGGAAGGGCTGCTCGTGTGAGTTCGGCGGAGCGGCTTCTTGCCGTGGCTCCGGCGGTGGCGCGAGAACTCGCGGAGGGGACGGCAGACGAAGCACGACGCAGACGCATGTGTTGACGACGCACGAGGAGAACGGCGACGGGAGGTCCGAGGAGTGCTGGGTGGCGGGGTTTCGTCGAGGGTTTCCTGGATCAAGGCGGATCTGGGAGGAGATGGGGTACTGCTCCGGTCTGGAGAGGTCGACGCCGGCGAACTTCCCCGGAGGAGATAAGCGTGGTATCGGCCGGAGCTAGCGACCATCGACAGCGGTGGCCGACCGATGAGTTCGCGACGGTTTCCCTTCCTAGCGGTGGTCGGCGCCGGAGCGGCTCCGTGCGTACCCAAGACGGAGGCGGAGAAGAGCGAGGGAGTGATCGTCGGTGGATCTGTCACGACCCGCACCCAAGAATAAGGGCACGAGAAGTGGGTACGTCCAGCCTACGTCGCAGTATCGGCGGTAGAACGCTGTCCTAGGTCTCATGCATCTAACAGTATAAGGCTAAACAGTTTATACTCCCCGAATGGGAGTGACATAGTAGAATGTAAACTCAATCACATCTAAGGTAGAGCATAATGGAAGATAGATAGAACATAAAATCCAAAAAAGATACAGCAGATAGAAGTCTAAGTGTCTAAGATACACAACCCAGAAATACATCTCAAAGCTCAAATACATTAAATCCATAAATACAACTCAAGACAACTAAAAATAAACTATAAGCAAAACCCTAGCTATCTATACAACCTCTACTGTGTCTCCTCTAGGCTAGCAGGCAAACTCCAGGCTATCTGTAAAATTTATCAACAGGTCCAGTCAGGACGGGAACGAGCACATATCTCTCAAACAGTTCATAGCAGGTTAGGAGTATAAATCATGCAATAGAGTAAAATACAGGAAGTACTGAATGGAAGTACGAATAAACAGGAGATATTTTGTAACTGAAAGTAAATACATGATAGTAGAGACTGTAAGTGACTACGTGATTTAGAGTACAATATGGTTATGTAAACGGCTTAGGGGCACATGAATACAAATAAGGAGGCACATAAATACAGCTACTGGGGATAGTGTTCACATAACCAATTCTACTCATCCCGCCCCAATCAATACACAAGGATCCATTCAAGTTACGTTTTAAGCACATGAATACAGCTAAGATACGTGAACTCATGTAATGAGTAGTACATGAGGCACATGATAAAGCACATGAAAGCACATGAAGCACATGAAAGCACATGAGAACATATAAAAACATGAACTAGTACGAGTACAAGGAGTACCTGATGCACATGATAAAGTACATGAACATAAAATACCCGATGTACCCGTAGAGGGATAACATCTCAGGAAGGGATCCATATAGTACTAATCCATGAAGATACGTGTCAGCATCAAGTAGAGTAATCTAGAGCAAGAATATAATCCAGGTAAGTATAAAAAGATCAGAGAATGTACTCGCCTGGTATCTGAATGTCCAAAGTAAATATACTGTCCGAGGAGAGGTGTCTAGCTCCTAATCAGAACAGCACAAGTCACAACAAGTCCAAAATGGTAATATGAAGTTCTACTATGCATTCTACATGATTCTAGGTCCATCTAGACCAAAGTCAACTCTTGGTCAACTTGGTCAACCCTGAAAGTCAAACCTAGGTCTACTATGGTCAAACTAGGTCTAACAAGTCTAAATGAGGTCAAACAAGTTATTCTAGGTCTAAACAAACTAAGTATATGCAAATCAAGTATCCAAGATAGCTACTAACTCATAGCCTAAGTCACTTGCTAAACCAAGCACAAAACTAAACCATAAGCTAACAAGGCACACAAACTTAGTCATATAATGTATATATTATTCACATTCACATATTCATATACATAGATATATATAGGAAAGCTATATATATATAGGCACATACATATATATATAGAGAGAGAAAGAGAGGTAAAAGAGTAAGTGAGTATGTGTGTGTTTGGCATGTGTGTGAAAGGATATGTGTTAATGTTCTAAAATTTAGTGATAGGTAGTTGTATGTGACATGGGATACATGATGTCAAAGGGTGCATGAATGCATGTGTGTAAAAGGTTATAGGTTAACTCAGTTTATAGAAATACATACATACATATTTATCTTGTATACATGCATACATACATATCATGTATATTACATTTACATGATACATACATGTATACTTGTATTATATTATACTTACATCCATGCATATTAGATACTTGTATTTATATTAACATATTGTAAACATTCATTTCATTTATGCATCTATGCATTACCTACATGTTTTATACATATGCATATATTATATATTCATATCATTTCATACATTAACATAGAGACATACAAATATGCACACATCATATATTTCATACCTTACATTACCCTACATATCATGTTATATATTATCATTTCTTTCATATATTACATTATCTGTAAGTTGAATACATCATATATGGATACAATACATTATCTTGTATGCTTGTATTCATATATTACATTCTATATTACCTATATACATATATTTCCTCCATTCATTCATGCTTGCATCATATACTCTACATTACCATACATGTTATCATTATATATTGCATTACAATATTTATACAATATGCATTCATATCTATCATTACATATATATCTTGCATTCATATCTAGCATTTATTATATACTTTCATGCATACATTGTATATCATTCTTTCATTCATACATTGCTCATATGCGTTATATTAATTGCATTCCTACATGCTTGCATTCAACCATATATATACATTAATGTAAAGAGAATATATATCATATATATATATTATTTCATTCATCTAACATATCATGCATTACATACTCTATATTCATTTAATATCCATACTACATAGGCTCATAGGTTACACAAAATGCATATATCGTATAGTCACTCTTCTACTTAAAACCAATACTGTACCAATTGGGTATTCACTAAATTCTAGGATTAAATTATGTCGTAGTCCTTCGTGTTAGCTTTCCAAAACTTCAAACGGATCGCATTTTCGTGTCCGGAAGCTCCCGAAATCGCAAAAATACCAAAATACGTTCGTTTTTCGTATAGCTGACACTCAAATAATTCTACAGAAAGTTACAGAAAGAATTTGGCTTATTAAAATATATATTTGGAAAGCTAACTTTGATACGGTTCTTTTAAAAAAAACGGGAGATAAATCGGAGTTTTAAGCTAAAAGTTATGACATTTCTAAGTTGCTATTGCTACTAAAAACGTGGATAAATATTATGACGAATTTAGGTAGTTTGAGACAAAAGAAACACAAGTATATAACATAATATATCAAGAACTCACTCTCTACACTAATATATATATATGAGACACTATAGAACACATCTCCAATACAAAAATATGAGATTAAATATGTAATAATTTATTCATACATAACAACAACACATAGTGTGTCCAAATTTGGGATTTTCCCACATGGACACAACCACAACACAAAGGACACTCCTATGACCTCCAAATGGACACGAAATGGACACAAATGGAAATACAACCATAGGGTCATTCCTATGGGTTCAAAATATTTCTATATGCATGTAGGGATGGATTAGAGGAGAGATTATACCTTCCGGGAGAGAGATTCAAAGGAAAATCCTTCCGACACGACACCGACACGTAGAGATTCTAAAAGGACACGAACGAGCTCCGAATTCTCCCAAACTTGGCTAGCACCCTCTAACCATGGAGTAGAGGAGAAATAAAGAAGATTTGGTGGAAGAAAGGGTTAATTTGGAGATGAAATCAATGGAGGTTCATCTCTAAATTAATTTGGGGAAGAACAAGAGAAAGAAAGTGGATGAAAACAAATGAATGAAGGAGTGACTCACTCCTTATCCCCCCATAGGTGGCTACCCAAAAAGGGTGAGGTGTCCCCTATTTGAATGTCCAAAATGCCCTCCACTAATCTATTTGATTTAAATTAGGAATGGGTTAAAGGTTGAGGTCAATTTAATCTAGTTTTAAGTCTCTAATTAAACTAAACATATCCATAAATAATTAGTCTAACTACTAACTAAAATTAATATCATGTGGACTAAAATTAATATCATGTGGGCCATGCCTAACTAGTGTGTGGGTCCCACTAGAGTCAAACTACCCCCCGCGTCCCTGTTTCAAGTCGGATTGAGTTGAAATTCGAACCGACTCAAATAACCCCAAAACAATATCATAAATAATAAAATAAATTTCAACCCCAAAATAATATCATAAATAATAAAATAAATTTCAAAAATATTCAAAAATATAAAATAACAAAAATACCCCTATTTCTGAAAACTGGGGGTGACAGGATCGACGGATCTGGGCCACTGTGTGCCGCGACGACGGAGATCCGGAAGGAGGACGCGGGGATGGTCGACCTCGGTGTTAACGAAGGTTCGGGTATTTCTTCTGTTTCTGGTGTTTGTCGGGACGTCCGAGTCGGCCTGTCGGCTCGGACACGGTAATTAAATTTTAATGATGGAATAAGATGGATGGGACACAGACGCACGGGTCCGGACACGAATGAGATATACTCTCTGTTGTGGACACAAAGACACAACCGGACACGGATATGCTATTGGCTGCGTTGATGGTGATGGCACGGGCAATGGTGGCGGTGGTGAATTGGTTTGTCGAGTATTGTAATGCTTGTGGTCCGTATTACGTATTTCTGGAATACGTATACGTATTTTATTCTGTATTTGCATGATTCCTTGTTAGCTTGTATCTTGGCTTGGTTCGGCTTGGCTCGATTTTCTTTGGTTCAATATGAACCAATGTGAACCCCCTACCTACCACCACCATTTGTATTTATTAGCCCATTCTTTTCTCTCTCTTCATTAATCTCATCTTCTTTTTCCTCATTACTTCCCTACCTACCAGAGAGAGAGAGAGTGAGCTCTAGGCAAGTGCAACTTGCTTCGTGGAGGAACTTTAACTTTATTACTTCATTCTTTTCCTTACTACATTCTAAAGCACTTTAGTACTTGGCATTTTCACTTTCCATGGCTAGATTCTTGCAGATCTATGTTTGTATTATTTTCGGATTTCTTGGGTTTTGATCTACTTAATCTTGTTATTTTTGAGTTTTGATGGTTCCATGTTGTAGAGAATCTCGTTCTACCCCATTTTGACCTATGGAAGTTCGGATTTGGGCTCCAGATGAAGATTTTATGGAGCTTGGAAGCTTAGGTTCATGTGTTCTTCTTCTCTGAAATTTGGGGAAGAAGAACAGTGCTTGATTTGCCGCATGACAATTCATGCGGTAAGTGATTCAGCCGCATGAGACTTCTAGCCGCATGGGCTGAGTCTCATTCTTAAACCGTATGAGGCTCTTGCTTCCCAGCCGCATAAGTCTGCCTTCATCCTCAGCCGCATGAATATGAATTGAACATGACCGCATGAGTCCTCAGTTCCTTCTTGCCGCATGGAGTCCCACTTTCCTTCAGCCGCATATGCGCCTATCTCCTTGAGCCGCATGAACTCTAGTACTTGCGGACCGCATAGGCTTGGTTCCCCGCTAGCCGCATGTGCCCCTACCCCGAGAGCCGCATGAGTCCAATTCATCCTGGCCGTATGGAGCCTTCCTTCCTGCTTGCCGTATGGGAGCTAGTCCTAATCCCAGCCGCATAGGTTCCTGCCCCTTCAGCCGCATATGTACCTTTCACTCTCAGTCGCATAGCAGCCATGTTGACTTAATCGCATGCGCCTCCTTCTATACCCAGTCGCATGAACTCCACACTTTCGCTGGCCGTATGAGGCCCAACGTCTTGGAGCCGCATGCGCCCTTGTACTTCCAGCTGCATGCGCCCCCCTTGTCTTGGCCGCATGTGATTCAGTGACCCTGGCCGCATGCGCCCTCCTAATTGGGCCGCATGATTCTACCCTTTCCTGACCGTATATGACTTAGCCGCATGGCTTTTCTATGGCCCTGTATATTGATATTTTATTAGATATTTTACGTCCATTTTATATCCTTACGCCTTTTGTCATGAACTTGATAATCATGGATTTATTTAATATGTTTGGAAATGGTACCTGAGCATGACATGATAGTGACCCGTAGTGGTGCACTTTTGACAAGAAAACTTGACATGACCTGATAGTGGCCCGTCGTGGCGCACTCCTGACAAGAACACTTGATATGATAACCTGACATGATATATCTTGAGAAGCTGTTGCGACGGCTACCTGACATGACATGACCTGTATAAATTACATGGACACCGTGGGCGATTGTGCTTGTACAAATAATCCAGTTCTGTCTTGCATCATGTCTAGGAGGGGACTCCTGAGTACTACGGTCAGGAGTACCTACTAAAATGGACTAAGGCTAATAACTAGATTAATACAGTAGTCATGAAGAGATCTCCCAGCTACAGGCAATCCCGTTACCTGGACGCGCTTGGGATCTGTAGCCTGCCGTCGAGTAGGGCACATTTCCAGCACACTATCATGTGTTGCACCCTTCAAGCTACCTAAGGGTACATGCGTTTCTTGGACGATGTACCCACCTGAATTCAACCCTAATCTTTCGTCCTGGGTAACCTGGATGGTCTGCAGGGCTTGTGGTTGTGGAATAATCTCACTGCATCTTGTTAGTAATTAGGCTTGTGACAACCCTAGTTAGTTAAAGTATCAAGCCGTAGTTCTTGCTTGGCCGTGAAATGATTGGATGGAGTCCAACCAGTCTAGTCTTGTCCTGATCCTGTTCCAGATTATTGAATGACCAGAATGCTTGTATTTATTTTACCGATAAATGGTGAGAAACCAAGCTCCGTTCAGACGAAGGGTTACAACCCCGGTCCTTGTTTGGTTTACGGGTTGTAACCGGGTTATCTGAATAGTTCCATGGTTATCTCGTCGTATATCATCCTGATGTGTTTTCTTTATTTTCCAGTTCTTACTTTTATTTATATCTTGTGCTGATTGCTGATTTTAGTTCCTAAGTGAAGCTTCCTTTGTGGCACTTGCTCTTTCTGGGATCTGACCCAGCTGGTTTTGTATGGCCAGATTTTGGAGCAGCTCCAGAGGATCCACCGCTTTTCCAGCCCGATGGTGAACACCAGACGTAACCCGGGCAACGAGTAGGTTTATTTTTGCTCTCCCACTTTAGTGTAAAAATATTCTTTTGAGGCATTTAGCCGACGAGCACCTGTTTAGCTCGATTACACTTTACTTACTGTCTGCCTACGGGCTGTAACATGATTGACAGATCCTAGGGTTGATCATGTATGACTAAACTCTTGCTAGTCCTCATATTTTGTAACGACTAGCTTCATGATCTGCTGAATATGTAATATTTGGGACGCCTTATTATTGTATATTTAATGATCATACATCTTGTAACATTTACTTACTTGCTTGTGATTGAGACACTAGGCTTGTTCATGACCATAGGAAACTGTTGGCTTGTAGTAAACCCTCATGTATCTAGACAGCCGTGACCGTATAGCGAGATGGAATCCATTTCAATATACGTAGCTGGCTATGTCTGCCCCCGCTCTCCAGTATTCTGGTTCTGGGGCGTGACATGGTTTAAGTGGTGGCCCATGCAGGTCTTGTAAATCAAGATATGTGAGGGTTTACCGAATAGATGTCTCAATCAGTATTCGTCCTTGATCTCTGCTCGTATCTTCTGAATTCCTGGATTCTCGTCCTGATCATATGCTTGTATCGTTGATCTGTCCTGGTCCTTCCTTATTGTTCCCTATGTCGTCTTCTTCAGCAGCATTGTTCGTGGTCCTACCGATCAGCAAGGCGGAGCACTTCCCGCGGACCAGTAGCAACCCGGAGATCAAGCCCAGCATTCCGGGGTAGCCTCCAGAGTCGTACCTTCTGGCGGAGAGCTACCAGTCCAGCCAGTTCAGCCTGCCGAGCCTGATGATGGCACATTAGTAGGACTCGTCAGGACCTTGATAGCTTCTCAAGATCGTCGTAGAGATGCCTTGCAATAGGCAGTGACAGATGCCTTGACCAGAGGAGGTCATCAGGGTAACAGCGCGGCCAACAGCTTCAAGCACTTGAACCCTCCATTCTTTGACGGTAGTGAAGATGCTATTGCGGCAGATACATGGCTTCAGGACACAGAAGTGATTCTCGAGGCAGCCAGGACTCCGGAGAATGAGAAGGTAGCCGTGGTACGCCTGCAGTTGTTAGATCTTGCCCGCAGCTGGTGTACAGCTCAGGCCGTTGGATTAGCAGCACCTATTGCTTGGGCGGTGTTCGGAGAGAGATTCCAGACCAAGTATTTCGATGCCGTGGCTCGGTATGATCTACAGACGAGATTTACCAATCTGAAGCAAGGAGGCAGGACGGTCGACGGATATGCGGCCGAGTTTTCGAGACTCAGTCGGTTTGCTCCCACCTTGGTGGCAACCGAGTATGATAGAGCCCAGCGATTCCAGCAAGGGCTTCACCTGGAGATTCTTTTGGCAGTTGAACAGTTTGAGCATCAGACTTTTGATGCAGTCTTGAGATCAGCTCGGAGGCATGAGTATACCTCCCAGAGAATTGTGGATAGGGTCGGAGGTCGGAAGAGATCTCACGGCCAGATGAATCAGTCTTCAGCACCAGCCTCGGCAGCCAGGGCTTTGACTATTGGAGCTTCGAGGCGAGCGGCCTCCGTGACATCGGTTCAGCATTCAACTCCGACGCACCCTCAGCAGCAGCAGAAGCAGAAGCAGTCTTCCGCAGTGGGATGTTCTCATTGTGGGAAGCCAGGCCATGTGGTGGCAGAATGTCGCAGGGTGCAGGGATTGTGCCTGGCTTGTGGAGCACCAGACCATAGGGTTGGATCATGTCCGAATAGGGGTGGTTCATCATCGTCCAACCTTTCTAGCTCTTCGGTGAGAGGACCGGCACCGGTCCAGCAGCAGCAGCAGTACCCATTGTCGAGGCCCTTGCCGCCTCAGTCCCAGATGTTCCAGCAGCAGAACCCCCAGCAGCATGCACAAGCCTAAGCCTTGAGTCAGAATAGGCAGCGAGGATTTCAGCAGAGAGGACCAGCACCCCGAGGGCACGGTCAGGCTATGGTGATGACCGCAGAGGAAGGATTGGCACCAGGAGAGGTAGTGGCAGGTACTATTCTTGTCAACTCATTTCCAGCTTCAGCTTTATTTGATTCTGGTGTATCGCATTCTTTTATGTCTGCACGATTCGCGACACGGGTAGGATTGGAGCCCGAGTCATTATCAGTAAGGCTCAATATACTTACTGGTAACGGACTTGTGAGAGTAGATAGAGTATTTTCCTCGTGTCGGATCGTAGTTAGCGGTAGAGAATTTCCCGCTAGATTGATAGAGTTCTCGATGGCCGATTATGATGTGGTCTTAGGGATGGATTGGTTGAAGAACCAGTATGCTAGGATAGACTGCCATATCGGCAGGGTTATTTTTAGCATTCCAGGCGAGCCAGAGTTTTCCTTTTCCCGAGGTGAAGTTGAGCCTTCTCCTCCGATATTGCGGATGGCAGTAGCAGCAGTACAGTTGCCCAGGATAGTGGATGAGTTCCCAGATGTTTTCCCAGAAGAGCTACCAGGTATGCCTCCGGAGCGGTAGATCGAGTTCACTATAGACTTGATTCCCGGGACAGCCCCAGTGTCAGAGAGAGTCTACAGGATGGCGCCGTCAGAATTAGAGATATTGTACAAGATGATTGAAGAACTTCGAGCCAAGGGATTCATTCGTGCTAGTGGATCGCCTTGGGGAGCCCCGATGCTTCTTGTAAAAAAGAAGGATGGTACGTCCAGGTTATGTGTTGATTATCGTACCTTGAACTCAGTGACAATCAAGAACAGATACCCTCTTCCGAGGATAGATGACTTGTTTGATCAACTCAAGGGGGCTTCAGTATTCTCGAAGATTGATTTGCGCTCAGGTTATCATCAGATCAGAGTCAGAGAGCAGGACATCCCGAAGACAGCTTTTAGATCAAGATATGGGCATTGGGAGTTCCTCGTTATGCCTTTTGGAGCAACCAATGTGCCGGCAGTATTCATGGACCTCATGAATCGCATCTTCATGCCATACTTGGATCAGTTTGTGATTGTGTTCTTGGATGACATCCTGGTCTACAGCAAGAGTAAGGCGGAGCATGAACAACATCTCCGTGTGGTTCTTCGGATCCTCAGAGAGCACCAGTTATATGCCAAGTTCAGTAAATGCGAGTTCTGGCTCGATCGCATTTCGTACTTGGGTCATATCATCACCAGAGGAGGAGTGGAAGTGGATCCCCAGAAGATTGTTGCTATTGAGTCATGGCCAGTGCCCAGCACAGTTGCAGAGGTTCGTAGTTTTCTTGGATTGGCCGGCTACTACCGGCAGTTTGTTTCGAATTTTGCTCGAATTTCAGCGCCATTGACCCAGTTGACCCACAAGGATGTACAATTTGCTTGGACGGCAGAGTGTCAGAGTTCTTTTGAGTAGTTGAAGCGAGGCCTGATAACAGCTCCTATTCTCACGCTTCCCGATGGGACCAGAGGATTCTCAGTGTATTGTGCTGCTTCAGGCAGAGGCTTAGGATGTGTTCTGATGCAGCATGGGAAGGTAATAGCTTATGCGTCACGACAACTTCGTGATCATGAGAGGAATTACCCAACCCATGACTTGGAGCTGGCAGCAGTGGTGTTTGCACTTAAGTTGTGGAGGCACTATTTGTATGGAGACAGGGTGGAGATTTTTACTGACCACAAGAGCCTGAAGTATGTTTTCACCCAGAAGGATCTAAACATGCGTCAGAGGAGATGGCTGGAGCTTCTTGTGGATTATGATGTCAACCTGCAGTATCATCCTGGGAAGGCCAATGTTGTTGCAGATGCTTTGAGCAGGAGAGCCGGAGTTTATTTTCTAATAGCGCAACCAGAGCTGTTAGCAGATCTTCAGAAGATGGGTATAGAAGTTGTTCTCCCTTCTAGTGTGGCATTGATGGCCAGTATGCAAGTTCAGTCCACAATAGTCGAGAGGATCCGGATGGCACAGTCGGCAGATTCCAAGCTTCAGCGACTCAGAGCAGAGTGCGAGGCAGGTCAAAGACCAGAGCTATGCATTCATGAGGACGGTACACTTCGACATGGGAAGCATCTTTGTGTACCCAGTGGAGATATCCGGCAGGAGATCATGTCAGAGGCACACAGTTCTCAGTATTCCATCCATCCTAGCAGTACGAAGATGTACCGTGATATCCGGCAGCATTTCTGGTGGAATGGCATGAAGCGAGAGATAGCTCGGTTTGTCTCTCGGTGTTTGGTTTGCCAACAAGTCAAGGCTGAACATCAGAGACCGGCTGGACTTCTTCAGCCCTTGCCGATTCCAGAATGGAAGTGGAAGCATGTGACCATGGATTTCATGACCGGATTACCTAGATCCCCAGCTGGTAGAGATGCTATTTGGGTTATAGTTGATCGGCTCACGAAGGTGGCTCACTTTCTTCTATTCTGAGTTGGTCAGTCGACGGCTCAGCTAGCGGAGATGTACCTCAGGCAGATTGTCAGATTGCACGGTGTGCCAGTCAATATTACCTCGGACCGAGATTCAAGATTTACGTCGCACTTTTGGCGTAGTTTACAAGAGAGTTTGGGGACTCGCCTCCAGTTCAGTTCAGCTTATCACCCGCAGACAGATGGTCAGTCGGAGCGCACGATCCAGACTCTTGAAGATATGTTGCGGTCCTGTACACTTGACTTCGGTGGTTCGTGGGAAGATCACTTGCACCTGGTAGAGTTCTCGTACAATAACAGTTTCCAAGCTAGTATCCAGATGGCACCGTTCGAGGCACTTTATGGCAGAAAGTACAGATCCCCGTTAGCCTGGGATGATGTTGGAGAAAGGCAAATGCTTGGTCCAGAAATGATTGCTCAGACAGTTGAGGTGGTCAGGAGAGTCCGAGATCATCTTAGAGTTGCCCAAGATCGCCAGCGCCATTGGGCCGATTCTCATCGGCGTCCTCTCGAGTTTTCGGTCGGCGATCACGTATTCCTGAGGATTTTGCCTAACCGTGGCGTCATTCGTTTCGGCGTCCGGGGAAAGCTTAGTCCTAGGTATATAGGACCGTTTGACATTCTGGAGCGAGTAGGAGATGTATCCTATCGTCTTGCTCTTCCGCCGTCGCTAAGCGAGGTGCATGACGTGTTCCATGTATCCCAATTACGACGGTATATCCCGGACCCGAGCCACATCCTGGATCATTCGGAATTAGTTGTCGATACCAACCTTTCGTATGAGGAGAGGCCCGTGTCTATATTGGACCGGAGAGAGAAGATCCTCAAGAACAAGACTATCAAGTTAGTCCGAGTTGCTTGGGGTCATCACTCTTTGGGGGAGTCAACATGGGAGCGTGAGGATGATATCCGATCACGATATCCTGACTTGTTTGACTCATGAGGTATAATGTCCTTCTTATGCCTCATGCCTTCGATTCCTTGCTTGCATGACTGATTGATTGTCTAGTATAGCTTGCTTGTTATTAGTGTAGCTTGTCGTTGCTCCTCTAGCCTCTTGATTAAATTCCGAGGACGGAATTCTTTTAAGGTGGGTAGAGTTGTAATGCTTGTGGTCTGTATTACGTATTTCTAGAATACGTATACGTATTTTATTCTGTATTTGTATGATTCCTTGTTAGCTTGTATCTTGGCTTGGTTATTTCTTGGCTTGGTTCGGCTTGGCTCGGTTTTCTTTGGTTCAATATGAACCAATGTGAACCCCCTACCTACCACCACCATTTGTATTTATTAGCCCATTCTTTTCTCTTTTTTCATTAATCTCATCTTCTTCTTCCTCATTACTTCCCTACCTACCAAAGAGAGAGAGAGTGAGCTCTAGGCAAGTGCAACTTGCTTCGTGGAGGAACTCCAACTTTATTACTTCATTCTTTTCCTTACTACATTCTAAAGCACTTTAGTACTTGGCATTTTCACTTTCCATGGCTAGATTCTTGTAGATCTATGTTTGCATTATTTTTGGATTTTTTGGGTTTTGATCTACTTAATCTTGTTATTTTCGAGTTTTGATGGTTCCATGTTGTAGAGAATCTCGTTCTACCCCATTTTGACCTATGGAAGTTCGGATTTGGGCTCCAGATGAAGATTTTATGGAGCTTGGAAGCTTAGGTTCATGTGTTCTTCTTCTACGAAATTTGGGAAAGAAGAACAGTGCTTGACTTGCCGCATGACAATTCATGCGGCAAGTGATTCAGCCGCATGAGACTTCTAGCCGCATGGGCTGAGTCTCATTCTTAAACCGCATGAGGCTCTTGCTTCCCAGCCGCATAAGTCTGCCTTCATCCTCAGCCACATGAATATGAATTGAACATGACCGCATGAGTCCTCAGTTCCTTCTTGCCGCATGGAGTCCCACTTGCCTTCAGTCGCATATGCGCCTATCTCCTTGAGCCGCATGAACTCTAGTACTTGCGGACCGCATAGGCTTGGTTCTCCGCTAGCCGCATGTGCCCCTACCCCGAGAGCCGCATGAGTCCAATTCATCCTGGCCGCATGGAGCCTTCCTTCCTGCTTGCCGCATGGGAGCTAGTCCTACTCCCAGCCGCATAGGTTCCTGCCCCTTCAGCCACATATGTACCTTTCACTCTCAGCCGCATAGCAGCCATGTTGACTTAACCGCATGCGCCTCCTTCTATACCCAGTCGTATGAACTCCACACTTTCGCTGGCCGCATGAGGCCTAAAGTCTTGGAGCCGCATGCGCCCTTGTACTTCCAGCTGCATGCGCCCCCCTTGTCTTGGCCGCATGTGATTCAGTGACCCTGGCTGCATGCGCCCTCCTAATTGGGCCGCATGATTCTACCCTTTCCTGACCGCATATAACTTAGCCGCATGGCTTTTCTATGGCCCTGTATATTGATATTTTATTAGATATTTTACATCCATTTTATATCCTTACGCCTTTTGTCATGAACTTGATAATCATGGATTTGTTTAATATGTTTGGAAATGGTACCTGAGCATGACATGATAGTGATCCGTAGTGGTGCACTTTTGACAAGAAAACCTGACATGACCTGATAGTGGCCCATCGTGGCGCACTCCTGACAAGAACACTTGATATGATAACCTGACATGATATATCTTGAGAAGCTGTTGTGACGGCTACCTGACATGACATGACCTGTATAAATTACATGGACACCGTGGGCGATTGTGCTTGTACAAATAATCCAGTTCTGTCTTGCATCATGTCTAGGAGGGGACTCCTGAGTACCACGGTCAGGAGTACCTACTAAAATGGACTAAGGCTAATAACTAGATTAATACAGTAGTCATGAAGAGATCTCCCAGCTACAGGCAATCCCGTTACCTGGGCGCGCTTGGGATCTGTAGCCTGCCGTCGAGTAGGGCACATTTCCAGCACACTGTCATGTGTTGCACCCTTCAAGCTACCTAAGGGTACATGCGTTTCTTCGACGATGTACCCACCTGAATTCAACCCTAATCTTTCGTCCTGGGTAACCTGGATGGTCTGCAGGGCTTGTGGCTGTGGAATAATCTCACTGCATCTTGTTAGTAATTAGGCTTGTGACAACCCTAGTTAGTTAAAGTATCAAGCCGTAGTTCTTGCTTGGCCGTGAAATGATTGGATGGAGTCCAACCAGTCTAGTCTTGTCCTGATCCTGTTCCAGATTATTGAATGACCAGAATGCTTGTATTTATTTTACCGATAAATGGTGAGAAACCAAGCTCCGTTCAGACGAAGGGTTACAACCCCGGTCCTTGTTTGGTTTACGGGTTGTAACCTGATTATCTGAATAGTTCCATGGTTATCTCGTCGTATATCATCCTGATGTGTTTTTCTTATTTTCCAGTTCTTACTTTTATTTATATCTTGTGCTGATTGCTGGTTTTAGTTCCTAAGTGAAGCTTCCTTTGTGGCACTTTCTCTTTCTGGGATCTGACCCAGCTGGTTTTGTATGGCCAGATTTCGGAGCAGCTCTAGAGGATCCACCGCTTTTCCAGCCCGATGGTGAACACCAGACGTAACCCGGGCAACAAGTGGGTTTATTTTTGCTCTCCCACTTTAGTATAAAAATATTCTTTTGAGGCGTTTAGCCGACGAGCACCTGTTTAGCTCGATTACACTTTACTTACTGTCTGCCTACGGGCTGTAACATGATTGACAGATCCTAGGGTTGATCATGTATGACTAAACTCTTGCTAGTCCTCACATTTTGTAACGACTAGCTTCATGATCAGCTGAATATGTAATATTTGGGACGCCTTATTATTGTATATTTAATGATCATACATCTTGTAACATTTACTTACTTGCTTATGATTGAGACACTAGGCTTGTTCATGACCATAGGAAACTGTTGGCTTGTAGTAAACCCTCATGTATCTAGACAGCCGTGACCGTATAGCGAGATGGAATCCATTTCAATATACGTAGCTGGCTATGTCTGCCCCCGCTCTCCAGTATTCTGGTTCTGGGGCGTGACAAGTATGGTTGTGGCGATGACTTTGGTGGTGGTATAACGATGGTGGCAACGTGGTTGCGGTTAGGTGTAGGCGGTCGCTGGGTTGTTGTGAAGGTTCTGATGGAAGGAGCAGATGGGTTGGTGAAAGGAGGCAGGGAGAGGTCGGTTTCGTTGGTTCTCTATATATAAGGGAGGGCCGACCATACGTACAGATTTATAAGTATAAATCATTTAGTTTAATCTAGAGTTGGTTAGAGGAGGGAATCCTAGCAGTTTTATGTATACCTTTGTACATTAAGGGAGAGAATAGGATAGGTATTGCATACAGATTCCTACTCATTTAGGATAGACTCAATATCCTTGGATTCTACGTACATATACATTCGAATATGTATACACCTGGATATCTACTAAACGTGTAATCCGAACAACTAATACATAACAATATTATCCATTCATTAAAATAAAACCAGAATTAATCCTGATCCGACAATAATTAAAATCAATATTAATGTAAATGAATAATTGATAATATCAATTAGTTTTAAAAAATAGATTTCCATAAATATCAATCCTATTAAAGTAATCAATTTTAAAACAATATTTAGTATTATCAAATATCTGCACAAATATATTTTCATATATACAATTCCTATCTAAAGCGATATTGCAATAACTTAGGACAACATTCGATCATATTTTTAGATATGAAACTAACCAAAAAATTGCGTATAATAAGAAATTAATCTAATGCTAATATTATCAAATTACTTGTAGGACGTGTATCATAACCATAAAATTAAATAAATATTTGAGTCTCAAATAATTTAAATATAACTACAATACTTGTGATTCAAATCGATTTGTCAAATAACATATTTCTAAATCAAAATAATATTATTTATCACTATAATATAGATATTATCCGATGTCATCGAATAATTGGAAACATATTCTAAAATTCTATAAATATTTATAATTTACAAATAATTTTCAAAATTAATATTTAATAAAATTCAAGGTAGTAACAAAACATCTTTCATAATTCTAATCATGTACTTCAATAAAATATTTATTAAAACAAAATAGCACTCTTAAAGTGTTTAATTTTTAGAACTTGTTTTCAATAGAAATTAATCATAAAGTTATTCACAAAGTCTCGACGAAAACGACCTTCAAGGACAATAAAAGAAGGAAGAAAAATTAATAATTAGGGAAATTCGGGAAGAGGGGTTACAAATCTACCCACCTTAGAAATAAATTCGTCCTCGAATTTAAGGACTACTAGGATAGACAGACTTGGTAGATTGGTGAAAGGTAACTAATAGAAATTTCTGATAAAAAAAATTGATCGAATAAAATAAATAAACCAGGAGGAAAGCATTTGAAACTCAAAAAGCCCTAAAATGCTCTTAACTTTAATTTTTGAAACATGTTTGATAACGCAGATAATTGTAAACAAAGTATCAATGAAATCTGCCTTCAACTCCGACAAATGAATGAATAAATAAAAAAAGAAATTTTGGAAACTCCGGGAAAAGGGAATCTAGGGTTAGGGATGGATGGTTGGGGTTTTAGGTATGGCATGGTATTGGAACCTTTGGCTATGGTCTTGGATTCTAAAATGCTCTAAAATGTTTTCAAAAGAATTCGACAAAAGTTCATCAATTGAAGACTCTACCCACCTTAAAAAAAATTTTACTCAAAAATTTGGAATGACACAATTTGTCATTATCAAAAAATGATATGATCGCTGATCAAATGAATTAGGTCGTGAATAAAATTAAAATTTTAAAAGAAGATACTATGTGGCACGATTAGCTACCCTTAGAATTATATAGGCATGATCAATGGTCAAAATTTTAGGCTGATGCTAAACATGGAAAAATCACTTAGATAAATTTAAGAAGTAGTCGCAATCAAGGCTACTCATGGAAGTCAACTAAGTATGATCAAAAGCTAAAAGTTGGTATGAGCATGAACAAGATCACAATAGTCATGATCACGGTGGAAAGAAATAAAACTTAGTTAAAATGTAGGCACGATTATGATTTAGTCATGAACAGATATTGTTCAAGATCGATCAAAGTTGAAATCATTGTGGTACGAACAAATAGTTAAGCAAAATTATTTAGACACGATTATAGAATCGAATTCTAGGATAACATGCAAATTGGCACGATTGAAACAAAATCGAATAGTCTAGTTATGATCTAAAGATCGTTAAGGATGGTCCAAATCGAAACCGTTCTAATACGATCGATTGGGTAAGCATGATCATAGAATCGTAATCTAGGGGTGTTTATGAGTCTAGTGGAAGGAAATCAAATTAGGTTTAAAAGATACGATCCAAAAATAGGGAGATATGGAGGAAAAGAACAATCAGTTTATTGAGAAGTTGGTAACTAGGAATAATGTACAGATCAATTTAGAAACTTTATAATCATATGCCAATAAAAGACGTAGCCTATATGGTATTCGAATATCGCAAACATATCTGAACTCGTTTTACCGAGAATTTATGCCTCGCCAGTGTACAGCTAGCTGCAATAAATTCTTGGTTCCACGACTCAAATGAGGATACGGTAATGAATACCCTATCGACTCTATCCAATCCTGACATAATAATTCAAGGATTAAAAATAGGGCAACTAAACTATGGCTTTTAATGACATCCGATAACTCACGCTTACTTGAAACTATTTCAACTTGGAGGACATGCCACGCCAGTGCGCTGCTGACTGCAGTGAACCCGTAGTCTCGATAATTCAAATAAGTGGCGACAGTGCGCTGCTATCTTGCCATTGCAAGTCAACGAACATTCTTTTAACTATACTTTATGAAATTTCAAAGGAGGTTCTAGAATTTCAAAGGAGTTCCATGAGGGTGTAAGTATCGTCCTTCAAGTATGAATCTCAAGTCTTGAAAAGAAATTGATTAGCTAGGAAGGATAACTCTTGAATCCAAAAACTTAACTTAAGATTAAGGTATAGACAATTGAGTGAGAAATTATTTAAAAGATAAATCCCTTGGGTCCAAGAAAATATAAGTGATGCAAACTCATGATATGGCGATGTTTAGAGAAGACATAAGATAAAGTTGTACAAATGATAAGATCAGTGAGGAAAGGACCGAAGGCAAAAGAAATATAAACTTAAATTTATATTTCTCTAATATTCAATATCGAGGGAAATGTGTAAATAGCACTATGTCTACCCATTATGAATTTATTTATACAAAAGTATATATGTGTAGCCTAAGTGAATCCTAATAATCCCAAAATAACATTCTAAGAGATGGCGGTCCGAGTGCGCCCGTGCGTCGCTCCCCTGCCCGCACGACAGCCCTTGCCGGCTGTCCCCCTGTGCGTGTCGCTTCCAGGCCGCGCCAGCGCCCCACACGCGGCGCTTCCCGGCCATGCCAGTGTCCCGCGCGCTACTTTCCGGCCGTGAGCGTCGTCTTCCGGCCGCACTAGCGTGTGTCCCGTGTGCCGTGCACAGTCCCGCCGTCCCGAACGGCCTTCCCGCGTGTGTACGCGTTCTGCGTGTGTTCCGAGTCCGAGGCCTCCCCTCGGTACTCCGTCATCAGCCATTCGATAAGCCCCTGTCCCTCTGTTAATTTCCAGAATGCAAAACCCATTCCCGTTTCGACCGAAATTGACAGAATAAAGCTTTGTCGATTCCGGGATAATTAGTTTCCTAATTTTGACCTTATGATTTGTAATAGAATTCTAATAATTATTAATTAATGTGACATTTAGATTATTATTAATAATAATTATGCTGTATTATAAATTGTTATATGAATTAGTAAGTTATTAGATTAAATGATTAATGACAAATGGTTAACAAAACGTTTAATTACGTTTATCGTAGGAATTATATTATTTTAAATATTGTTAATATTGTTGCCATTAATTTTTACTTTAATAAAATATTAATTAGTTATATCAAAAGCTTATTTTTATTTAATATAGACAAAAAGGATTTTTGGCAATAAATGCTAGCTATTTTCTTCGTAGATAATCCGTAAGTTAGTCGTATAATCAAATGATTTTCTTATTAATTATTCATATAAAATATTTTCATAATAAAATCGTTAAATTATTTAGTAAGCTTATATTGTATTAAAAATAAATTTATAGATGATATTTTAATAAGAGTCTTAAGTATGTTTCTAAAAACCTTAGGTTTTACTAAATAAATAATTTTCATAATTTTACTATTAAAATGGTTTTCTTATTATTTAAAAATATCTATTAAAATTTTTTGTATAGTTTATGTAAATAAATACTATTTAATTTCAAAGGATTTCCAAGTAGTTTATATAAGTAATTCTATTATAATATTAGTTTACGAAAAACCGTTTATTATCTACTAATAAATTAAGTATAATATTTCTCGCATTATTTACAAAAATAATAGTTTTATTAGGAAAATCATTTTATCAATTATTATACATGGTTTTACATATTAAATAATTATAGCTTTATTCTCTAAAAATATTTTTATAACTAAACGATTGTTTATTAAAATTATTGGCGTTTACTTAAACCCTTGGAATGACTTCTAAAATAGAGTATCAAATTAATATAGGTTTCAAGTCCCGGACTTAGCCTGAATACTTTTCTGTCGTCACCTACAGCACCAGAAACACCAAGGCAAGTTCCTACTTACCCAAACTTGTATTTAATTAATAATTAAATTCATTGCATAATAGAACTACTATATCGACATTTGACTCACGAGATCTATCTCTGATCATAGTGACTGCTTGACTGACTCATTGACTCGGGGTTTAGGGAGTAGTGTTAACACCTATGGTCAAAGCCCCCTACTACATCATTATGGATAGCAGAAGCCCAACCCACTTGGGTCGAAGCCAGACCGTATTTACAAGAACACTTACTGCCTTCATCCCTAGCCGACAATATGCTGTTACGTGCTCACATTCTATTGCTAGTTAGATTGCATCATTTCATTTCCAGAGATTTATTGTATAACTGCTTCTTTATTATTATTTAGAAAATAAATATGTTATAAAATTATTTTCTGTCTTTTTTAATTATTCATTAAGATGCTAGAATAGATTTGTATGTTCTTGTTCCCCTCGTGACTGGAGACCAATATTTTAGGTGATTGCGACGACGAGAAGCTGGCCTATAGTTCTTACTACGGACCCGAGTTGGGTTCCGAGGAGTTAGCTGAACCAGGATAGAGGAACCAAGAGTCCTAGTTGCACCTTTCTATTTAATCCATTTTCTTTCTAGAAGTTGTAATAAATAAACAAGTTGTAACAACTGGATGTTTATTCTATTTATGTTGTTTTAATCAGACTCTAGTTTCATTTTAAATGTTTAATAAAGTTTTATTTCATATTTAGAATGTTGTTCCTATGTTTCTACTGATTGAGACAGCTTACTGCCGTCGTCTCACAACGGTGCAGGCTGGACATGATACGACTGGACCCAGTATATTAGGATCGGGTCGTAACATGTTTTCAGTGGTGGCCAATGTATGTCCAGTTCTGCAAGATTGATCTAGTCAACTTAGTCTAGACCAGCATGCAGTCCTGTATTCTGACTTAGGTCTAAGTATGACTTTAGGAAAACAGACTCTAGAAACAACTAGAACACGTAGATTATTTTAACCCTATCACAACATAGGATCAAATTTATCTTATTTATATTATATCTATTTTTGCTTGCTTATAGTTTCGTAGGTTCCCTTGCTTATGTTTGTACCTAAACCTTTCTGAGGATGGCAAAAGGGAAGACAACTCGTTCTGGGCCTGATGTCAAAGAGGTTTCATTCTTTGAGAACACCCTAACTCAGGCCCAATCCGACCCCTCTCCATTGTAGCTAGAACTGTCAAGACGGGCCGGCGGGGAGGGCCGGCCCGTAACCCACCATTTGGCGGGGCGGGGCGGGCCGACCCACCATTTTGGCGGACTGGAAAAATTCCAACCCAGTCCAACCCACCGGCGGGCCGCGGGCTAGGCGGGTCGGCCCGTTTAATTTTTTTTAAATTTTTTTAATTATTGTTTAGTTTCTTAAAAGGAAAAAAAATCATATATATAATATTTTCTCCTCACTCTCATATGCATCAAATTACAAGTAAAATACAAGAAACATTATAATAGTAGATATTTCTTTAAAACACCTTCATTCATGTAAATAAATGACCAAATTTAATATTTTATACGTCATTACTTGCATTAAATGAGAATTTTTATCATTTATAATACATATCTCATACATGGGCTAAATAAAAAAAATTAAAAATTTTATAAAAAAATAGATGGCGGGCCAACCCACTTGGCCTGCGGGCTAGCCCACCGCGGGGCGGGCTACTAGTGGGCCAGCCCACCTAGGCTCGCCTATTTGGCGGGCTCCTAAATGTTCGGCCTAACCCACCTTTTTGGCGGGCGGGGCGGGCCGGCCCAACGAGCTTAGCCCATTTTGACAGCTCTAATTGTAGCTCACTGATCCCCCTCATGCTGCACGGACTCCCTGTGCTGTTTACACTTCCACAGTGCATACAACAACACTGATTCCTTCGAGGACTATACCACCACCTGCTAATGTGAATCCTTCCGCGACCCTACCAGTGCCAGTAGACCCCGTCGAGCTCGTAGGCCTACTATGAGGAGTTTTTGAGGCCCAGAGGGCTCATGCTGAAGCTAATCGCAAGCAGACCGCGATTATGAGAGAGGGCATAGAGAATACTCACAATGTGGCTATGGCAGCTGTAGACTAGGCACAGTCAGATCAGAGGCCTACCAAGGTAAGATAAAAATAATTTGTGAGCTTTAAGTTCTATTAGAGAAATATAAGTCTGACTGGCAGTCTATTATCCAGGAAAAGGTTGGAAATATCGAGAGCATCAAGAAGCTGGATCCGCGCCATTTCAAAGGAACATAGGGCCTTATCTATGTGGATGAATGGATGGACGATATGGAGCGACTTCTCAGCGTTGCTCGACTCCCAGCCGATCTTATGGTAGAGGCTGCAGCTCTACAGCTCAGGGATCTGGCCTGTATATGGTACCGAAACGAGCCCAGATTCCATAATGGAAGAACCTCCTGGTGTTCCTTCAAGAATAGTTCAAATGGAAGTTCTTTTCGGAGGGCGCCCTAGAAGCTATGGGGAGGTAATTCCATGATCTGAAGCAAGGGGACCGTACTATTGAGAAGTACGTAGCTGAGTTATGCCTAGAAGTTTTAGCATGGATTGTGAGAGGAGATCCGCACTCTGGTTGTCGCCAATGGAGCCAAGACCTATGACAAGATGCTGAAGGCGGCTCAGGATGTTGAGGCCAGCTCATCTGCCCGACCCAAGAGAGAGCACACAGGATCCAGCAACAACTACCAGGACAACAACAAGAGGCCCAATAACAACAATAATAGGCCTTCTCACCATCAGCATCCAGCAGCACCCAACAAGGTGCCCCAGTACCATCAACAGAAGACAACCAACTGTGCCTATGTAAGAGGCCTGATCACACTGCGGACATCTGCAGAAAGAAGCTGGGATACTACCTTGTTTGTGGGTCTGCCACCTACCAAGCGAAGGACTGTCCAACCTCATTTATCAGGACTGGAGCTGTACAGCAGAGAGGTCCATTATACACCCAACAACAGCCCTACAACCATCACATAGCAGGGCAAGCTTTTGCCTTGGCCGTTGAGGAGCTGGAAGCAGAGCCAGAGATAGAAGAAGATGTCATCGCAGGTGCCATTTTATTACATTTGCACCCAATTTTAGCCTTATTTAACTCTGAAGCTTTATATAGTTTCATATCATCGAACTTCATTGCTGCATAGCACATAGATGTAGGATGTAGTAAGATGATCTGTAGAGCAATGACCAGAGAGGGACCTATCCCAATCACAGAGACTTGCACCTGCCCTATCACTATCTCAGGTCATACCTTCCTAGCACCCCTTCTAGTTATACCTCTCCCTAACTATGATGTAGTCTTAGAAATAGAGTGGCTGAGCAAGCAGTACGCCCTGATAGACTATCATCGGGGTTGTATCATCTTTAGTCCACCTGGAGGACCTAAGGTTGAGGTGGCTCAAGCACCAGAGAGCTTGGGGTGTGTCTCTTACACCTCCATCACAGAAGATTTTGGACCACCTCATCCCCTTATAGTAGAATTCTTGGATGTCTTTCCTGACAATCTTTCAGGATTACCTCCTGATCGTGACGTAGAGTTCACTATTGATCTAATACCTGGCTCTTCCACTATTTCACAATAATGCTATAGAGTCAACTCTAAGGAGGCTAAGAATATAAAGGATCAAATTGATAAGCTTAAGGCCTAGGGATTCGTCAGAAGTAGAGCTTCACCTTGGAGGTCACCAGTCTTGTTCGTGTCCAAGAAGGATGGAACCGTACAGATGTACATAGACTACCAGGCATTAAACAACATCACCATCAATAACAAGTATCCTCTGCCTAGGATCGATGACATCTTCGATCAGCTGAGTGAAGCGAAGGTTTTCTCGAAGATTGATCTCAGGTTTGGGTATCACCAAGTCAAAGTATGGAAGAAGGATATTCCAAAGACGACATTCAACACCAAATATGGACAATATGAGTTCTTGGTCATGTCCTTTGGACTTACAAATGCCCCAGCAGTGTTCATAAACCACATGAACAAGGTCTTTCATGAGTACCTGGACCAGTTTGTCGTTGTCTTTATTGACGACATTCTGATCTACTCGAAGACCCAAAAAGAACACGAGAAGCACTTGCGGATAGTCTTGGAGACATTAAGGAAGAAGAAGTTATATAGTAAGCTGTCCAAGTACGAGTTCTTCTTATACAAAGTGGATTTTCTTGGCCACATTGTCACAGAAGAAGGCATATCAGTAGATCCCAAGAAAATAATAGCAGTGGAGTCAGGGACAACTCCCTGTTCAGTTGTAGAGATAAGAAGCTTCTTAGGCTTAGCAGGGTATTACAGGAAGTTTGTGAAGGACTTTGCAAGGATCGCTGAGCCTATGACGTAGCTAACCAGAAAGAATAAAGAACTCATCTAGACCGAAGCATGCCAAGCATCATTTGAGGAACTGAAGAGAAGATTGACATCAGCACCAATTCTGTTGCTACCCTCAGGATCAGGTGTATTCTCCATCTACAACGATGCTTCCGGCAAGGTATTGGGATGTGTGCTCCAGCAGCATGGTAAGGTAATTGCTTATGCATCTCGGCAGTTATGAAACCATAAGAAGAACTACCCGACGCATGACCTGGAGCTAGCAGCGGTCATCTTCGTCCTGAAGCTCTGGAAGCATTACCTATATGGCGAGAAGGTAGACATATACACAGACCATAAAAGTCTAAAGTATGTCTTTACACAGAAGGAGCTCAACATGCGCCAGAGGCGATGGCTGGAGCTTATGAAGGACTTTGATGTCAACCTGCAGTACCACCCGGGTAAGGCTAATGTCGTTACTGATGCGCTTAGCAGGTACCCGATGGCTATGTTTCTAACGAAGGACCGGCATCTGCTTGAGGACATGAAGAAGCTTGGCTGGAGATTGTGCTACCAGAAGCAGTGATATTGAAGCTGAGGAAAGAAGCTATTGTACCAGGAGTGGACTCGCCTATGATGCAATTACAAGTACAGTCTAGTCTAATCAATAAAGTCAAGGAGACTCAGTTTTAGGATGAGACACTGTGCAAGATGAGAGACCGAGTGTTATCCAGAACACTTGAGGGTTTCTCCATTGCTGGAGATGGAGCTTTGAGGCATGGCACGAGGCTTTACGTACCGACTGGTGAACTGAGGAACTAGATGATGAAGGAGGCACGTCTGTCCTAACATTCTATTCACCCAGGAGTAAACAAGATGTACAAGGATATGAGAGCACATATATGGTGGCTTGGAATGAAGAGAGACGTAGCCGAATTTGTCTCCAAATGCTTGATCTGCCAGCAGATGAAGGTAGATCGTCAGAGGCCAGCATGATTACTACAACCGCTTTCCATTCCAGAGTGGAAATGGGTGCATATCACCATGGATTTTGTAATAGGATTGCCTGGATCCCAAGGAGGAAAGGATGCCATCTGGGTAATTATGGACAGACTGACCAAGTCTGCCTATTTTATTCCTTTCAAGGTTAGTTTATCCACCGAAAGGTTAGCATCTCTCTACATACGAAATATTTACCGGCTCCACGGAGTTCCAATCAGTATTATGTCAGACAGGGATACCCGGTTTACTTCACACTACTGGAAGAGTCTGTAGGAAAGCTGGGGTACTCAGCTAAGTTCAGTATTACATATAATCTGCAGACCGTCGGACAGTCTGAAAGGACTATTCAGACGCTTGAGGACATACTGAGATCGTGTATTTTACAATTTGGAGGATCTTGGGAAGATTATTTACACCTGATTGAGTTCTCATATAATAATAGCTACCAGGCCAGCATCCGTATGACACTATTTGAGGTAATATATGGACGTCGTTGTCGCACTCCACTAGCATAGGACGACGTAGGAGATCAAGTTATGCTGGGACCAGAGATGGTTACAGATGCTATAGAGAAGATAAAGATGATCAGAGAGACGCTGAGGATTACAAAGGATCGCTAGAAGCTTTAGACAGACAGTAAGCGCCAAACTTTGGAGTTTGAGGCAGAAGATCAGGTCTTTGTCAGGATTTCACCTACCAGAGGCACTATCAGATTTGACAGAGGTGAAAAGCTTAGTCCCCGTTATATTGGTCCATTTGAGGTACTGAGCAGGGTTGGAGAAGTAGCTTACGGAGTGGCTCTTCCATCTAGTCTCAAGGGCGTGCACAACATCTTCCATGTATCGCAGCTAAGGCGTTACGTATTGGACCCGAGCCATATTGTAGATCATTCAGAACTGGAAGTTGAATCAAGTCTCACTGTGCCAGAGCAGCCAGTGGAGATAGTAGATCGCATGGAGAAGAGACTGAGGCCCGCGGTGATTCTGCTAGTCAAGGTAGCTTGGCGTCACTACTCTCCAAGCGCGGCTACCTAGGAGTGAGAGGCTGAGATGAGGGAGAAGTTTCCTCATCTTTTTACGTATGTTCTAACCCTCTCTTTCATTACTGGTAGAAATTTCGAGGACGAAATTTTCTAAGGAGGGAAGGTAGTAAAACCCATAACTTTTGGATTTTAGATATATTGGTTTTATAACACTTTTTGGTTATTATTGGTAGTTATGTGTATTATTATTATGATTGTTATTTCTCTTAGCCTTAATTAAAACTCTTTTTTTAGCCCAATAACTTAAGCCCATTAGCTACAGCTACCCGAACCCGCTACCCTAAACCCGTTGGACTAAACCATTCTACCCATGATTTTCGTTCTCCCGGCTACCCCGCGTGGAGACCCCCACTTTCGGATCTGCACCCTTACGTGCAGAATCAAATACTCAGAAACTCTTTCTTCTTCACAAAATATTTCTCTTCTAAACCTTTACAAACCTATCTTTTCATCCTCCCACACTCATCCTCCTTCGAAACTGACGACGTCCCGACGATCCTTGTGCCGCCCCAGACCTAGCGACACCCCCAATCGGGGTATTTTGATCACCCCCGACCATGCCCCCGGTTGTCGACCGTCTGCGTGGCCATTCCCGTCGTTGGCCAGCAGCCTTGTCGACCGTCCGCACGTGCTTGTACGACAGTGCCTGTGCGCCGCTCCCCCGCCCGTGCGACAACCTTCGTTGGCTATCCCCCCCGTCCGTGAGACAGCCCTCGCCAGCCAGCAGCCTCGCCGATTGTCCGCACGTGCCCACGCGACAGCGCCTGTGTGCCGCTCCTCCGCCCGTACGACAGCCCTCGCCGACTGTCCCCCACGCGTGTGCCACTTCTCGGCCGCGCCAGCCCCCCGCACATGCCGTTTCCCGGCCGTGCCAGCATCCCGCACGCCTCCTCCAGGTCGCGCCTGCCCGTGGGCGCCATCTTCCGGCCGCACCAGCGTGTGTCCCGCATGCCATGCCCGTAGTCCCGCTTGTTTGCGATTAAAATTGTTTGATTGAAAACTTTAATACAAACAGAACAGTGTTACAATGTAGGACTTAGATGTAGTCCTAGGAGTATACTTTTGTTTAAGCTGGGTCCTTAGTGCCAATAGAGCGAGTGGTAATGCGTTGACTCCGTTGACCGGCTGACGACGGTTATCGGTTCTCTGAAGGTGTGGATTGCTCTGGATGTGGAGCTTGCTGAGAGGAAGAAGACGTTGAATGTCTGTATCTGTCTCTCTGGTGATTCCTCGTATGTTTCTTGTGGATTCTGTGTGTGTGTGAAGGAGAAGATCCCTCTATTTATAGTTTTGCAGGCTGGCTGCTCATGCGCGCATGTAGGATGCGCCGGTGTGTGGGGACGCCACGTGGAAGTTGCTGATGGGGGCGCGTAGATGATGTGCCCTGGTTGAGGGGGAGAACTCTTCATACTGCTGTTGTGAGCCGGCACGTAGCAGAGGAGAAGATCTTTCTGTTGCTGAAATCTTGGACAAGTTGAGTCAAAGGACACGTGTCATGGCTCGAAGATCTCAGATTTGGGGGGGCAGTGATCTGGTGAGCTGCGCCTTGGATCTGGGCGCAGGAGGAGGCTGCGGCTCATAACCTTTAGGAGTTACAAACCATTTAGGGCGCATGGCTTTTGAGGCGCATGCAGGTGACCTTCCTTCTGTCTTTCGGGATCAGAGATCAGTCTGGGGCGCATGGCTTTTGAGGCGCATGCAAAGCTTCAACTGGAGACTCTTCTTCTGTCTTTAGGGATCAGTGAAGGGTCTGAGGCGCATGCTGGTTTGGACGCATGGCCGTAGAGGCGCATGACGATTTGGACGCATGGCCATAGGGGCGCATGCGGATGGCCACTTGGCAGTAGCCGTCGAAATGGAGTCATGATGATGCTGACGTTGAAAAAGCTGTCAACTGTTCAGACTTTGGGAAGCGTGCTGCCAACTCTGGTATCAGTTCAGCATTTAATGTTTGTGACGTTCGATGGACAGCTGAGTGGGCACATTGGTTGGTGTTCCACTTGGCATGGAGATGTGAGGGAGGGCGCATCCTCTGTGATACGCCGGGTACTGTAGGGCGCGTCTGTGTGATGCGCCTGATGCTGGAGGGCACGTCCGTGTGATGCGCTGTTTGGCTGGCACATCCGACATGTCCTTTAATGACGTGGCTGTCTCGCTCCTTGAGTGCTATAAATAGCCGTTTGGCTGAATTCGAGGCGTCCGGTTCATCCATTTAATGCAAATTCATTGCACAGAATTCGGAGAGTCATCCACTTGGCACGTGGGTTTGATTTGCCCGGCCTATAAATAGTGGCATGGAGAGAAGGTTTGCTCCTCATTCCCTCACGTACTTCCAACATGAACTTGGATATGTGGGTGCATTCTGTTGACGAAGTGCTCCCGAGGGTAAAGATGAGACGTCGTGTTGTCTTCGATGCACTTGAAGGTGACTGTTACATCCAAAAGACGGAGTCGAGGGCTTCTGAGGCAGGCGGAAGGTGCCTGTTGCATCCAAAGATAAGGATGTTCGGGCCTCGTCTCCGTTGTTCCGGAAGAGCCGTAGATCGGAATGGTGGTACTAGGCGCTCTCTTCCTTCAAAGTGGGTGCCGCCCACTTTGATTGTGTTGAAAGCTCCTTGTTCCATGATTTCGATCACGGTCTTCCTTGGTCTTTGGAGGCTCTTTCGAAGCCTCCCCTGGCCACAGCATTTGCGGTGCTCTTCTCTTCCTTGGTTCCAGCCAGAGGGTTAAATGCTTTGCTTGGTGAAGCACTTATCAGGCGAGCCTGGCTGGAAGAGCGGCACATAACTGGGCTCTGCTCGGCCAGGTGAGCCTGGTTGGAAGAGTTGCTCATAACTGAGCTGCTGAAGGGATGCACATAACTGAGCTGGATGCACATAACTGAGCTGCTGGAGAGATGCACATAACTGAGCTGCTGGAGAGATGGTAGGATGCGCCTGGCTAGAGGCGCATGACATCTGCTGTGCCTGGCTGAAAGCGCATGGTGACTGCTGCGCCTATCGGAAGGCGCATGGTGGTTGCTGCGCCTATCTGGAAGGCGCATGGTGGCTGTTGGCTGTAGATCTAGGATCCTTCCTTTGTAGAAATTCTCCTTTGTATAATCTTTTCTAGACATGTAATAAACTTTTATATATAAAAAGTCCTTCTTCGAATGTCTATGGCTTATTTGATTAGCTGTCTGAGTTCTGGCGCATATAATGCCTGGCGCATGGGCTTTCTGGTTGTAAAATTCCATGCTTCTACAAGACCCCCTTCAAAGTTTTCAAAACTTTTGAATAAGTTTTGGAATACTTTGAATAAGAAGCATGGAGGTTAGGGCGCATGATTTTTGGGCGCATGCTTGTTCGGGCACATGCTCCTTTCAGTTGATGATGATGACGCCTTGGTAACCCAAAATATTAATGATGATCTTTTGGTTGCATTTGTTGTTATCTCCTCACGGAACCCGAAGCGACGGCTGAGATTACACGTCATTGGTTCACGCGTACGACCAAGCCCTATAAATAGGTAAGGCTTGGAGAGAGAGAGAGAGTTCATCTGCTCTGTGCCTTTGCTTTCTTTAGAGTTTTTCTTTAAAACCCTAACTTTTTCTTCTCTGAGAGAATGGCTCCCAAGACTCCTCGCGGTGGTGCCGGCAAGGGGAAGGAGAAAGCGAAGGAGTTCGTTGATGAGGATGCACCTATCACCCCTGCAACTCCGACCGACGTTCGTCCTGAGGTGACGGGTGGGTTTCATCTCCTTCACATAAGCTTTTGGGCCAGACTGTGCCCTAACTCAGATTTGCTGACGCGTATGAACTTTTGTCCTGATGATACGCCGAGGTTCTACCCCGCCGACGTGCATAGGTTTACACCTTTATCATGCACCGAGGTTTAATGGCTGACGCACATGGGTTTCGTACCCTGATGATGCGCCGAAGCCTTCGCTGACGCGCATGAGCTCACGCTCTGAATGCGCCGAAGCTCCAATGCTGACGCGCATGGGCTTACGCCATGATGATGCGCCGAAGCAAGTTGACGTGCATGGGCTTGCGCCCTGATGATGCGCCGAAGCTCTGATGCTAGCGCGCATGGGCTTACGCCCTGATGATGCGCCGAAGCTATTTGACACATTTTTTTTTTGCCTGACTTCCATCTTTGTTGTGTCAGTGTCGATGACGATCCCTTTGTTGAATGAGGTCCTTCTGGACGCTTCTCTTTGTCAGATGGGAGTTGATTTTGACGAGGCGGTGATCAATCCTGCGAAGGATGCTATCTTACAGGACCAACCTCGTGAGAGAATGCTACAAATCCAGACCCAGTTGCCTCTTTTCCTCCAGAGTATGATGGAGAGTGGTAAACTGAAGTCTGCTGAATCCGAAAGTGTAACTTTCTTAAAACCTGCCTTTCTGTTTGGCGACCGACTAGTCTCTTCCGAAGCGAAGATACTGAAGATTAGAGAAGACTGGTTCTTTTCTGCCAAAGGCATGGTTTTGTACATGCGGCAGGTTGACCGCCAGTTGCTGCTGACGGCTTTTTATCGTCTAGCTTCGAAGAAAAGGATGGGTTGGGAACTTACTCCCTCTCAAGGAGGGGCCTTGGGAGGTACCCTCTCAATTGACGCCTCCTCGAACCAGCGAGATACTTTGACTGCTTCACGAGCCGGTTCTTCTTTCAGTTACCGAGCCTTGCGTCCTGGGAGCATCTACAGTGAGGTCCCAAACGACACGTTTCCCTTCAGTGCCTCGATCTTTACAAATCGGATGTTGACATCAAAGGTGATGTATCCGACAGGTAGCTTCAGAGTCGAAGGCTGGTGTCACTACATCCCGAAGTGGGACGAGTTGACCACTTGGGTGCTTTCAAGGTTCGAGGTTGAGCTTAAAGAGATTGGGCTGACAGCTGCTATTCGGGCCACGCAGGCAGGCGTGGACCTCAATAAGCCTATGTTCCTTGCGCTCTTGGAGCTTTTCAATGCCCAGACTGGTAGCTTCTTTACTCCGGTGGGGGAGTTGGGATTGGCCCTTCGTGAGATGTACGAAGTGTCCAAGCTTCCTTGGAGCTCGAAACCGTACGAGGAATATTTTCCATCAAATGAAGAGATCCAAGTTCTGGAGGATAAGGATCCAGAGATGATGGCTGTTTTCAAAGAGGTGACAAGCCATCATTATCTGATACACCGGAGGGACAAGGGCAAGACCCAGCCTCATGTGACTGCTTGGAGGGACTACGTCTTCAGGCAGGATTTGACGGATCCTTCGAGGATTCGGTTTGCGACTCCGCAGGGATTGAAGCCCGCGGAAGTGAGTTCTGAAATAAGTCGGCTGGACGAAAGGACCCCACACTCTAATGAGGGCGGCAAGGCTACGTACAGCTGTTTCTGGCACTGCGGGCACCGGATGTCATCCAAGGCAGTGTTGACATCCTACTTGATGATATGGCTCCGGGATTGCGTATTTGCAGGTGGATCCGGTGCCGTCGAAAGGGTACATCGAAATCTCATTTTGCCTGCGGTGAAGTTGGCCTGTGGACGACCTTTGGCTCTCCTCCCCGCGATGGTGTGCAACCTGTTGCGCGGTTTGAGGTCCTTTACCGATGATGTGATCCACGAGAGAGGTAATAATGATAACTTTCCCCGGGCTGAGCTGTCCTTCCATTATCTTATGGGGTGGCTGATCTTGCATCATCTGAACGTGATGAGTCCCGGTCCGGAGGAGGACCATGTCGAAGGAGATGCCTTCATTCGCCGCTTCTATAAGAGGAAGTGGTCTTACACTGGCGTCCCCGTTTGCAGGAGAGTCTTGTCCTACCTTCAGGGGTGGGAGATTGTCAAGGTTGGCCCGATCTTCAAAGATTTTGAGGCCGACCAAGATTTAGTTGACTCTGGCGAAGATGCGGTCACTCTGCCGAAATAGAGTTTTCGTTGGTTGCAGAGTATCCGGCCTTCTCACCTGGTCTACCGCAACCAGAATAGGTGTTATCTGGAGCCTTATCTGCCAAGCCAATTTGCTCGTCAGTTTGGCTATACCCAGTTAATGTTGCGGAATCCCAGTAGTAGTTTAGGCTTCATCGGGAGTTTGCTGGATGGAGCCCGGGGCTGGCAATATTATAACGCTGGATGCACTAGCGTTAAGTTCACCACGCCAGTTCGCAATCCTCGGCCGCCGATCCTATATCCGGCCGCCAAGCTGTATTGCACTATGACTGCTATGTCTACTGGTTATGACAGGGAGACTAGTTTCATTATTGGAACCCAGCTGGAGGCGACAGCGAATATGTTGATGGCAGCCCGATCATATCGTCCACCAGAGTTGGCGGGGTATCGGGCTGCTGCTGCAGTACCAGTGGGAGACCCATCTGTCGGAAAAAAGCGTGCTGACACAGAAGCTGGTTCTTCTGTACCGAAAAGGTCAAGAAAGGTGCCGACCCCGAAGGTTACGGAAGTGCCACTTATAATGCCAGCAGGATCAATCCCTGCTGAGGTAAGGAATATTTCATAATTCCAATTCTTTTCGTCATTGTGGCGACTTATGCTCTTCTTCTTGTAGGGATTGAAGAAGAAGTCCCGTGTTTCAAAATCGGGCGCTAGTAAACCGAAGGAGGTGGCAGGCTCTTCTGATGAGCGCATTCCTCCGATGCTAATGTCTCCCGTGAAGGAAGGTCCCGAAGATATTCCTGCGGAGGTTTTAATATCTCCTGATTTCGAGGTCGCAACAACTTCTGGGAGAGCACCGTCTGCCGTGGAGGCCTTAGATGCTGAGGGTCCTGCGGACTCGAGGCATCCTGATGATGAAGTGGACTGGAGTTCATCGCCTTCCGATGACGTTCCTACCCCGGCTTCAACCGTGGAAGTTGAGGCGGCTACCACTCAGGAGGTAGCGACAGATTCTGTCCCTGTTGAGGGACTCGATGATGAGACCCGTCTGCCAGTCAGGACCGCTGCGATGGGTCAAGAGACAAGTGACAATCTCCCTATTCTGCCAAGGGAGGTACCAACTGTTGATAGGACGTTGGGGGTAGAAGAGGTGGCTTTTGACGTCGGAGGTTCCTCCGGGCTTGAGAAGGGTAAGGGTGTAGAACCCTCTGTAGCTCCTTCTACTTGGGGGACCATCTCGACGCCTGTGCCAGCTCCTTCTGTTGCTTCGGC
This sequence comes from Iris pallida, assembly GCA_029216955.1. Lineage (NCBI taxonomy): Eukaryota > Viridiplantae > Streptophyta > Magnoliopsida > Asparagales > Iridaceae > Iris > Iris pallida. The sequence goes on along the minus strand of JANAVB010036820.1, from coordinate 4,998,221 downwards.
TCCTCGGGCTAGAAGTCCAGCCCCTGTTGATGAAGAACCCATTGATGCCGAGGTTCAAGCCTCGCTGATTGAGATTGGCGGATCTTCTTCCGGTCCGCAAACTGTAGTAGCTCCTCCAACTCCCGCGATGACGCCGCAGGTCCTGGCAGATGCAGACGAGTATGTAAAATTCCTCGTCGAGGGGGTGTACAAAATGTTGCAGAAGGGTGTATCTGCTGTGATGGATGCCAATGGGAGTTTTGCGACAACAAAAGCTATGGCAATACCCTGCATCGAGCTGATTCGTATTCACCAAGGCCATGACCATATGGCCAAAATTTTGGAGGCTTCGATGATTGAGCTGGATGAGCGGCTCGCGGAACTTCAACGCATCCAGCGAAACGACCTCTCTGTCCTGATAGATACGGAGAAGGGGAAGCTGATCGCCGAGATCGAGTCTTCATACCAGGCCACCGTGGGCGTTTGGGAGCGCGAGGTGGCTGAGACTGAGGCTGCGGTAGAGCAGTTGTCTCAGTCCATGAAGACGACGGTGGAAACTCGAGCTGCATTGGAAGCTAATATCGCGGATATCGACACCCAGATGCGCCGTCTTGAAGACCAACGGGCCCGACTCCAGTTAGAGGTCGAGTGTGTCCGGGCTGAACATGCAGCATTTAAGAAGGATGAAGCGACTTTTACTCAGCGGACTCTTGTCTTGGCGCAGCAACGACAACAGCTTGATGAGAAGCATGCAAGTGATACTTCCGCTGGGGCCGTTGAATTGATGCGCCAAGAAGCAGAGCGACGAGTCCTGGCGACGGTGGAGGCCCGCGCAGTCGACTTAAAGCTTCGAGTCAGGGAGCTCTCAGCCCATCCTGGGGAGATTCAGGGACCATAGCTTTTTCCTTTTTTCTTTTGTGTTCTTTTACAACCCTTACTGGGGGATGATGTAGTTTCTTGTACTCCTTTTTCAGAAGAATAAAGAAGTCTACAACCTTTTTTGTGATGTGTTCATCTTTTGTTGTCATGAACTTGATGATTTATGTGGACCTATTATCTTTTACGCACCTTGGTTTTCAGGTACAGATATTAAGTTTGAAGGAACCATTATGTTTGCTCAGAGGTAATGTGGACATGGCAATCATTGGGTTCGAAATGATAGAATCTCCCTACTCAGAGGTATTATGGACGTGGTAGGAATGATCTTGGGGGATACGCTGAACAACTCAGAGGTTATATGGACGTGGAAGTTCTGCGATAAATGTACAATAACACAGGGGTTGTTTGTACAAGATGTTTACTCAGAGGTAATGTGGACGTGGTAAACATGAAGGGTAGCGTAGGCTTACGAAGTGTAAGATTCTGCTTTGAAGGGTGTAGAGAGACAACTCAGAGGTATTATGGACGTGGTTATCTTTCTACTGGAAGATGCCACGGAACAGCTGGGTTCCGGAAGCGTATGAGTTTGTGGAAAGAGGTTGTTTGGGGAAGTACATGTCTGGAGGATGTCAAGAATAGTACTTCTTTAGGAACTTGCCGTTGATGGGCATCATGAACAAGTCCCTATTGGGTTTGGCGAGGCGGTAAGCACCGTTTGAGTATACCGTCCCTATGATGAAAGGTCTTTCCCACTTGGGCTCGAACTTTTTTGGTGTCTTGTGGGTCAACACCATTGGTCTTCTGACTGCTAAAACCAGGTCGCCAACTTGGAAAGTCCTTTTTTTGACCTTTTTGTTGAAAGCCTGTGATATACGGGCTTGGTAGAGCTCGATGCGTTGTTGAGCTAAGAGACGCTTTTCGTCAAGTGCCTCCAGTTCCCGCAGACGACGATATTGATTGTCCTCTTCTGTGAGTTCGTTTGTGATTGCTACGCGGAGCGAAGGTATCTGTATCTCGAGAGGCAGTACTGCTTTGCTCCCGTAGACCAGGGAGAATGAAGTGTTGCCTGTTGGGGTCCGTACCGTTGTGCGGTAGGCCCAAAGGCATTCGCCAAGCTTTTCGTCCCAGTCGCGTTTGTTGGATGACACGACCTTTTTGAGCAGCCTAACGATAGTTTTATTGAATGCCTCAGCCAATCCGTTTGCTGCCGGATTGTAGGCAGTTGAGGCCACGTTCTGAATGCGATTCTTGTCACAGAACCTACTGAAAATGTGGCTGATAAACTGAGGACCATTATCATGGATGATTCGCCGGGGTACTCCGAAACGGTAAATGACATGGTGTTTGATAAAGCTGACCACCCTGGAGCTTTTTACTTCTGCTAGTGGAACTGCTTCCGCCCATTTGGAGAAGTAGTCGGTGATGGCCAGGATGAAACGGTGTCCTCTCGATGAAGGAGGGGTGATTGGCCCTACAATGTCCATGCCCCAGGCTTCGAAGGGCCAGGAGGTGACTGTAGGATGTAGCGGCTCCGATGGTGTATGTATGAAGTCTGCATGAAGTTGGCACGCGTGGCACTTTTTAGCATATTCGACAGCGTCGGTAGCCATAGTTGGCCAGTAGTAGCCCATACGTCGCAATCGATCTTGCAACTTAGGACCGGGTTGATGAGCTCCACAAGTTCCGTCATGAGCTTCTTGAAGAGCTTCGGCTGCTTCTTCGTTAGACAGGCATCGAAGGAGGAGCCCATCGAAGGAGCGTCGGTACAGCGTTTTGGTAGCTGTATCGTAGTAGAATCGAAGAGAGCGTCTCCTGACTAAGACGACTTCCTTCGGGTCCTCTGGAAGGATTCCGTAGACAGCGAAGTCGATGAACGGGAACCTCCAGTCTCGGACATTAACCCCAGTGTTCGTCGGTATGGCGTGAGCCACCCGCAAGCATAGGTTGTTTCTGGGACAAATCAGATCTCGTCCTGTTACCGTGATATAGTGTTGAGTCCCAAAGGGCGCTGCTAATGAGGCTGCGAGGCCGGCCAGAGCATCGGCCTCCAAGTTTTGTAAACGGGGGACATGTTCAATGAAGAACCCGGTGAAGGTTGAAATGATGTTCAATGCGACTTCATGATAAGGGATTAAATCTTCATGGCGAACTTCGTATTGTCCCCGAACCTGGTTTACGACGAGTTTTGAGTCGCCGTAAGCTTCCAGATGGTCGACCCCCAGCTGTTGTGCGAGCTGGAGTCCCATGACGAGTGCGTTGTACTCGGCAACGTTGTTGGAGCACGACTTCGAAAGAGAGTACGCACGCTGGATGACCAGCTGATCGGGGGAGACTAAGACTACCCCCACTCCTACGATGATTTGGCCTTTGGGGCCTGTTCTCGAAGCGCCGTCGAAGAACATCCACCAAACGGAGCTTCCTTCGGTGACGTTGGATTCTTGGACCTCATCCGGGATATCTTCATAGAGTTTTGAGGATTCTGGGATGGGGTGTGCAGCTAAAAAGTCAGCCAGTGCTTGACCCTTAACAGCTTTTTGCGGCACAAACACCATGTTGTACGGTGTTAGCAAGATCGCCCATGTAGCCAGCCGGGAGTTCAATGATCCTGGCTTCGTTATGAGGACTCTGAGCGGATTGACTCGGGAAATGACATAAATTGTCTGACCCGAGACATAATGACGAGTCTTCTGGATGGCAAACACCAAAGCCAAGCACTCCTTTTCGACGGGGTTGTACCGGTGTTCGGCCCCGATGAGTGTTCGACTGAGGTAGTAGATTGCTTGCTCGAATCCTGTATCGCTGTTTTGAGCCAGCAGAGCACCAAAAGAATGATCCATGGCACGGACGTAGAGGAGAAATAGTTTGCCGGCGACTGGCGCTACCAGGACTGGTGGGCTTGTTAAGTAAGCCTTGATGTCGTCGAAAGCCTTTTGGCACTCCTCTGTCCAGACGTAAGAGACTCCCTTCTTCATGAGCTGAGTAAAGGGTTGACATCTACCGGAGAGGTTTGCTATGAACCTTCGGATATATGCCAGACGTCCCTGTAGGCCCCGAAGTTCTCGAAGGTTCTTCGGAGGGTCCATGTTGAGGATGGCTTTGGTCTTCTCAGGATCAACATGAATGCCTTTCGCTGTGATGACAAAGTCCAAGAATTTGCCGCTAGAAACCCCCAGAAAGGATTTAGCGGGGTTCATTTTGAGTTGATGTGCCCGCATGAGATCGAAGACCGTCTTCAGGTCCTGTAGGTGATCTCCTTTGAGGCGGCTCTAGACTGCGATGTCGTCAACATAGCATTCGACCGTCTTGTGAAGATGTTGACGGAAGATGGTGCTCATAGCTCGCTGGTATGTCGCACCGGCGTTCTTCAAGCCGAAGGGCATTACTGTGTAGCAGAAAATACCCTTTGGAGTCCTGAATGACGTGTATTTTGCGTCATCGGGGAACATCTTGATTTGATTGTAGCCTGAATACCCGTCCATGAAGGACATGCGCTCAAAGCCATATGTGTTGTCGATCATCACATCAGTGATTGGAAGCAGAAATTTGTTCTTCGGGCAAGCAGAGTTGAGATCCCTAAAGTCGATACAGACTCGTATCTTCCCGTTCTTCTTGGTGACAGGAACGATGTTGGCTACCCAATCCGGGTGTTGTTCCTCACGGATGAAGCCGCTGGTCAAGAGTTTATCTACCTCCTGATCGATGGCATTCATGATGTCCGGACGGAAGCGTCGCTGCTGTTGTTTGATAGGTTTGGCATCAGGTAAGATGTTCAACCTATGTATTGCGATCTGTGGATCGAGTCCCGGCATGTCTTCATAGCTCCAAGCGAAGACGTCGATATACTCTTTAGCCAGTTGGATTAAAGATTCTCGATCTTCTCCTTCCAGGCTTTTACTGATGAAGATGGGTTTGGAAGAAGACCCCTCCCCGAGGTCGATCTGCTCGACTTCGTCTTCGGTGGGAGGTTCACGAAGCTCAAAACGAGATTCCCATTGTTCCCCTAGGCGTTGGGCCCAGGGTTCTTCTTCGAAGGGTTCTGGCGCTTGGTCTTCGCCTTCACCTTTTTGAGGTTGTGCTGACGTCATGTTAGCTGACAGTACTTTCCTGAAGACTGATCCGATACTGGTATCGGAATCCCAAGTTAATGCTTCGGACGAGTGGGAATGTTCTATGTCTTCTGCATCTGAACTCTCTGGGGTTGATGGCGGCGTGACATAGCCTAACCCTCGTCCAGTTCGATTATAATAGTCCTGTGGCTTTCCATTGGGCATCGAAAGCCGGACAGGGAGATGCCGACCCTTGCCGTAGTTTAAGCCTTTGTTGCTTTTCAGGTCGTAGCCCATCTTTTGGATGATGTGCTTTGCCGCATCCGTGTACCGATAGACTTGTACTCTGCCGGTATCAGGTTCGGGCTCGATTGACGGGAGGTCCCGATGACGCTCGACTTTGCCCGAGATGATGGTGCCTTGGTCTCGGCTCCGTGGAGGGACTATGAAGACTCCTTGAGACGGGACCACTCAATTATGGTAGACGGTCGTTATTTGTGTTTGCAACGACTGTAGAGCGTTGTCTAATGTATACATGGCATTCCAGTGTGGAAGACAAGAATAATTAAAAGACACTCTATTATTGATAAAATACGAGATCTTATCCCGTGGGATTACATTGTCAAAGGAGGGTGCCTCTACGTCAGCCGAGATATAATCACCAAGCTCCTCGTCTATAAGAACCAGGGGCGGACTAGGAGAGTCCAACACAGATTTGGGGTCTGAGAGGGTTATATGAGCCTTCTCTGACACCTTGGATGACTGCGGCGGCTTGCCCTTGAGACGCACCTTAAGAGGCGCCTCGGCTACGCCTCCGGTGAGTGGTGCCTTCCCTTGTAATTTTGCCACCAGGGGAGCCGATGTAGGTGGCTTTCCCTTGAGGCGTATCTTCAGGGGTGCTTCGCGAGCCGGCGCTTTCCCTGATAGCTTGATGCTCATTGGAGGCACCTTCTAGGGTGGTTTCCCCTTCAGTCGGATTTTTAAGGGGGCGTCGGGAGTCGTCTCAGGCTCCATGTCCGGCTCTGTTGCCGTCTCTGCCTCATCATCAGCGTCGTTGGCTTCCTCCTCGTCAATGGGCTTGTACAAGTCGGAATCGGTAAAGTAGGCTTCAATCCCTTTGAAAGGATCGATATCTGCAAACTCCATCCGGATGACGCCATTGGTGGATACATACTTCATGCACTGGTGGAGCATGGAGGGCACCACCATGTACTCATGCAGCCATGGTCGACCGAGCAGGATGTTGTAGTTGACCTCGGCATCTACCACATAACAAGTCACCTCAGTTTTGAGGCTGCCAATGTGACACTTCAGTCGGATCTTGCCCAATGGCTCGCTCTTGCTAGCATTGAAGCCACTGATGGTTGTATTGGAGGGCGCCAGCTGGTACATCGGGATCCCCAGCTTAGATAGCAATGCCTTCGGAATGATGCTTAGGGAAGACCCAGGATCGATCTGAATCCGGCTCACCTTGACCGAGCCAATGTACCCTGTATAATACAGCGGTCGGTTATGTCGGTGATGCTTGAGCAGCATGTCTTGTTGGATGAAAGTTATGTTTGGGATAACTTCATCCGCACAATGACAGTACGCACAAGTAGTTGGGAGGTCTTCTGGCTGCTTGACCTGACTGAGAAAGGATTCAGCGTCCTTCAAAGCTTCGCAGAGAGCTTCTCGGGAATCTTTAGAAAGACGCAGGAGCTCGAACAAAGACAGGCGTGCAGGTGTACTGGCTAGTTGTGCCAGAATGTCGAAGTTGTGAGGCTTGGACAGCCCCGAAGCATTCTCCTTCCGTAGAGGTCTGTCAAAACGGGCCTCCACCTGCTTCTGCTTATTGACTGCTGAGGGCTTAGATGGACCCTCCTCAGGGATGGTGCTAGGAGGCGCCACCTCGACGGCGGCTTCGCCGGACTGGGAGTTCTGTTGTGCACGTGTTTGTACTGGAAGTGCCTCTTCTGTTGAAAAAAAGACTGTACGGCAAGACTTGATCTTCCTGCCTTTTGATTTGGAGGTAAGGCGTACCTCCGATTGAGTCACCTCGGAGACGAGGTCGGGGTGAACCCAGAGGACCTCTCCTCGAGATGTGGTGAGCGGGGTGAGTCCACTCACATTGTCACGAGTAGGTGGTAAGTTTATCACCTCCATTGTCGCCTTAGGGATGGGGACGACGCCATCTTGTGTGGTAGTTGGCGGCAAGGTGCCGAACTGAAGCGAAACCACATTGGCCGACACCGTTTTCTCTTTATAGTCGACGGAGATTACATCCGCATTGATCATGTGCTGGATGTAATTCTTGAGGACATAGCAGTCCTTGGTCGGGTGTCCGACAAACCGATGGTAGTGACAGTACCTTGGGTTGTCCACTTTCCCAACTTCATCGGGCCGCTTTGGGTCCGGTAGCTTGATCTTGTCACCCTGCTTCAGTATCTCGAAAAGTTGCAGGGTGTCGTCATCATTGAATGAATAAACCTCCTTGGGTCTCGGTGCCAGTGGAGGCTTCTGAGTAGGCACAGATGCGCCTTTTGAGGCATTAACAGTCAATGCCTGTTTCCCCTTTGCTTTTCGTCCGGAACTATTAGCTGCGGACTTTTTCCCCTTATCGTCAAAGGCGGGGAAGCTGACACCCAGAAGATGTGCATTGGCCGCCTTCTTTTCTGCAGCTTCAGCTTTGATGATCAGGGAGCTCCAGTCAGGAGGGGGAGTAGAGTTGAGCCAGAGCTTTACTGCAGGCAACATGTTCATGCTGCAAGCGGAGAGGAGCGCATGTTCTGGCATGCCTGGAGGTAGCCTGAAGCAAGCCTGTCGGAAGCGTTCGATGAACGCCCGAACCGTTTCCTTCTCCTTCTGACGTATCTCTATGAGAGACGCCATCGTCATGTCCTTCCCGCCGTCGTAGAAGCGGTCGAGGAAGAGGCGCGTCAGGTCGTCGAAGGACGATATGGAATTGTCGGGGAGGCTGCAGTACCAGTCATACGCCACTCCTTTCAGGGTCCCGACAAAGATGCTGGTGAGGAGCGCGTCCTCCTTCGGAAGATGCCCTGTCTGTGACTGGAAGTACGTCAGGTACCGTCGCGGAGAGTCCTTCCCGTCGTATGGGGTGAGTGTTTGTGGTTTATACTTCGGAGGATAAACCACCTTGTTCCACTCGAGGGGATAAGGCTGGGGAATGCCCATTTTCTGGCATTCCTCTTGTCTGTTCTTGGACTCGAAGCGCTCCCGCAGGTCTTTGATCATTTCGACCACATCCTCTGTAGAGCTAGGAGTCGGGGAAGGAGGTACCATCTGGATTGGAGCGTTTGAGGGCTCCGAGGTCCGAGGTGCTTTTGTATCCGAGGGCGCCCGTTGGAGGGGCACACTCGACTCCCCATTAGCTCCTGGGTCAGGACCAGTTGAAGGTGTCCTGATCAAGGCCGACCGTATCTCAAACACTGCTTGAGTCAGTGCTTGTATAGAGGCAGAGAGGGTTTTGAGACCTCCCTCTAATGAGTCTATACGCTGGACTATGTCCTGTGACGGTGCATCAGACTCGACATCATCCCCAGCCATGTACACTGTCCTGACACGGCCAGGAGTGGATGGATGGGTTGAGGCTTCGCTTTCGGCCTCACTCTCATGCGGGGGAGTTACTTCTCCTGGTGTTTGGCCAACCCCAGCCACATTCTGGAGTTCATCTTCAATAGGCGCATCTGTAAGGGTCTGATTGCCTTCAGCTCCGTCTTGAAGGACCTCTTTGTTTCCAGAACTACCCCCGGCAGTGTCTTGGAGGATATCCTTATTTTGAGGGGCTTCAGGGAGAGTAATCTCGCCTTGATGATGAAGATCCGTCGCAGCTGTGCTTTGGACATCTTCGTCTTCGGAAGGAGGCTCAACAAGGGTCTGGCTACCCCCAGCTTCCTCCAAGGACTTCTTCCTCGACCGAGTGCCTTCAAACACTCCAAAGGCCGAGACAGCTGCCTTGGTTTTCCTCGGCTGGCTTTTGGATGAAGACGAGGAATTGGCAGTCGTCTTCCGGATTGATGAGGAGTTGGAGACCATATTGCATGAAGCGACCTTTGGCTCCTCTTCAGCTGACACCTTCGTCCCAAGGCGACGTCGGAGAGGTGTCGATGATTGTAGTCATTGGAAGACCGACTGTCTTGGTGGAGCTGCCGCCTTGCAACAGCAGTTGATGGTGACCACCGCACAAGTATGCCCCGTAAGAGGCGCATCGTGCTTGTTGGTCGACTCTCCTGACCGGCGCTTGTGAGTGATCACGTTGCGCAGGTCGTTGGAGGAGAGTGGTGCCTTCACACCCCATTCAGACGTATGGCAAGGCCAAACGCCGGGGTGGTCAGGTGAGTGCTGCGCCCCCTGATCTAATACCAAGCAGGCATCACGATCAGTAGTGGGGGAACCACAACATTTGAAGTGACTTGAACGGACCTCAAACGCACAACCAGAGGAGGCGCGGGAGTTCAAGACCACTGAGTTTGCCTCTCTCGACTTGGTTGTGCACGCAGTAGATGCGCCCAAGCGAGATGAGGGCTTTGAAGATCGACTCGTTGTTGGTGCAGAAGCACTTGAGTCAACCTTGTGCAGCTTGCCATCGGCAGCGCGCGTGATGACGAGCGCGTGCCTCTGGCCGGCTGCTGGCATAGCACGTTTGTGGCACATGGCCCGTGCCGCCTTGGATTTTTTCGTACCAGCCCGCTGGGGCGCATAGTACTTAGCATCCAAATTCTCCTCGCCATTACAGCGAGTGAGTCTGTCAAAGGCAGAGGCTTTTTGTGGCGCATCAGAGGTGATGCGCGGGGCATTGGCTGCGCCTCTGTTCCGTCGACGTATCTTCCTCGCCTGAGAGGAAGATAGCTGGGGAACGTGGTCGGCCGCACGCTTCCCCAAGAGATGCGCTGCATCGGCGGGCGCACCTTGGTTGCTGAGAACGTCAGCAGGAAGGGAAGGCTGGATTGCTGCATCCCCTTCAGTGGTGGTGCCCGAGGCGTCGACTTTGCGCACCCAGGCCGTACGGATCTTCTTCGGCTTTGGTAGCCGCTTCGAAGGACTCGCACTTCCTTCAGAAATGAACTCCTCGTACGCCTGTTGATTGAGGCGCACGACCAGCGTCTTGTGGGAGGAGCCCACCTTCACGTCGTCGGCCTGTGATACGACTTTCTCGGAAGAGGAGAAAGAAGTCCCAGCAGAGTCGCCAGCTTGTTTGCCATTAAAATTGTTTGATTGAAAACTTTAATACAAACAGAACAGTGTTACAATGTAGGACTTAGATGTAGTCCTAGGAGTACACTTTTGTTTAAGCTGGGTCCTTAGTGCCAATGGAGCGAGTGGTAATGCGTTGACTCCGTTGACCGGCTGACGACGGTTATCGGTTCTCTGAAGGTGTGGATTGCTCTGGGTGCTGGAGCTTGCTGAGAGGAGGAAGACGTTGAATGTCTGTATCTGCCTCTCTGGTGATTCCTCGTATGTTCCTTGTGGATTTTGTGTGTGTGTGAAGGAGAAGATCCCTCTATTTATAGTTTTGCAGGCTGGCTGCTCATGTACGCATGTAGGATGCGCCGGTGTGTGGGGACGCCACGTGGAAGTTGCTGATGGGGGCACATAGATGATGTGCCCTGATTGAGGGGGAGAACTCTTCATACTGCTGTTGTGAGCCGGCACGTAGCAGAGGAGAAGATCTTTTTGTTGCTGAAATCTTGGACGAGTTGAGTCAAAGGACACGTATCATCGACCCATGGCTCGAAGATCTCGGATTTGGTGGGGGCAGTGATCTGGTGAGCTGCGCATTGGATCTGGGCGCAGGAGGAGGCTGCGGCTCATAACCTTTAGGAGTTACAAACCATTTAGGGCGCATGGCTTTTGAGGCGTATGCAGGTGACCTTCCTTCTGTCTTTCGGGATCAGAGATCAGTCTGGGGCGCATGGCTTTTGAGGCGCATGTAAAGCTTCAACTGGAGACTCTTCTTCTGTCTTTAGGGATCAGTGAAGGGTCTGAGGCGCATGCTGGTTTGGACGCATGGCCGTAGAGGCGCATGGCGATTTGGACGCATGGCCATAGGGGCGCATGCGGATGGCCACTTGGCAGTAGCCGTCGGAATGGAGTCATGATGATGCTGACGTTAAAAAAGCTGTCAACTGTTCAGACTTTGGGAAGCGTACTGCCAACCCTGGTATCAGTTCAGCATTTAATGTTTGTGACGTTCGATGGACAGCTGAGTGGGCACATTGGTTGGTGTTCCACTTGGCATGGAGATGTGAGGGAGGGCGCATCCTCTGTGATGCGTCGGGTACTGTAGGGCACGTCTGTGTGATGCGCCTGATGCTGGAGGGCACGTCCGTGTGATGTGCTATTTGGCTGGCGCATCCGACATGTCCTTTAATGACGTGGCTGTCTCGCTCCTCGAGTGCTATAAATAGCCGTTTGGCTGAATTCGAGGCATCCGGTTCATCCATTTAATACAAATTCATTGCACAGAATTCGAAGAGTCATCCACTTGGCACGTGGGTTTGATTTGCCCGGCCTATAAATAGTGGCATGGAGAGAAGGTTTGCTCCTCATTCCCTCACGTACTTCCAACATGAACTTGGATATGTGGGTGCATTCTGTTGACGAAGTGCTCCCGAGGATAAAGATGAGACATTGTGTTGTCTTCGATGCACTTGAAGGTGACTGTTACATCCAAAAGACGGAGTCGAGGGCTTCTGAGGCAGGCGGAAGGTGCCTGTTGCATCCAAAGATAAGGATGTTCGGGCCTCGTCTCCGTTGTTCCGGAAGAGCCGTAGATCGGAATGGTGGTACTAGGCGCTCTCTTCCTTCAAAGTGGGTGCCGCCCACTTTGATTGTGTTGAAAGCTCCTTGTTCCATGATTTCGATCACGGTCTTCCTTGGTCTTTGGAGGCTCTTTCGAAGCCTCCCCTGGCCACAGCATTTGCGGTGCTCTTCTCTTCCTTGGTTCCAGCCAGAGGGTTAAATGCTTTGCTTGGCGAAGCACTTATCAGGCGAGCCTGGCTGGAAGAGCGGCACATAACTGGGCTCTGCTCGGCCAGGTGAGCCTGGTTGGAAGAGTTGCTCATAACTGAGCTGCTGAAGGGATGTACATAACTGAGCTGCTGGAGAGATGCACATAACTGAGCTGCTGGAGAGATGGTAGGATGCACCTGGCTGGAGGCGCATGACATCTGCTGCGCCTGGCTGAAAGCGCATGGTGACTGCTGCGCCTATCGGAAGGCGCATGGTGGTTGTTGCGCCTATCTGGAAGGTGCATGGTGGCTGTTGGCTGTAGATCTAGGATCCTTCCTTTGTAGAAATTCTCCTTTGTACAATCTTTTCTAGACATGTAATAGACTTTTATATATAAAAAGTCCTTCTTCGAATGTCTATGGCTTATTTGATTAGCTGTCTGAGTTCTGGCGCATATAATGCCTGGCGCATGGGCTTTCTGGTTGTGAAATTCCATGCTTCTACACCGCTGTCGCGTACGATTTCTCCACGTGCGTGCGCATTTAACGTGCGTTCCGAGTCTGAGGCTTCCCGTCGGTACTCCGTTATCAGCCATCCGATAAGCCCCTGACCCTCTGTTAATTTTCAGAATGCAAAACCCATTCCTGTTCCGACCGAAATTGACAGAATAAAGCTCTATCAATTCCGGGATAGTTAGTTATTTTCTTAATTTTGACCTTACGATTTGTAAGAGAATTCTAATAATTAGTTAATGTGACGGTTAGATTATTATTAATAATAATTATGCTGTATTATAAAGTGTTATATGAATTAGTCAGTTATTAGATTAAATGATTAATGACAAATTAACAAAATGTTTAATTACGTTTATCGTAGGAATTACGTTATTTTAAATATTGTTAATATTGTTGCCGTTAATTTTTACGTTAATAAAATATTAATTAGTTATATCAAAAGCTTATTTTTTATTTAATATAGACAAAAATAATTTTTGGCAATAAGCGCTAGCTATTTTCTCCATAGATAATTCGTAAGTTATTCGTATAATCAAATGATTTTTTTATTAATTATTAATATAAAAATATTTTTGTAATAAAATCGTTAAATTATTTAGTAAGCTTATATTGTATTAAAAATAAAGTTTTAGATGATATTTTAATAAGAGTCTTAAGTATGTTTCTAAAAATCTTAGGTTTTACTAAATAAGTGATTTTCATAATTTTACTATTAAAATGTTTTTTTATTATGTAAAAATATCTATTAAAATATTTCGTATATTTTATGTAAATAAATACTATTTCATTTCAAAGGATTTCTAAGTATTTTATATAAGTAATTCTATTATAATATTAGTTTACGAAAAATTGCTTATTATCTACTAATAAATTAAGTATAATATTTCTTGTATTATTTACAAAAATAATAGTTTTATTAGAAAAATCGTTTTATCAATTATTATACATGGTTTTATATATTAAATAATTATAGCTTTATTCTCTAAAAATATTTTTATAACTAAACGATTGTTTATTAAAATTATTGGCATTTAGTTAAACCCTTGGAATGACTTCTAAAATAGAGTATCAAATTAATGTAGGTTTCAAGTCCCAGACTTAGCCTGAATACTTTTCTGTCATCACCTGCAGCACGGGGAACACCAATGGAAGTTTATACTTACCCAAACTTGTATTAATTAATAATTAAATTCATTGCAGAGTAGAACTACTGTGTCGACATTTGACTCATAGGATCCCTCTCGGATAATACTCACTGCTTGACTGATTCATTGACTCGGAGTTTGGGAAGTAGTGTTCACACCTGTGGTCAAAGCCCCGTACTGTATCACTGTGGATAGCGGAAGCCCAACCCACTTGTGCCAAAACCGGACCGTATTTACTAGAACATGTCTCCATCCCTAGCCGGCCACAGGATGTTATGCGCTTACACACTATTGCTAGTTAGATTGCATCATTTCATTTCCAGAGATTTATTACATAAATACTTTTTTATTATTATTTAGAAAATAAATATGTTACAAAATTGTTTTCTGCCTCTTTTAATTATTCATTAAGATGCTGGAATAGATTTGTATGTTCTTGTTTCCCTACTATCTGGAGACTAATATTTTGGGTGATTGCGACAATGAGGAGCTGGCCTATACTTACTACGGACCCGATTGGGTTTCGAGGAGTTAGCTGAACCAGGACAGGAACCAAGAGTCATAGTTGCAACTTTCTGTTTAGTCCCTCTCCTTCCTATAAGTTGTAATAAATAAACAAGTTGTAACAACTGGATGTTTGTTCTGTTTATGTTATTTTAATCAGTCTCTAGTTTCATTTCAAATGTTTAATAAAGTTTTATTTCATATTTAGAATATTGTTCTTGTGTTGCTACTGATTGATGCAGCTTACTGCCGTCATCTCACAACGGTGCAGGCTGGGCATGATCTGACTGGACCCAGTATATTGGGATCGGATTGTGACAAGTATAAACCTTGGTGTTTGCGTATTACTTTCTTGTCTCCACTTACTTATTGCTTTACTTCATTGCATTTAAGTTTAATTATATATTTGCTTCACCTGCTTAGATTAAATTTGTAAATATTTTCTGCTGCACTCTATTCACCCCCTCTAGAGGTGCCATCGATCCTACAATTGGTATCAGAGTGGGTGTTTGTTATTAAATATTACTGCTCATACTAATTATTCCCACATTTGGTATCAGAGCGGGTAATAATCATATAACACTCTAGAGAATTTTTTTTGCATATGGCAGCCGTGAATTCAATGTTCACAAGTGAATGGCATTCCACAAATAGACCTCCACTATTTGATGGAATAAACTACACGTACTAGAAAACATGAATAAGCTTCTACCCGAACTCTCTAGACTTTGATCTCTAGTCAATTGTTATCAGTGGCTACAAAAAGTCTACTATCACCCCTGTTCTCACTTCCTATATTATTAACAAGCCTTATTATAGTTACACGGAGGAAGAGAAGAAGTTAGCTAGCCTTGATGCAAAAGCAATACATGCTTTTTATTATGCTGTAGACTTTAATGTATTTAATCTTATTACTACTTGCACAACATCTCATAAAATTTAAAAACTTCTTGAAGCTACTTATGAGTGTAGGTACGAAAGCAAAACTAGAAACTCTAGAGAGAAGGATAGTCTTCAAAATGATGCAAATGTGTTCATGATGGCATCAAGATTTAAGGTACAACACAATCCCTTATATGAAGAAAAGATTATATGCCACAAATGTAGAAGATCAGGCCACATCATGGAATATTGCCCTACTATACTAAAGAGGAGAATCGCTACAAACGACCAAAAGAAGGAAGATCGTCGTCTCAGAAGTATGCTACCATGAGTATATGGTGTAAAAAAGAAGCAAGCGATTCCAAAGAAGAAGAGACCTCGTTTAGCTGCAAAGATATGCATAATGGCATTATCTAACGAGGTACAAAGTAATACTCTTTATAAAGAGAGTGAATTTGCTTATGATGAACTTTCTGATGCTTTCAGTGATCTTCTTAAAGAACACAAGAAAGTTCTAGAAAAGTATAAGCAAGATAGAAAGGATATTCTATCCTATAAGCATGAGAATGAAAAACTTACTTGCTTATTCAGTGATGCTAGAAATACTCCTACTTCTGATAATTCTACTGAAATTTCCACAATTGAGTTTAGATTGCACGAGGCACTTGATTGCATTGAGAAAAAGCACTCAAGAAAATGCTAAACTTAAGGAGAAATTAGAAACAGAAAAGAAAACGTATTCTATTGCTTCATGTAGAACTGATGCTCTTTCTACTAAATATGATGAGATCTGTGCTAACTCTAAAAAGTTAGAGATTATACCGGAAAAGTAGGTAGTACAACCTATGACTCAGTCTAATACAAGACACGTGACACATCATAAAGTCACACACGATAGACCCTTTACAAAGGAAGCAAGCAAAGCTAAGGCTTCACGTAATCAAGCCTTCTATTACAAGTATCCACGCACATCATATTACACTACTACACGTTCTCATACTGCTGCACATAGCAATAGTGTTAATACTTTTTGTCATTATTGCGATATGAATAGACATATTTGCAGAAGCATGGAATTTCAGGCGCATCTACAGGCCAGAATTCCTATGCGCTTAACACAACATGTGCCAGGGAGCTCAAACGAAGTACTTGGCACAACAAAGGACAACAAAAGTATAGACATAAAAAGAAGATTTTTTTTTCATATAAAATGTCTATTACATGTCTAAAGAATGGCTTTACAAAGGAAAACTTCTACAAAAAGAAAGATCCTAAAACTACAGCCAGGCGTAGCGAGGGCCATGCGCCCCATGCCAGGTGCATCATCCGTCAGGCGCGTCTCTTCAGCGTCTCAGTCAGGCGCATCTCTTTCAGCGTCTCAGTCAGGCACGTTTCTTCAGTGTCTCAGTCAGGTGCATCTCTTCAACGTCTCAGTTAGGCGCATCACTCAGCATTTGCGCTGTACTTCGACCCAATCAAGTGCTACGGCTAAAAGAGCAGCTTTGAGCATAACAAGAGCGGGCGATCAACCCCACTCTAGCTAGAGGAAGAGCTCTCCAAAGTCCAAGGAAGAGGAGAGCACCGCAATTTCGATCTGCGGCTCTTCCGGCATAACGGAGACGGGACTCGAGCATCCCGATCTTTGGATGCAACAGGCACCTTCGGCCTGCTTCGGGAGCCCACGATCCCGACTTTTAGATGTAACAGTCACCTTCACGAGTGCATACGAAGACGACTCGACTCATCTTCACCTTGGGGAGCTTCTTGGCAACAGAATGAACTCGGGCAAAGAAGTTCATCTTCGTCGAGAAGTCAAGGAAGAGACAACAAAAACTCTCTCAAATTGTTGCTATTTATAGGCCAGGGCAAATCAGACCCATGCGCTAAGTGGCACCTTCCCGAAGTTAATGCAATGAACTTGTATTTACGATGATGAATTTGCCTCTTCGAATTCAGCCAAGTCAAAACGGCTATTTAAAGCATTCGAAGAACTCAACAGTCGGACCAATGAAGATGCGTCATACAAACAGATGCGTCGGTCAGATTGCGTATAATGCAGACGCGCCCATCAGCACCAAGCACCTCATAAGGATGCGGCCCACGCGTTCTTATGCACCTAGTGGAACGCAGATCAATGTGCCCACTCAAAAGCCAATCACCCATCAAGAATATTAAATGCTGAAGTCTGACACGACAGCATCCATGCCTCGATGACAGAGCAGCAATAGCTTTTATAGAAAATGAAGCGTCGCTGAAATCAGCGCCATCATTACAGTCCTCTGGCGGTTACAAGCCACGTAGCTGATCGACCATTCGCATGCACCTCCGTAGTCATGTGCCCGAAGACTCGCATGCACCTCAAAAGCCGTGCGCTCAGACCGGTTCGTGACTCCTGAAGGTTATGAGCCAAAGTCTTCTCATGCGCCCAATCTCAGGCGCATCCTGTCAGATCGCTCTCCACCAAATCCGAGATCTTTGAGCTACGAACATGCGCCACGTGTCCTTTGACCTAGTTCAGCTTATGAAGGGGTACTAACCACCCAAGATCTCAGCAACCGAAAGATCCTCTCCAATGCCACGTGCCAGCCACAAATGCAGCATGAAGGATTCAACCCATAAATCATGGCGCATCATCTATGCGCCCTCCTCCCGTCAGTATCAGCCACGTGGCGTTCCCACTAACAAAGCGCATCCTACATGTGCGTGCATAAGCAGCCCAACCTGCTGCTTATAAATGGAGGGATCATTTCCTTCTTTCCCACACACAGACATACAGAGACGCACAGTCAAAGACAGACGTAACTAGAGCATCAGAGTTATCATCCACAGAGATCGGAAGAGACACTCAACGTCTTCTTCCCCTCCGCAAGCTCCGACATCCAGAGCAATCCAGACCTTCAGAGAACCGAAAACCGTCGCCAGATTGTCAACGGAGTCAATGCATTACCATTCGCTCCATCGACACAGGACCCAGATAAAAATAAAAGTGTACTCCTTGGACTACATCGAAGTCCTACTTTGTAACACTGTTCTGTTTGTAATTGAAATTGCATTCAAAGATTTTAATGGCAAACAAGCTGGCGACTCTGCTGGGGACCTCTTTCTCCTCCGAAGAGAAAATTGTGTTGCAATCCGACGACGTAAAGGTGGGCTCCACCCACAAGACACTGGCCGTACGCCTCAATCAACAGGCGTATTAGAAGTTTATCCCTGAAGGCAGCGTAAGTCCTTCGAAGCGGCTGCCAAAGCCGAAGAAGACTCGCCAGGTCTGGGTGCGCAAGGTCGAGGCCCCTGGCGCCATCACAGAAGAGGATGCGCCGATGCAGCCTACCCTTCCCACTGACGTTCTCAGCAGCCAGGATGTACCTGCGGGTGCAGCACATCTCTCAGAGAAATGTGGGACTGACCACATTCCCCAACCATCTCCTTCTCAGACAAGAATGATGCATCGACGGAGCAGGGGCGCATCTAACACCCTATGCATGAACTCTGATGTACTGCAGAAGGCTTCTGTCTTTGACAGACTCACTCGCTGTCGTGACGAGAAGAATTTGGACTTTGAGTACTTTGTACCCCAGCGGGCTGGTACGAAGAAGTCCAAGGCAGCACGGGCCATGCGCCTCAAACGTGCTATGCCAACGGCAAACCAGAAGCATGCGCTCACAATCATGCGCGCTGCTGATGGTAAGCTGTACAAAGTTGACTCGGGTGTTTCTGTGCCAGAAACGAGCCAACCTTCAAAGTCCTTATCACACTTGGGCGCATCTGCTGCGTTCGCAACCAAGTCGTGCAAGGCAAACTCAGTAGTCTTGAACCCCCGCGTCTACATTGGTTTTGCGTCTGAGGCTGGTTCAAGCCACTCTAAATATTGCTCCCCACTATTGATCTGGGTGTATCTTTTGTACCGGATCAGGGGGTAAAGCATTCACTTGACCACCCCAGCGCTTGGCCTTGCCATGCGCCTGATGGGGGTGTGAAGGTGGCACTCTCCTCTAATGATTTACGGAATGTGATCATTCACAAACGCAGATCGAGAGAGTCAACTGACAAGCACAATACACCCCTCACAGGGCACACCTGTGCTGTAGTCACAATCAACTGTTGTTGTAAGATAGCAGTCCTACCACAAAGGCAGTCGGTGTTCCAGCGGCTGCAATCATTAACACCCCTCCAACATCGTCTCGGGAAGAAGGTGTCGATTGAAGAGGAACCAGAACTAAAGGTTGCTTATTGCAACGTAATCTCTAACTCCTCGTCAATCCGAAAGGTGACTGGAAACTCCTCGTCCTCGTCCTCGTCCTCATCCAAGAGCCAGCCGAAGAAAACCAAGACGACTGTCCCGTCCTCAGGAGTGTTTGAAGGCACCCGGGGGAGAAAGAAGATCTCGGAGGAAGCTAGGGGTAGTCAAGCCCTTGTTGATCTTCATCCCAAAGACGAAGACATCCTCCAGAACAAAGCTGGGGGTAGTCAGGCCCTTGTTGATTCTCCTCCCGAAGACGAATATATCCTCCAGAACATAGCTGGAGGTAGTCAAGATGAAACTCCATGAGAAGCGACTCTTCTACAGGAGAGCGAGGCTGAGAGTGAAGCTTCAACCGATCCATCTACTTCCAATTACGTTATGATAGTATACATGACGGAAGGTGGTGATACGGAGTCAGATGCTCCACAGCAGACCTTGTTCAGCACATGGATACTTTGGAGGAAGGACTCAAAACCTTCTCCGCCTCCATGCAAACACTGACTCAAGCAATGTTTGAAATACGACCAGCTTTGTCTAGGGCACCTTCCACTAATCCTGACCCAGGAGTCAACGGGGAATCAAGTGTGCCCCTTCAACGGGCATCCTTGAATACCGATTGCCGTAAAGCACCGCGAGTGTCAAAACCTTCGAATGTACAACTCCAGGCTGTACCACCTTCTCCAACTCTCAGCTCTATGGAACACGTGGTTGAGACGATCAGGGACTTGCATGAACGCTTCGAGTCAAAGAACAGACATGAGGAGCGCCAGAAGATGGGGATCCCACAACCATACCCCCTCGAATGGAACAAAGTGGTTTATCCTCCCAAGTATAAACCAGAAACATTGACACCATACGATGGAAAGGACTCTCCATGCCGTTATCTGACCTACTTCCAGTCTCAAACGGGTCATCTCCCAAAGGAAGACGCACTACTCACCAGCCTGTTTGTCGGGACATTAAAAGGAGTAGCCTATGACTGGTACTGCAGTCTCCCTGACAACTCCATATCGTCCTTCGATGACTTGACATGCCTCTTCCTCGATCATTTCTATGATGGAGGAAAAGACATGACGATGGCGTCCCTTATTGAGGTACGTCCGAAGGAAAAAGAAACGGTTCGAGCATTCATCGAACGGTTCAGACAAGCTTGCTTCAGACTGCCCCCGGGTATGCTAGAAAATGCAATCCTCTTCTCCTGCAGCATGAACATGCTTCCTGCGGTTAAGCTCTGGCTCAACTCCACTCCTTTTTCCGACTGGAGTTCATTGATTATTGAGGCCGAAGCAGCAGAAAAGAAGGCATGCAATGCTCTCCTTCTGGGAGCCAGTTTCCCTGCCTTCGAAGACAAGGGAAAACGGCCTGCTACCAACAACCCTGGATGTGAGACGAAGGGGAAGCAGGCGTTGACTGTCAATGCCTCCAAAGGCGCACAAGCACCTACTCAGAAGCCTCTGCTTGTACCGAGGCCAAAGGAGGTCTATTCTTTCAATGATGAAGACACCTTGCAACTCTTCGAGATGTTGAAGCAGGGTGACAAGATTAAGTTATCGGACCCGAAGCATCCCGATGAGGTTGGGAGAGTTGAAAATCTGAGGTACTGTCACTACCATCGGTTTGTCGGACATCCAACTCAAGACTTCTACGTCCTCAAGAACTACATCCAGCGCATGATCAATACGAATGTCATCTCTGTCGATTATGAGGAGAAGACAGTCTAGGCCAGCCTGGTGTCGCTCCAATTCGGTACCTTGCCGCCAACTACAGTACAAGATGGCGTCGTCCCCATCCTAAAGGCGACAATGGAGGTGGTCAACCTACCACCTACCCGTGACAACGTGAGTGGACTCATCCCACTCACCACATCTCGGAGAGAGGTCTTATGGGTTCACCCAGACCTCATCTCCGTAGTTACTCAACTGGGGGTACGCTCTACCTCCAAAACCAAGGGCAAGAAGATCAAGTCTTACTGTATGGTCTCTTCCTCTGCGGAAGAGGTATTTCCTGTACAAACGCGTTCACAGCAGAACGCCCAACCCGACGAAGCTGCTGTTGAGGTGGTGCCTCCCTGCACCGCCCCTGCTGCCCAAAAAGAGGGCCCATCCAGCCCTCCAGCAGCCAATAAACAGAAGCACGTAGAGGCCCGTTTCGATAAGCCTTTGCGAAGAAAAAATGCTTGGGGCTAGCCAAGCCCCACAAATTCGACATACTGGCACAACTTGCCGGTACTCCTGCCCGTCTATCTCTGTTTGAGCTTCTTCGTCTTTCCAAGGACATCCATGAAGCTCTCTGTGAAGCCTTGAAGGATGTTGAGTCCTTCATCAGTCAGGTTAAGTAGCCAGAGGACCTCTCCACCACATGTGCACACTGCCATTGTGCGGATGAGGTCATCCCCAATATAACCTTCATCCAACAAGACATGCTACTCAAGCACAACCGGCACAACATGCCACCGTATTACATAGGGTATATAGGCTCCGTCAAGGTAAAACGAATTCAGATTGATCCGGGGTCTTCTCTCAGCATCATCCCTAGGACTCTGCTCTCAACACTGGAGATCCTGATGTACCGTCTGGTGCCTTCCAATACTATAATCAGCGGTTTCAATGTCAGCAAAAGTGAACCGCTGGGCAAAATTCGACTAAAATATCATATCGGTAATCTCCGAACCGAAGTGACTTGCTATGTCGTGGATGCCGACGTCAACTATAACCTCCTGCTGGGTCGCCCGTAGCTGGACGAGTACATGGTGGTGCCATCTACACTCCACCAATGTATGAAGTACGTTTCCGCTAACGACATCATCCGGACAGAGTTCGCGAACATCGACCCTTTCAAGGGGGTTGAAGCCTACTTCACCGATGCTAGCTTGTATAAGTCGCTCGATGAAGGGAAACCCAATGATGCTGACGATGAAGCAGATACGGCGGCGGAGCCGGACATGGAGCCAGAGATGATTCCCGACGCTCCCTTAAAAATTTGTCTCAAGGGAAAACCGCCCCAGATGCTGCCTCCCATGGCGATCAAGCTACCTAGAAAAGCACCGACTTCTCTAGGTAGAACACCCACTGAAGCTCCTTTGAATATACGACTCAAGGGAAAACTGTCTCAAACGTCGGCTCCCCTGGTGGCAAAACTACAAGGGAAGGCGCTGTCATCGAAGTCGCAGTGGAGGCACCCCTGAAGGTGCGTCTTAAAGGCAAGCCTCCGCAATGGTCCGCTTCACTCAAACTGCAAGAGAAGGCCCACATAGCCCTCTCGGACCCCAATGTCAAATCTGTGGTGGGCGCTCCCGAACCAGCCCCAGTGCTCATAGATGAAGAGTTAGGGGAATACATATCTGCTGATATAGATGCACCTTCTCTTGACAATGTAATCTCGCGGGACAAAATCTCGTATTTTATCAATAATAGAGTGTCTTTCAATTATTCTAGTCTTCCATATTGGAATACCATGTATACACTAGATAACGCTTTATGGTCGTTACAAACACAAATAACGACCGTCAATCATGTAAATCGAGTAGTCCCATCCCAAGGAGTCTATTTTATAGTCCCACCGCAAAATTGGAACGAAGAACCCATCATCTTCGACAAAGTCGAGCGTCATCAAGACCTTCCGCCACTCGAGCCAGAACCAGATACCGGCAGAATTTATGTCTATCGGTACATGGACAGGGCAAAGTACCTCATCCAAAAGATGGGATACGATCTGAAAAGCAACAAAGGCCTGAACTACGGCAAAGGCCGACGTCTTCCCCTCCGGCTCCCAACACCTAAAGGAAAGCTGCAGGACTACTATCATCGTACTCGACGGGGGGTGGGCTATGTCACGCCACCGACAACTCCCGAGAGTTCGAAGGCAGAAGAAGTAGAACACTCTCATTCATCTGAGGCATCAACTTGGGAATCCGATACCAGTATCGGCTCAGTCTTCAGGAAGGTGCTATCAGTCAACATGGCGTCTGTACAATCTCGAAAGGACGAAGGCGAAGACCAAATGCCGGAATTCTTCGAGGAAGTACCTTGGGCTCAACTCCTAGGAGTGCAGTGGGAGTCTCGTTTTGAATTACGCAAACCCCCTACCGAAGACGAAGTCGAGCAGATCAGCCTTGGGGATGAGTCTTCTTCCAAGCCTATCTTCATCAGTAAGAGCCTAAAGGGAAAAGACTGAGAGTCTTTAGTCCAATTGGCCAAAGAATATATCGACATCTTCGCCTGGAGCTACGAAGATATGCCGGGACTTGATCCCCAAATCGCGATGCATAGACTTAACATCTTACCTGATGCTAAGCCTATAAAGCAACCACAACGTCATTTTTGTCCTGACATCATGAACGCTATCGATCAAGAGGTGGATAAACTCTTGAGCAGTGGGTTCATTCGTGAAGAGCAGTATCCAGATTGGGTGGCCAACGATGTCCCTGTCACCAAGAAGAATGGAAAGATATGGGTCTGCATCGACTTCAGAGATCTCAATACTGCTTGCCGAAGGACGAATTCCTGCTTCCAATCACAGATGTGATAATCGACAATACATGTGGATTCGAACGCATGTCTTTCATGGACGGGTACTCGGGCTACAACCAGATCAAGATGTTCCCTGATGACACAAAACATACGTCATTCAGGACACCAAAAGGCATTTTCTGCTACACAGTGATGCCCTTTGGCTTGAAGAACGCTGGTGCTACATACTAATGAGCTATGAGTACCATCTTCCGTCAATATCTATGCAAAATAGTTGAGTGCTATATTGATGATATTGCTGTCAAGTGCCGTCTCAAAGGTGATCACCTACAAGACCTAAAGACAGTCTTCGATCTCATGCGAGCGCATCAACTCAAGATGAACCCCGCTAAATCCTTCCTTGGGATTTTTAGCGGAAAGTTCTTGGGCTTCATCATCACGGCGAAAAGCATTCATGTCCACCCCGAGAAGACCAAAGCCATCCTTGACATGTGTGAGCACCCTGAATTTCGGGTTGATTTTTTTCATTTTATTTTATTTTTCTGATTATTTGGTTTTGATAAATATTTTATTCTATTTATTTATCTGTAAGTGTGCTTTTTCATGCCTTTGATATTTGGAGTGTCAGGGATGTTCAACTCTGGAAATCTTCTTCACGAGTTTTGGAGTGGACAGGATTACCTTCATGATGGTGTATAGTGTCCCATCCAAACTTGTTCTCTTGTGCTCTTTTTGCTTCGCTGAACTTCGGGTCGGTTTAGACCATTTGATTGTTATTTATTTTCCCACTCTTTTCCTTGATCATTTTCAGCGCGTTACCATGACTTTTAAATTGGGAGCGCAAGACCAGTCAGTTTCTTGAAACCAACTCCTCATTGATGATCTACTCGAGACGCTCGTCACCCATGACCTTCGTGTCCCACTCAGACACGTCATTTTGTGCTCCATTTGATTCGCACAACTTTTTCGACACGTGACCCGATTTTATTTCACTCCACGGCGTCACATTCATCTTCCAACTTGATTTGTGGGTCCCCAGTCGACCAAAACCTGTCTGCCCCAACTATGGACATGGCCCACCTTGAGCCTACTACCCGTCCGCCACTTGTGTCCCATTTATTGGAATCTCCATGTGCTACTTATTCACTCATGATCATCAACGTCTAATTTTAATTCGATTTTCGCACAATGTCCAGTTTTGATCCAATCTGGCTCTACCGAGTCCAGTCCAGCTTTGTGTTGCCCTCCATCATGACACCCTCATATTTTTCTTGCCCAAAAATATCAAGTTCTTTCCTACATATTTTTTTTATATTTATTGGGAATTTCTATTTAATTAATTTCCATAAGAATGACCAATTTTCCCTATTTATTCCTAGCCATTTGATCATCCTAAGTAATCATCACCATCAATTTCCTTACATGGAAACTTTTTCCTCACTCCCACATGTTGGTCGGCCCTAGGTGGAGAGAATCTTTTTCTCTCTCTTATTCTCTCATTTATTTCACACAGTTTCTTAGTCTCTTTCTCTCTCTCTTACCATTTTACTACAACAGCCTACTCTTTCCTCACAACACCACCTAACCCGACCACCCTCTTCCACAGGGACCGACCCCTCCCCGACCTCCGTGGCCCGACCTCCGGCCACCCGCTGGCCGTGGCCTGGCCGTCGGCCACCACCACCATTCTTCTCTACCTCCTTCCATCATCCTTCCTCCTCTATCATCAACACAACAACCACCTCCACCACCTTCATCAAGCTAACCCCGCACCACCACTCCTTAGCCACCTCTCCGGCCGACCTTGCCCCCGCGTCGCCGTGGCTAGGCGAGCCCCTTCGCCGCAGCTTACTGCTCGAAACGCTCGCTGAAACAGCAGCAGCGCACCATAGCAGCGGCAGCAGCACCGCTTGGCCGCGCGCGTGCATGGCGCCACCGCCGGCGCCACCGCCGCCGTGGTCGACGGGGACACCCCCCATGGCCGGGCGCACACTAGGTTCTCCTCCCATGGTGGCCACCGTCCTCCGGGATGCGCCGTCGAGGGGATTCTTGCATTTTGAACGGGATCCCGTCGTGACGCACGCAGGATCGAGTTCGTTTTGACGCTCCGTCGCAGCGACTTCGTGCGCGTTTCTCCGGAGATTCGATCGTTGGATCGGTGATTTCTTCGCTCCGTCGCAATTTTGGTATATTTACCTTCACTCATGTCAATTTTTGTCTGTTAATTTTATCGTTTGATACATGAAAACCGACCACCAAGTTGACCGTTTAAATTGTATTAAATTTGGACAGTTTCGCGTGGCCAACTTTGTCAGCTTGTATCTCCTCCACCGCAGCTCCGTTTGGCGTGCTACCAGTTCCGGTGCGAAGCTGGTATAACCCTCTTACTACCCCTCTAGTTTTGTTTCATTGTGAGCATGTTTGATTGGTTGAATTCGACGCCAAAGTTGGCCGTCCGAATTCGTAATTTCTAACTTATAAAATTCCATTTTTGAACACGGGACTCCAGATTTCATTTCTGAGACCACCATTAGATTTGTGGCGTCGTTCTGGCATGTTTTCATATAAAATTTGTTAGATTTGGAGAACATGGGCCCGGGCACGCATTTCGGTGTAAAGCGGGTCCCACTTTCTAGGTCAACGGGACTTTTTGATGCCGGCTCATTGGAATCCAATTCCGGATATACCGTTGAGTTCGTATCGTCATTCTGGACTCGTTGACATATAATTTGCTAGATTTTGGTGGACATTAGATCCGGCACGTATTTCGGTGCAAGTCGGATACCAATATCCGGGTCAACGGGTCATTTTGATATCGGCTCATCGGAATCCAATTCCGGAGATACCGTTGAGTTCGTATCATCATTCTGGACTCGTTGACAGGTAGTTTGCAAAGTTTTGAGAACTTTGGCTCCGGCACGCATTTTCGTGCAAACCGGAATTCCAAGTTCTGGTCAACGGGCCAAAATGAGATCGGGTCAACGGAATCCAATTCTGGAGATACCGTTGGGTTCATAACGTTATTCTGGTTTCGTGGACATATAATTTGTTATATTTTATAGACTTATTTTCTTGCACATTTTTCGGTGCAAAACGGCTCCGACACGGACACCATTTTGACCCGAAATTATCTTTTTGCCCTTGTGTCCAAATAAGACCGTTGGGTAGGCTATCCTAGCTAATTTGACCATTCTGGACACGTTGGCGATGTTCATTTCATCGTCCGACAATGTTTGTTGATAATTTCTCTGAGTTTAACCTTTTTATAATTAATTAATAATTAATTCATATAATGTTCGTATTTTGGGATTAGTACAACGAAACTCAGATCAGCCAATTCCAGTGATCTCATATCGCTGAAATTGACAAGTTGGACACGTGGATCACTATAATAAGATTATCAACCTTACCGATAATCTTCTTATCTCGATTTACGTGTCGTAAGTTTCGACGTACAGATAACGAAGTACACTTTATATTAGACTAGAATTGACCCTGTTTGACCAGAGTTGACCAGTTGACCCAAAGTCAACTATAAGTCAACACTTGACCTAGTTTGACTAGATTATTGACCGGAGTCGACCTAGAGTTGTTTTGACTTAGAAGAACCTAGAATAATGTAGATTGATTATAGAGATTCATTTATTACAACTTGAACACCTTGTAACCTGTGTTGCTTTAAATAGGACTCTGTAGCTTCAGTGGGACCCCCTATACTTATCAGCTGTTCAGGTTATCGAGGCGAGTACATTCTCTGATCATTTCATATCCTGCTTAGAATTATTTCCTGCAGTAGATTACTTTACTTGTACTGTCACGTTGGTCACATGGATTGGTACTATATGGATCCCTTCTTGAGATGTTATCCTTAGGAAGCATCGGGTACTACATGTATTGTGCGTTTCACTTACATGACGTATCATATGCTTCATTGGTTCTTTGATCACTTACGACATATACTCTTATGATCGTAGGGTCTTCCTAGAATCCTTATCCCATTTATGGGACTACTATGTATCACCTTCGGGGTCTATTACCTTCGGGGTCTATTACCTTCAGGGTCTATTACCTTCGGGGTCTATCACCTTCGGGGTCTATCTCCTTCGGGGTCTTATCACCTTCGGGGTCTACCACCCTTCGGGGGCTGTTACATAGCATCATATAACATAACCTGGTTGGATCCTTGTGTATTAATTGGGGGTACGGGGGAGTATAAATAGCCATTTGAATAATTCCAAAGTAGAATAGCCATATACGCCTCTTTAGTATAGCCATGTACAATCAAGCCGTTCATATGTCGACTTTGTGCTCTAAATCACTAGTCACTGGTAGCTCTTTACTTATAGTAGATATTTCTATTACAGCTTTCTCTCTCTGTTTACATACTGCATTTCTTTCAGTACCTGTATCTTACTTTACTGTATGATTATATTTTCTAACCTGCTATGAACTGTTGAGATGTAATGTGCTCGCTCCTGTCCTGACTGGACCTGTTGATAAATTTTACAGATGGCCTGGGATTGCCTGCTAGCCTAGAGGAGACACAGTAGAGGTTGTTTAGATAGTTATTTCATTTTGTCTGGAGCTGTATTTACTTTGTGGATTACTGTATTTGAGTTTGAGATGTATTTCTGGGTTTATGTATCTTAGACACTTAGACTTCTATCTCCTGTATTTATTTTGGATTTCATATTTTATCTATCTTTATCATGCTTTACCTTAGATGTGATTGAGATTGTATCTGCTATGTCACCCCCATTCGGAGAGTATAAACTGTTTAGTCTTATACTGTTAGATGCATTGAGACCTAGGACAGCGTTCTACCGCCGACACTGCGGCGTAGGCTGGGCGTTGTTACGTTCTCGTGCCCTAACTCTAGGGTGCAGGTCGTGACACGTTTTTAGTGGTGGCCCATGCAGGTCGAGACTAAAAGTGTAGTGGTATTCGAACTAGAGTACCACTACAGCCTACACTAGGAATAGGGTATATTTTTGAAGATACTCAATCACAGTTAGGAACCCTTGAGAGATTCCTGGGACGACCCTGGAGAATCTTATTTAACTTCGATTTGAAAACTCTCTTTTTCCTTTGATTTGATTCATTTTTACTTTTTGTTGTTAAATTTAATTTTAATGGATTATTGTTGAATTTGAGTTTGTATTTATTAATTTTGATGGATGATTGTCGAATTTTGAATTTTGATGATAGCTGTTGCATTCGAGTTTGTATTTTGATGGATTTTGTTCATTTTTGAATTTTGATGTTCGTTAATAAATTTGATTTGATTTTTGAGTATTCATTATTGATTAATTTAATTTTTGGCAAGATAAAATTATATGGGCTAGGTCATCTATGTTATGGAATCTCGTCTTCTATAGTCACATTAGCCAGCATGGTGAGGACATATAGTCTGACTCTGGATATATTTCTCGGGTGTGAGAATTTAAGGTTTTCGCAGCCAAGCTAGCGGCACCGCGAAAATGTTAAATACCATGATTCTAGAGATATGTGCATAAGTCAAGGGCTCTGTGATTATCGTAGCCTTGCTTACTAGTATGACGAGGATTTAGAGTACATGATTTTGGATAGACGCATATGATAATCAGATTGCACCTTAAATATTTTTGAACATGTTTTCTCTACTTTTGTTCAGTCACTCAAAAAAAAAGAATTATTATTTGTTGTTTTGTCTAGTTTTCTATTATTTAACTCAGGAGTAAGTTTACTTGGTTTTATAAACCTTGTGAAATTTCTTGCTATGAGTTTTTCATAATACAATGAATCGATGATTTTGTTAGACTTAATCTTGAATTTGATATTTTAGCTCTGGATTTCAAAATCGTTCCTTCTTTAAACAGATAAGCAGAACATATTTTAGCGTTATTTTTTTCTTACTATTATCCTTGTATTAAATAATAATGATAATAAAGCTGTCTTGATTACGTCAATCACCTGCTTGCAATCTTGGTAGAGATCTAAATGTTAGTCTTAACGTAGAATTAATTAATTTTTATTGGGACATGAGAATACATATATGAATATATATATATATAACAGACACTTTGCCTAACACGTATGCATGCTACACTTGATTTTTCCACATATCTAGATACATATTGATATGTTGTTGATGTCCAAATTTTCATAACCAATATTTCTGGTTCTCTGCTTTTCCATGTTTAAATTCGTAATTTAAATATAGATTTCATATTATTATTTAGGTTTACATCACTGCACATGTATGTTATACGTAGGGATTCAATTCAAAAGAATTTTGGTTGAAAATTTGTGTTTAAATTTGTCAAATCTGAGACTGCATGCATATTAACCCTTAATGTTGAATTCCAAATGTTAGTTCAAATTGCTGTTCCATTTTTATGAAATATTTAGAGCTGTGTACATTGTTGTAAGTAAGAATATAAATTTAGGTTTCATATTCTTACATGTTAGTCTGTGATAAACATTGAGTTGGTTTATAATGTTCAAATTTCTCCAAAACCCTGAAAACTAGTTACATGTTAACATTTTTACATTGATTTCAAATGTTTAGTTCGATTTCAGATTTAACATGTAATATTGAACTGTATACGTAGATAAATGTATTGATAGTATGTTAGGGTTTCATTTCTATCATGCTAGGATGTATTGGGAGCATTGAAATTAGTTGTGATGTTTTAAACTCCTAAAATTTGAAATTGCATTATGTTAATATTATCCTGGTTTAAGTGTTAGCTTATTTCAGATTTTTTATATATATAAATGTTGAACTAAAACTGGGTTTAACCTTTCAATACTAAGTTATAACCCTGTACAAGGACACACACACACTCTAACATAGTATACACTGTCATGTAACCTAACCCTTCTCCTCTATGTTATGATTGTATATCTAGATAGATGTATATAGAGCTTAGGCATACATGTTATAATATATATAAATACGTAACTAAAATCTCTACCTCTTTATATATATGTGTATATGGTTAGCCATTCATGTTATGAGTAAATAGGTTGCGTATTGTAGATTGTCTAACCAATATGCCATGAGTAGTGTAACTGGATAGCTATTGTTTTGAAATCCAAATCCTCATCTACACTTTCATGTATATTTCACATACACCCATACACACACAAACCACATAATATTACATGATGTTAGTTTTCCTCTCTAATGCTCTCTATATTATATATTGTGATTGGATTTTAATGTAATCGACTTTCGTTAATTAAACTTGTGATTTTGATTTTCTTGGGATGGTACCCCTTTTAGATAATTGGTAGTTACCTTTCTTTAATCATTTTTGATGAGTACCAGTTTTCATATAGGATGGTAGACCGCCTTACAGTTTTGATGATTTGATTTTTCTGTAACTTTCCTATTTTAGCAACCTGGATTGCTTGTGTGTTTTGATACCCTATAACCATTTTGGTTAGCATGACTAGTATACCTAGATGAGACTTAACTACCACCATATGCCATAACCCTGTATGCCGTTCTTTTTTTTGATGGTATGATTTGTTTAAGTTCTGGGACTTTGATTGTGGGGGTTTGACCTAGAGGGAGTAGGGATATTTTAATTTCGAGGACGAAATTTTTATAAGGAGGGTAGGATGTGAGCACCCTGAATTTCGGGTTGATTTTTTTTATTTTATTTTATTTTTTTGATTATTTGGTTTTGATAAATATTTTATTCTATTTATTTATCTGTAAGTGTACTTTTTTATGCCTTTGATATTTGGAGTGTCAGGGATGTTCAACTCTGGAAATCTTCTTCACGAGTTTTGGAGTGGACAGGATTACCTTCATGATGGTGTATAGTGTCCCATCCAAACTTGTTCTCTTGTGCTCTTTTTGCTTCGCTGAACTTCGGGTCAGTTTAGACCATTTGATTGTTATTTATTTTCCCACTCTTTTCCTTGATCATTTTCAGCGCGTTACCATGACTTTTAAATTGGGAGCGCAAGACCAGTCAGTTTCTTGAAACCAACTCCTCATTGATGATCTACTCGAGACGCTCGTCACCCATGACCTTAATGTCCCACTCAGACACATCATTTTGTGCTCCATTTGATTCGCACAACTTTTCCGACACGTGACCCGATTTTATTTCACTCCACGGCGTCACATTCATCTTCCAACTTGATTTGTGGGTCCCCTGTCGACCAAAACCTGTCTGCCCCAACTATGGACATGGCCTACCTTGAGCCTACTACCCGTCCGCCACTTGTGTCCCATTTATTGGATTCTCCATGTGCTACTTATTCACTCATGATCATCAACGTCTATTTTTAATTCGATTTTTGCACAATGTCCAGTTTTGATCCAATCTGGCTCTACCGAGTCCAGTCCAGCTTTGTGTTGCCCTCCATCATGACACCCTTATATTTTTTTTGCCCAAAAAAATCAAGTTCTCTCCTACATATTTTTTCTATATTTATTGGGAATTTCTATTTAATTAATTTCCATAAGAATGACCAATTTTCCCCATTTATTCCTAGCCATTTGATCATCCTAAGTAATCATCACCATCAATTTCCTTACATGGAAACTTTTTCCTCACTCCCATATGTTGGCCGGCCCTAGGTGGAGAGAATCTTTTTCTCTCTCTTATCCTCTCATTTATTTCACACA
Organism: Iris pallida; assembly: GCA_029216955.1. Taxonomy (NCBI): domain Eukaryota; kingdom Viridiplantae; phylum Streptophyta; class Magnoliopsida; order Asparagales; family Iridaceae; genus Iris; species Iris pallida. The sequence continues at coordinate 4,965,976 of JANAVB010036820.1, read as the reverse complement.
GTTTCTTAGTCTCTTTCTCTCTCTCACCATTTTACTACAACAGCCTACTCTTTCCTCACAACACCACCTAACCCGACCACCCTCTTCCACAGGGACCGACCCCTCCCCGACCTCCGTGGCCCGACCTCCGGCCATCCCCTGGCCGTGGCCTGGCCGTCGGCCACCACCACCATTCTCCTCAACCTCCTTTCATCCTCCTTCCTCCTCTATCATCAACACAACAACCACCTCCACCACCTTCATCAAGCCAACCCCGCATCACCACTCCTTAGCCACCTCTCCGGCCGACCTTGCCCCCGCGTTGCCGTGGCTAGGCGAGCCCCTCCGCCGTAGCTTGCTGCTCGCCACGCTCGCTACAACAGCAGCAACGCACCATAGCAGCGGCAGCAGCACCGCTTGGCCGCGCGCGTGCATGGCGCCACCGCCGCCGTGGTCGGCGGGGACACCCCCCCATGGCCAGGCGCACACTAGGGTCTCCTCCCATGGCGGCCACCGTCCTCCGGGACGCGCCGTCGAGGCGATTCGTGCGTTTTGAACGGGATCCCGTCGTGACGCGCGCGGGATCGAGTTCATTTTGACGCTCCGTCGTAGCGACTTCGTACACGTTTTTCCGGAGATCCGACCGTTGGATCGGCGATTTCTTTGCTCCTTCGCAATCTAGGTATATCTACCTTCACTCATGTCAATTTTTGTCCGTTAATTTTATCGTTTGATACAAGAAAACCGGCCACCAAGTTGACCGTTTAAATTGTATTAAATTTGGACAGTTTCGCGGGGCCAACTTCGTCAGCTTGTATATCCTCCACTGCAGCTCCGTTTGGTGTGCTACCAGTTCCGGTGCGAAGCTGGTATAACCCTCTTACTACCCCTCCAGTTTCGTTTTATTGTGAGCTTGTTTGATTGGTTGAATTCGACGCCAAAGTTGGCCGTCCGAATTCGTAATTTCCAACTTGTAAAATTCCATTTTTGAACACGGGATTCCAGATTTCATTTCTGACACCACCATTAGATTTGTGGCATCGTTCTGGCATGTTTTCATATAAAATTTGTTAGATTTGGAGAACGTGGGCCCGGGCACGCATTTCGGTGCAAAACGGGTCCCACTTTTTGGGTCAACGGGACTTTTTGATGCCGGCTCATCGGAATCCAATTTCGGATATACCGTTGAGTTCGTATCGTCATTCTGGACTCGTTGACATATAATTTACTAGGTTTTGGTGGACATTGGATCCGGCACGCATTTCGGTGCAAGGTGGATACCAATATCCGGGTCAACGGGTCATTTTGAGATCGGCTCATTGGAATCCAATTCCGGAGATACCGTTGAGTTCGTATCATCATTCTGGACTCATTGACAGATAGTTTGCTGAGTTTTGAGAACTTTGGCTCCGGCACGTATTTTCGTGCAAACCGGAATTCCAAGTTCTGGTCAACGGGCCAAAATGAGATCGGGTCAACGGAATCCAATTCTGGAGATACCGTTAGGTTCGTATCGTTATTCTGGTTTCGTGGACATATAATTTGTTATATTTTATAGACTTATTTTTTTCAACATTTTTCGGTGCAAAACGGCTCCGACACGGACACCATTTTGACCCGAAATTACCTTTTTGCCCTTGTGTCCAAATTGGACCGTTGGGTAGACTATCCTAGCTAATTTGACCATTTTGGACACGTTGGCGATGTTCATTTCATCGTCCGACAATGTTTGTTGATAATTTCTCTGAGTTTAACCTTTTTATAATTAATTAATAATTAATTCATATAATGTTCGTATTTCGGGATTAGTACAACGAAACTGAGATCAGCCAATTCCAGTGATCTCACATTGCTGAAATTGACAAGTTGGACACGTAGATCACTATAATAAGATTATCAACCTTACCGATAATCTTCTTATCTCGATTTGCGTGTCGTAAGTTTCGACGTACAGATAACGAAGTACACTTTATATTAGACTAGAATTGACCCTGTTTGACCAGAGTTGACCAGTTGACCCAAAGTCAACTATAAGTCAACACTTGACCTAGTTTGACTAGATTATTGACCGGAGTCGACCTAGAGTTGTTTTGACTTAGAAGAACCTAGAATAATATAGATTGATTATAGAGATTCATTTATTACAACTTGAACACCTTGTAACCTGTGTTGCTTTAAATAGGACTCTGTGGCTTCAGTGGGACCCCCCTATACTTATCAGCTGTTCAGGTTATCGAGACGAGTACATTCTCTGATCATTTCATATCCTGCTTAGAATTATTTCCTGCAGTAGATTACTTTACTTGTACTGTCACGTTGGTCACATGGATTGGTACTATATGGATCCCTTCTTGAGATGTTATCCTTAGGGAGCATCGGGTACTACATGTTCTATGCATTTCACTTACATAGCGTATCATATGCTTCATTGGTTCTTTGATCACTTACGACATATACTCTTATGATCGTAGGGTCTTCCTAGAATCCTTATCCCATTTATGGGACTACTATGTATCACCTTCGGGGTCTATTACCTTCGGGGTCTATCACCTTCGGGGTCTATCACCTTCGGGGTCTTATCACCTTCGGGGTCTACCACCCTTCGGAGGCTGTTATATAGCATCATATAACATAACCTGGTTGGATCCTTGTGTATTAATTGGGGGTACGGGAGAGTATAAATAGCCATGTGAACAATTCTAAAGTAGAATAGCCATGTACGCCTCTTTAGTATAGCCATGTACAATCAAGCCGTTCACATGTCGACTTTGTGCTCTAAATCACTAGTCACTAGTAGCTCTTTACTTATAGTAGATATTTCTATTACAGCTTTCTCTCTCTGTTTACATACTGTATTTCTTTCAGTACCTGTATCTTACTTTACTGCATGATTATATTTTCTAACCTGCTATGAACTGTTGAGATGTAATGTGCTCGCTCCTGTCCTGACTGGACCTGTTGATAAATTTTACAGATGGCCTGGGATTGCCTGCTAGCCTAGAGGAGACACAGTAGAGGTTGTTTAGATAGTTATTTTATTTTGTCTGGAGCTGTATTTACTTTGTGGATTACTGTATTTGAGTTTGAGATGTATTTCTGGGTTTATGTATCTTAGACACTTAGACTTCTATCTCCTATATTTATTTTGGATTTCATGTTTTATCTATCTTTATCATGCTCTACCTTAGATGTGATTGAGATTGTATCTGCTATGTCACCCCCATTCGGGGAGTATAAACTGTTTAGTCTTATACCGTTAGATGCATTGAGACCTAGGACAGCGTTCTACCGCCGACACTGCGGCGTAGGCTGGGCGTTGTTACGTTCTCGTGCCCTAACTCTAGGGTGCGGGTCGTGACAACATGGACCCTCCAAAGAACCTCTGAGAACTTCGAGGCCTGCAGGGGCGTCTGGCATACATCCGAAGGTTTATAGCGAACCTTTCCAAAAAATGCCAACCCTTCACCCAGCTCATGAATAAGGGAGTCTCTTATGTCTGGATGGAAGAATGTCAGAAAGCTTTCGATGATATCAAAGCTTACCTGACGAGCCTGCCAGTCCTGGTGGCATCCGTCGCAGGCAAACCATTTCTCCTCTACGTCTGTGCCATGGATCATTCCTTCGACGCTTTGTTGGCTCAAAACAACGATGCAGGTTACGAGCAAGCTATCTACTACCTTAGTAGAATAATGATCGGGGCTGAACACCGGTATAACCCTGTTGAAAAGGAGTGTTTGGCTTTGGTGTTCGCCATCCAGAAGACTCGCCATTATGTTTTGGGCCATCCAGAAGACTCGCCATTATGTTTCGGGCCAGATAATTCATGTCATCTCCCGAGTCAAGCCACTCAGGGTTCTCATGACGAACCTAGGATCATTGAACTCCCGACTAGTTACATGGGCAATCCTGTTGATGCCGTACAATATGGTGTTCGTTCCACAAAAAGCCGTCAAGGGTCAAGCTCTAGCCGACTTTTTAGCCGCGTACCCCATCCCGGAGTCCTCCAAACTCTATGAAGACATCCGGATGAGGTCCAAGAATCAAACGTCACCGAAGAAAACTCCGTCTGGCGGGTGTTTTTCGATGGCACTTTAAGAGTAGGCCCCAAAGGCCAAATTATCGTCGGAGTGGGGGTAGTCTTAGTCTCCCCCAATCAGCTGGTCATCCAGCGTGCTTACTCCCTTTCGAAGCCGTGCTCCAATAATGTTGTCGAGTACAACGCTCTTATCATGGGACTCCAGCTGGCGCAACAGCTGGGGGTGGACCATCTGGAAGCTTACGGCGAATCAAAACTCGTCGTTAATCAAATCCGAGGACAGTACGAAGTTCGCCATGAAGATCTGGTTCCTTACCATGAAGCTGTATTTAATATTATTTCAACCTTCACCAAGTTCTTCATAGAACACGTACCTCGGTTGCAAAACCTGGAGGATGACTCTCTGGCTGGCCTTGCAGCTTCATTGGCAGCCCCCCTCGGGACTCAACACTACGTCACGGTAGTAGGACGAGACTTGGTCAGTCCTAAAAACAACCTATGCTCACAGATGGCCCATACCATGATGACAAGTGCCGGTGTTAATATCCGAGACTGGAGGTTCCCGTTCATCGACTTCGCGGTCTATGGAATTCTCCCAGAAGACCCGAAAGAAGCCGTCTTGGTCAAAAGGCGTTCCCTTCGATTTTACTATGATACAGCTACTAAAATGCTGTACTGGCGTTCCTACGATGGACTTCTCTATCGATGTCTATCTAATAAAGAAGCAGCCGAAGCCCTTCGAGAAGCTCATGACGGGACTTGCAGGGCTCATCAACCTGGCCCTAAGTTGCAGGATCGACTGCGACGCAAGGGTTACTACTGGCCAACCATGGCAGCCGACGCCGTCGACTATGCTAAAAAGTGCCATGCTTGCCAGCTTCACGCCGATTTTATACATATACCATCGAAACCACTACATCCTACGATCGCTTCCTGGCCCTTCGAAGCTTGGGGCATGGACATTGTAGGACATATCACCCCTCCTTTATCGAGGGGACACCGCTTCATCCTAGCCATCACCGACTACTTCTCCAAATGGGCAGAAGCAGTTCCACTGACGGAAGTGAAAAGCACTAGGGTGATCAGCTTCATCAAGCATCATGTCATCTACCATTTTGGGGTACCCCGTAGGATTATCCACGATAATGGTCCACAGTTTATCAGCCATATTTTTAGCAGATTTTGTGACAAGAATCGTATTCAGAACGTGGCATCAACTGCCTACAATCCGACAGCGAACGGATTGGCCAAGGCATTTAACAAGACTATCGTCAGGCTACTCAAAAAGGTCGTGTCATCCAACAAACGCGACTGGGATAAAAAACTCGACGAATGCCTTTGGGCCTACCGTACTGTAAACCCCCAATATTTTTCTAAATTATTTTAGTGCTTTAAAAACTATTTTTCTATATTAAATAGAAATCATTACGTAATTATAGATGTTTATAATATATGCATGTTTGTGAGCTTGATATTTTATACTAATAAATATAGCCTATCTTGGTTGCAAAAATATTTTTATATTTCATTACGAATTATAGAAATTTTTCTTGTGAGTATATACATACATATATGTATATATGTAGATATATATATATATATATATATATATATATATATATATATATATATATATATATATATATATATATATATAGTTACTGTTTTAATAAAAAAAATATGTAACAGTGGAGGGCCGAACCCCCCACATCGGCAGCAGCAATAGCTGCGGTGGGGCCTGACCCCCCACATAACCGAACCCAAGCAGCAGCTAATAGCTGCAACTCTTAGAAAACCTGACCCCCCACTATTCCTATTAATAATAGAAGTCGGCAGCAGCAGTGGTATTTAAACCCACGCGAAACCAAACCCTAATCCTCCATAACCCCTCACCCTCCACATCTCCTCTTCATCTCGAACCCTGGATGGACTACCCAGGCCGTTGGCGGTGCCGCACCACCGCACAAACACCGCGGAGCACCCCCAACCCGACGGTCGAGCGAGAGACATCCTATTTTCGTACTTCGAGGTACCCTTCTTCCAATCCCTTTTTCTTCACGCACGCTCGATGATTTCTTGAACTATCAATTCCTGTGTGTAGCCCATATGAACCCCTCCAACCCCCTTCTAATAGAATCCTGGGAACCCCAGGGGATTGCTCGAAAAATCGAGGCAAAGTTGCCCAAAAAACTGTTGAAAACAGAGTCTTAATCCAGTCCCAAACCACAACTTGGAAGCCCGATTTCGATCTGTAGGTCGAGAGTTTTCAGAGACTAATTGAAAACAGTTGTTAACAATATAACCAAGAGTAGAACGCAACTTTTGGATCGAAGTTTCGTTTAATATGTAGGAAGAAAACTGTATGAGAAGTTGTCGGAAAAACTAGTTTCTAAATCACAAAAATTCTGGAATTTTGTCCGATATGACGTCCGCTCCGACAAACCGGGCGACGTGGTCGCACGCTATATGCATCGAAAGACGCGTATGGACGTTGCGGACGTGTGGGAACTAACGTCGAGATACCCCGTATCGGCGTTTTGCAAACTTGCCCATAACTTCGTGTACAGTCGTCGGATCAAGATGAAACTTGCGCCAACAGGTCCGGATTGAAATTCTGGTCCTACATGCCAAGTTTGGTTCGATTCTGAGAAGGTCGAATCGGAACCCAATTTTGGCGGGCCCGTGACCCACTCAAACAGGCGATTTTGTACACGACTCCTCGGAATCCAAAACTGGACATACCGTTGAGTTCCTCTCCTCAAACTGAAACTGTAGACATCTAGTTTGACGAGTTTAGAGATCGTAGACTTTGGCACGCGTTTCGGTGCAAAGCGGGTCCAACGTCGGACATCGTTTTGACCCGAAATTATGATTTTGCCCCTGTTCCAGAATTTGACTTTTGGACAGGCGTTTTCTAGGTATATTTTCTTCACCGAGATTATTTTTGATGTTTGTTTCAGCGTTTGGAGTCATCTGTGATTTGTGAGTTTTGGTGCTGACACTTGCTACTCTTGGACTTGCCACTTTGCACCATCAGGCAAGATACCTTGCTATCTTTCTCTGTGATTATTATATTCTTATTTTTAGTTGTTATTTTTAGCATTTTATTTTTTCATATTTAAACTGTGCGTCCAAGTCACACTTGGGTGCAAGCGACTCTATCGGTCATTTTTCTTGCTTTATTTATTCTCTTGCATTGACTTAGCTTATTAACCACCCATTGATGTTGAGGTATTAGTATATCTCATATGGCCTTGACACTTGTTGTATCACGTGATGTGAGTCACATGTAGGACACGTTTTCGCGTAGTTGGCTGGCCACCGATACGTATGGAGCGTGCGACGGATAGGAGTAACTGCCAATAGTATTGCATATTAGAAGACTTGGCGGTTACTAGAGGTTCATATCAGTCATGGAGATGATGATACTAGGCATTGGGTGGGAAGAACAATACCTTACGTATGGGCTTCTTTACACTTCCATGATTACCTGTGCGCTCCTCCGGAGACGCAGGCTCCAGGCGCCCTCTGATCTTTCCCAGAGCGTTATGGACGTAGCCCTTGCACATGGTTCCCTATGAAGCTTCCCAAACGTTATGGACGTGGGCCCCTGGTACCCTCTATGGGAACTATGCTGATCCCATTTACAGCCAGGGCTCATGCATCAAAGGATTGTATCTCAACTGCATATTCACAGTAGAATGGTCAGGAACCCGGTTGCATGCATACCTTTCTCTTATTATATTATCACAGTTATATGGCATGGTATTTTCTTGTATCTTGCTATGTCCTCTGAGGACCTGGTTATCTCTCTAGGTTTAGACGAGTTTCCACAGGAGTACGAAGCGGCATTGGAGCTATCCTACATTGATGGTGAGGCAGTGCCTTATGATTCCTAGTCTATTACTTATCTGAGACAGTTGTAGACATTATTTTACATATCTTTTCTTTCTATTTTGCGGAGGTCGGACTCCGATCATGTGAGACTATTTTTCATAGCTGTTTGGAGTGGGTATGTTCACCCGGCTATCTTTTGATACTCTTATTTATTTATTTGGACTTCATTATCTTCTGTGTTGAGCTGTGATGAGATTAGATATGTTATTCTGGCATGTGATTAGTTATTTATAGCTTATGTGCATATATGAGGATTCCATATATTGGAGTGTTCTTCGTATATGTGCAGCTGGCATGTTCACGTACTTGGTCCTACGTATTTTGGGACTGGGGCATTACATGTGTTTGTGGTGGCCCATGCAGGTCAGAATTAATATTGTTGGATTACATGACTGTGCCCAACAAGCCTGCATATAGGAATAGGAATATCTCATCCAGAACTACTACTATCCCTTGGCTTTCAATCTTTACGAAACTTCCTTGATTATTCAATTTACTTCATATCTAATCTTTCCTAATATCAACTTATCTTCCTCGTGCCAACAATATGAATCTACGTAGCGGACGCACTTCTGTCTTGGCCCTCACATCTACCGAGGAGACTACTCCGGAGGGACAGAATCCTTCCATGACTCCAGCAACACCCTACCAGCCCAGACTGTCGCAGCCTACTACGACACCGACGACGGAGTACCCAGAGGTCGCAGCACCCCCAGGCGGCCAGGATGGACAGACTACCACCATGCCACCGGGAGGGAATGTACCACTGCCTCTACCCCCACCATTCCCTCAGCAGTTTCCTCCACAGTCGGGACCTCAGATGCCTCCACCACCGACTGATGGGAGCCCTACTACTCAGTTTATGTATACCATAATGCAGGCTCAGTGGCAACAGACTGAGCTGATGAGACAGACGATGATGGAAGCTATGGCTAGACCCCCACCACCACCTCCAGTACCAGTACCAGCACCGGCTCTGCATCCCTATGAAGGCTCTATCAAGAATTTCACAGATATGAACCCCAAGGCCTTTAGAGGGACGGAGAAGCCATTAGAGGTGTCACAGTAGCTTATTAGTACTGAGAAGCTACTGAAGGCATCCCAGTTGCCAGCTCGAGATTGGATGACAGCAGTGGACCTACTATTAGAAGACAATGCTCACCACTGGTGGAAGGCGAAAGAGAGACGATTAGGCACAGGGATCACCTGGAAGCAGTTCTATGATGCATTCTATGAGAGATTCTTCCCTATTCATGTCCGAGATGGTCTCTATGACCATTTCCTTCATCTGAAGCAAGGGAATATGACAGTTGATGAGTATGACTCGGAGTTCAATCGCCTGAGTCGATTTGGTGCGGGATTGATTCCGACAGAGTTAGAGAAGGCAAGGAGATTTCACCAGGGGCTTGCACCAGAGCTCAAGTCTTATACGACTACTCAGTCTTGAGTCTCCCATTCAGCTGTCTTGGAAGAAGCTCGTGCTCAAGAGATTCTTCGCAAGGAACAGCAGCAAACACCGAGGCGCCATACCCCAGCAGTTACACCAGCCCGAGCCACTCAGAGTGGACCTATCAGGAGGACCACAGGACAGTTCCAGCAGAGGCCCTCATCTTATCAGAAGCCTGTTTGCCATTACTGCAGTAAACAAGGACATGTCCTGAACGACTGTAGGACTCGCCTTGGATTATGCTTGAGATGTGGATCCAATCAGCACATGCTCAAGGATTGTCCGGAGCAACATACAATAGTACAAGCTCGACAAAATCCGAGGCGCACAGCCCCAGCTCTCTCAGCACCATGGCCTATAGCAGGAGCACCTCGTCCACCATTGCCTCCCCAAGGCACACAGTACAACCAGGCCAGAGCTCAGGGCCCGGGACAAAATTATGGGCAGGCATTCTCACTTGCTGTTGAGGATATAGAGACAGAGGCGGAGGTTATAGCAGGTATGGTTCTAGTTGCATCTTTTCCTGCTATCACATTATTTGATACTGGAGCCACACATTCATTTATAGCCACTAGTTTTTCCACTAGACACAGCATACCCATCACACCCTTAGCTAAGAATGTTAAAATCCTCACTGGAGGAGGAGTTGTACCTGTTAGTGGTATTTGTAGACTTTGTCCTGTAGTGATAAATGGTAGAGAGATGGTGGCACGACTTCTTGTATTCCTTATGCCGACATTTGACGTGGTTCTTGGAATGGACTGGTTGAGCCAGCATTTCGCTCTCATCGACTGCCATAGAAGTAGTATTATCTTTAAACCACCGAATGCGGGAGAGTTTGAGTTCACCAAAGAAGACGGAAATAGTTGTGATGCACCCACATCGGGAACACATATGATGATGCATGACACCCCACAGCACCCTATTATCACCGAGTTCGAGGATGTATTCCCCGAGGAGTTGCCAGGACTACCACCTGACCGAGATATTGAGTTTTCTATTGAGCTTATTCCCGGAGCCGAGCCTATTTCATCTCGATTATATCGTCTGGCACCCAAGAAGTTGATAGAGATGAAGACGCAAATTGATGATTTATTAGAGAAGGGATTTATTCGTGCCAGTGCATCACCATAGGGAGCACCCGTTCTTTTTGTACCTAAGAAAGACGGGACAGTACGCATGTGCATTGACTACAGAGCGTTGAATGCAGTGACGGTGAAGAACAAGTATCCCTTGTCGCGTATAGACGATTTATTCGATCAACTGAGTGGAGCAAAAGTATTCTCCAATATTGACTTACGATCGGGCTATCACCAATTGAAGGTTCGGAAGGAAGACATTGCAAAGACGGCCTTTCGTTCGAGGTATGGACACTACGAGTTCTTGGTCATGCCCTTCGGTTTGACCAATGCTCCTACAGTTTTCATGAATTTAATGAACAAGATCTTTCACCAATACTTGGACAAATTTGTAGTAGTCATTATAGATGATATCTTGATTTACTCCAAGAGTCAAGAGGAGCATGAGCAACATCTACGGATAGTTTTGGGAACCTTGAGGAATGAGCGTCTTTTTGCGAAGCTTAGCAAGTGTAATTTCTTTCTCAAGGAGGTATCATTCCTTGGTCATATTGTTACGGGTGATGGTATATCAGTGGACCCAGAGAAGATCACAGCAGTCAAATCATGGCCCGCTCCCACAACAGCTTCTGAAGTGAGAAGTTTTCTCGGACTTACGGGTTACTACCGATGGTTCGTAGAAGATTTCTTTCGAATAGCAGGGCCTATGACTCGATTGACTTGCAAGGATCATGAGTTTGTATGGACAGACGAGTATCAAGCCGCTTTTGACGAGTTGAAGAAGCGGTTGACCACAGCACCAATCTTGACACTACCATCGGGCCCAGGCGGATTTGTGATCTACAACGACGCATCCGGGAAGGGATTAGGATGTGTATTGATACAGCACGGTCGGGTAGTAGCTTATGCATCGCGATAGTTGAGAGTGCTTGAGAAGAATTATCCGACCCACGATCTAGAGCTCGCAGTGGTTATCTTTGCTTTGAAGCTATGGAGACACTACTTGTACGGCAAGAAGGTTAATATCTACACTGATCATAAGAGCCTCAAGTATGTGTTCACACAAAAGGAGTTGAATATGTGACAGCGACGTTGGTTGGAGTTGATGAAGGATTATGAGATTGAGCTACATTATCATCCGGGCAAGGCTAATGTCGTGGCAGACGCATTAAGCCGTAAGCCCATGGCACACTTTTTGACTACACAGAAGGAATTGATTAGAGACTTGGAGCAGCTTGGTATTGAGGTAGTATTACCTAGAGCAGATGGCGTATTAGCCAACCTTCAAGTGCAATCATCATTGGTAGAGCGCATCAAGGCAGCATTGCCTAATGATGCTAGATTTTAATGGCTGAAAGAGAGGACTGAAGCAGGAGAGCAGACAGGATTGAGGATCCACACCGATGGGACATTGCGATGTGATGATCGCATTTATGTTCCTAATGGAGATCTACGGCAGGAGCTGATGGCCGAGGCTCACAGTTCGACTTACTCCATTCATCCCGGAGGGACCAAGATGTATCGTGACTTACGACAGTATTATTGGTGGCATGGAATGAAGCGAGAGATAGCTCGTTTCGTTGCCAAGTGCTTGGTATGTCAACAAGTGAAGGCGGAGCACCAGAGGACGGCCGGATTATTGCAGCCGCTACCCATTCCCGAGTGGGAGTGGGAGCATATTACTATGGATTTCGTCACACAATTTCCTCGAAGTCCTAGGGGACGTGACGCAGTATGGGTGATTGTTGATAGACTTACCAAGTCAGCCCACTTCTTACCTTTTAGAGTGGGCCTGTCGACCGAGGTATTAGAAGAGATGTATATGGAACAGATTGTGAGATTGCATGGTGTGCCTGTTAGTATTGTATCGGACCGTGACTCAAGATTTACCTCGCACTTTTGGAGGAGCATGCAAGAGAGTTTGGGCACTCGATTGAAGTTTAGCACATCATACCATCCACAGACAGACGGCCAGTCGAAGCGTACCATTCAGATGCTAGAGGATATGTTGAGAGCGTGTATGCTTGATTTTGGCGGTTCGTGGGAGTACCATCTTTATCTTGTTGAGTTTTCCTACAACAATAGCTATCAAGCGAGCATTCAAATGGCTCCATTTGAAGCATTATATAGTAGGAAGTGTCGGTCTCCTGTTTGTTGGAGCGACATAGGAGAGCGATAGCTATTGGGTCCCGAGTTGGTCTTGAGCATAGTGGAGACAGTGAAGAAGATTCAGGACTACCTGCGAGCAGCGCAGGATCGTCAGAAGCAGTGGACAGATAATCGTTGTCGACCCTTGGAGTTCAAAAAGGGTGACCATGTGTTCTTGAAGATATCCCCTACTAGGGGGCACGATTCGATTCGGAGGACGTGGCAAGTTGAGTCCAAGGTACATCGGCCCTTTCGATGTCTTGGAACGTGTTGGAGAAGTTGCCTACAGACTGGCATTGCCACCATCACTAGAGGGAGTACATGACATATTCCATGTATCTCAGTTGAGGAGGTAAATAGCGGACAACAATCATGTGCTTGATCACTCCGAGATCACAGTTGGACCGAGTTTGTCATACGAAGAGCAACCAGTAGGTATCCTCGATCGCCGAGTGAAGGTGTTGCGGAACCAATCTATTCCATTGGTTCGCGTGGCATAGAAGCATCACTCGCCAGGGGAGTCTACTTGGGAGCGCGAGGACGACATCTGAAATTGCTACCCGCAGTTGTTCGAAAACGAAGGTATGTCTTGCATTTTAAGTGCTATTATATTTTCTTGCATTGCATTTGATCCCCCGACCTTAGTTTAATTTCGAGGACGAAATTTTCTTTAAGTTGGGTAGGATGTAAACCCCCAATATTTTCCTAAATTATTTTAGTACTTTAAAAACTATTTTTCTCTATTAAATAGAAATCATTTGGTATATATACGTAATTATAGATGTTTATAATATATGCATGTTTGTGAGCTTGATATTTTATACTACTAAATATAGCCTACCTTGGTTGCGAAATTTTTTTTATATTTCATTACGAATTATAGAAATTTTTCTTGTGAGTATATACATACATATATGTATATATGTAGATATATAGTTATATATATATATATATATATATATATATATATATATATATATATATATATATATATATATATATAAAATATATATATATATATATATATTTTTATTTTATATATATATATATATACTGTTTTAATAAAAAAAATATATATAACAGTGGAGGGCCGAACCCCCCACATCGCAGCAGCAATAGCTGCGGTGGGGCCCGACCCCCCACATAACCGAACCCAAGCAGCAGCTAATAGCTGCAACTCTTAGAAAACCCGACCCCCCACAATTCCTATTAATAATAGAAGTCGGCAGCAGCAGTGGTATTTAAACCCACGCGAAACCAAACCCTAATCCTCCATAACCCCTCACCCTCCACATCTCCTCTTAATCTAGAACCCTAGACGGACTACCCAGGCCATTGGCGGCACCGCACCACCGCGCAAACACCGCGGAGCACCCCCAACCCGACGGTCGAGCGAGAGACATCCTGTTTTCGTACTTCGAGGTACCCTTCTTCCAATCCCTTTTTCTTCACGCACCTCGATGATTTCTCGAACTATCAATTCCTGTGTGTAGCCCATATGAACCCCTCCAACCCCCTTCTGATAGAATCCTGGGAACCCCAGGGCATTGCTCGAAAAATCGAGGCAAAGTTTCCCCAAAAACTGTTGAAAACAAAGTCTTAATCCAGTCCCAAACCACAACTTGGAAGCCCGATTTCGATCTGTAGGTCGAGAGTTTTCAGAGACTAATTGAAAACAGTTGTTAACAATATAACCAAGAGTAGAACGCAACTTTTGGATCGAAGTTTCGTTTAATATGTAGGAAGAAAACTGTATGAGAAGTTGTCGGAAAAACTGGTTTCTAAATCACAAAAATTCTGGAATTTTGTCCGATATGACGTACGCCCCGACAAACCGGACGACGTGGTCGCACGCTATACGCATCGAAAGACGCGTATGGACGTTGCGGACGTGTGGGAACTAACGGAACTCAGTTTCGTCGTGCGTGCGCGACGAAACCAACGCGTATCCGTCGAGATATCCCGTATCGGCATTTTGCAAACTTGCCCATAACTTCGTGTACAGTCGTCGGATCTAGAAGAAACTTGCGCCAACAGGTTCAGATCCAAATTCTGGTCCTGCATGCCAAGTTTGGTTCGATTCTGAGAAGGTCGAATCGGAACCATATTTTGGCGGGCCCGTGACCCACTCAAACGGGCGATTTTGTACACGGCTCCTCGGAATCCAAAACTGGACATACCGTTGAGTTCCTCTCCTCAAACTAAAATTGTAGACATGTAGTTTGACGACTTTAGAGACCGTAGACTTTGGCACGCGTTTCGGTGCAAAGCGGGTCCAACATCGGATATCGTTTTGACCCAAAATTACGATTTTGCCCCTGTTCCAGAATTTGACTTTTGGACAGGCGTTTCCTAGGTATATTTTCTTCATCAAGATCATTTTTGATGTTTGTTTCAGCATTTGGAGTCATTTTTGATTTGTGAGTTTTGGTGCTGACACTTGCTACTCTTGGACTTGCCACTTCGCACCATCAGGCAAGATACCTTGCCACCTTACTCTGTGATTATTATATTCTTATTTTTAGTTGTTATTTTTAGCATTTTATTTCGTAATATTTAAACTGTGCGTCCAAGTCACACTTGGGTGCAAGCGACTCTATCGGTCGTTTTTCTTGCTTTATTTATTCTCTTGCATTGACTTAGCTTATCGACCACCCATTGATGTTAAGGTATTGGTATATCTCATATGGCCTTGACACTTGTTGTATCACGTGATATAAGTCACATGTAGGACACGTTTCCGCGTAGTTGGCTGGCCACCGATACGTATGGAGCGTGCGACGGATAGGAGTAACTGCCAATAGTATTGCATGTTAGAAGACTTGGCGGTTACTAGAGGTTCATATCAGTCATGGAGATGATGATACTAGGAATTAGGTGGGGAGAACAATACCTAACGGATGGGCTTCTTTACACTTCCATGATTACCTGTGCGCTCCTCCGGAGACGCAAGCTCCAGGCGCCCTCTGACGTTTTCCAGAGCGTTATGGACGTAGCCCTTGCACATGGTGTCCTCTGACGCTTCCCGAGCGTTATGGACGTAGGCCCCTGGTACACTCTACGGGAACTATGCCGATCCCATTTACAGCCAGGGCTCATGTATCGAAGGATTGTATCTCAACTGCATATTCACAGTAGAATGGTCAGGAACCCGGTTGCATGCATACCTTTCTCTTATTATATTATCACAGTTATATGGCATGGTATTTTCTTGTATCTTGCTATGTCCCCTGAGGACCTGGTTATCTCTCCAAGTTTAGACGAGTTTCCACAGGAGTACGGAACGACATTGGAGCTATCCTACATTGATGATGAGGCAGTGCCTTATGATTCCTAGTCTATTACTTATCTGAGACAGTTGTAGACATTATTTTATATCTCTTTTCTTTCTATTTTACGGAGGTCGGACTCCGATCTTGTGAGACTATTTTTCATAGCTGTTTGGAGTGAGTATGTTCACCCAGCTATCTTTTGATACTCTTATTTATTTATTTGGACTTCATTATCTTCTGTGTTGAGCTGTGATGAGATTAGATATGTTATTCTGGCATGTGATTAGTTATTTACAGCTTATGTGTATATATGAGGATTCCATATATTGGAGTGTTCTTCGTATATGTGCAGCTGGCATGTTCACGTACTTGGTCCTACGTATTTTGGGACTGGGGCGTTACACGTACAACGGTACGGACTCCTACGGGCAACACACCATTCTCCTTAGTCTACAAGAGCGAAGCGGTACTGCCTCTTGAGATCCAGATACCCTTACTCCGTATAGCGATCATAAATCGATTGACAGAAGAAGACAATCAACGCCGCCGTTTGCGAGAACTGGAGGCTCTTGACGAAAAACGTCTCCTAGCTCAGCAGCGTATTGAACTCTATCAAGCCCGTATATCACAGGCTTTCAACAAAAAGGTCAAGCAGAGGACTTTCCAAGTTGGCGACCTGGTCCTGGCAGTCAAGAGGCCGATGGTGTTGACTCATAAAACACCAGGAAAGTTTGAGCCTAAGTGGGAGGGACCTTTCATCGTAGAGACGGTACACTCAAATGGTGCTTACCGCCTCGCCCAACCAAACGGGGACTTGTTCATGATGCCCATCAACGGCAAGTTCCTAAAGAAGTACTACTCTTGACATCTTTCAGATATGTACTTCCATCTCTACCTAGCAAGGGAATCAGTGGACCTGATCATCAGAGCTCACATACACCCCCCATTCACAAAATCATATGCTTTCGGAACCCAGTTGTTCCGTGACATTCTATCTCTAGTAGAAGAACAACCACGTCCATATTACCTCTGAGTTGCTCCTCTATGCCCTGCAGAGCAGAATCTTATACTCCGTAGGACTACACTAATTATCATGTTTACCACATCCACATTACCTCTGAGTAAACATCCCTTACAGACAACCCCCGCGTTGTCGTACATCGATCGCAGAACTTCCATGTCCGTACTACCTCTGAGTAGTTTCGCATATTCCTCCAGAGTCACTCCTACGAGGTTCATAACACCTCTGAGTAGGAAGATTCCATCATTTGAACCCCATATTTGCCACGTCCATATTACCTCTGAGCAAACATGTCGGTTCTCTCAAACTTATTATCTGTACCTAAAAACTAAGGTGCGCAAAAGATAATAGGTCCACACAAATCGCCAGTTCATGACATTAAAAATGAACACACCAAAAAATTCTTTATTTTTCATTCGAAAGTAAAGAGTTACATCCCCAGCAAATAACAAAAGAGAGAGAGAGAGAGAGAGACTACAATCCCTAAGCATCATTGGGATTGGCAGAAAGCTCTTCGACCCGATGCTTCAAGTCTTCAGCCCGAGTCCCACAGTCGCCAGGACTCGGCGTTCAGCTTCTTGACGCATCGCTTCCACAGCCTCAGGAGCAGTATCGTTCTCATGCTTAGCGTCCAACTCTTGCCGCTGGTAGGTCAGAGAAAGAATATGGCGGGTAACAACTGCTTCTTCCTCCTTAGACGATATGTGCTCAGCCTGGGCTCGCTTAGCATCTAGCAATAGTTGGGCTCGCTGGTCTTCAAGGAGACGAATCTTGGCAGTGACCTCCCCTCTACTAGCATCCAACGAGGCCCGCAACTCCACCTTCTCCTGCGTGGACTATGACAGTCTCTCCATCGCGGCCTCAGCTTCGGCCACCTCGCGGTCCCATATGGCCACTGTAGCCTGATAGGACGACTCAACTTCAGCTATCAATTTCTCCTTCTCTGCTTCTATCAGAGCAGAAAAGTCATTTCGTCGAATACTCTAAAGTTCAGAAAGATGCTGGTCGATCTTATCTACCGACGCCTCCAGAATCTCAGCCATATGATCATGGCCCCGGTGGGAACGTATCAGACCAATGTAAGGGAGTACCGTGGCTTTTGTCACGACCCGCACCCTAGAGTAAGGGCACGAGAAGTGGGTATGTCCAGCCTACGCCGCAGTGTCGACGGTAGAACGCTGTCCTAGGTTACTATCTAATCAACAACTCACGCAATTATATAATGTACTTGTCAATATCTCAACTCCGAACGGAGGACAAGTATAGATATAATGAAATCTCAATCACAGTCTAAGCACGATAAGATAACACAGAAGTTTACAACTAAAAACTAAATAACAACATTTATAAACTACTAAAAAATAATATCTCAAACAAACTCAAATACAAACTCGAATCTCAAGTTATTACAATTCAAGTTCTAAAACATGAAAACTAAACCAAGTCTACTAGCTAGTCTACCGATCAATCCTGAGTGTCGGGGCCAAAGGTAGCTAAGCCATCTCCTGCTCCAAGATAAGTAGGGCAAATGTCCTCAGGACAATCATCTGTAATATTTTTAACAGGTCCAGTCAGGACAGGAACGAGTACATTTCATCAAGAAATCCCAAGTAAATGACAGAGAACTATAAAACAGTTATAGACAGTTGTATTGATGAATATGGCAGTTTATGTTCAGGTGATGGTAAGAAAACAGATAAAGTACAAGGAAAGTAAATAACTAAACAAGAGAAGAATCATAGCAAAGAAGACTATAAAACAATATCTAGCTGAACTAGAGTAACATAATGAGTTCAGATGGTACAATATAAGTCGAGTGTAATCCCAAAGTAAGTCTAATACAAGATGAGTCGAATGTGATTCTAATTATTGTTCTAATAAGGTGATTCGAATAAGATGATGCGAATAGTGATTCGAATAAGGTGATACGAATAAGATGATGCGAATAGTGATTCGAATAAGGTGATACGAATAGTGATTCGAATAATAATCAAACAATGATTCGAATAAATTCTCCAAGTGTGTTTTAAAATACCGAGATCGACATGCAAACGGCTGTAGGTAATACGGCACACCACACACTCGCGAAGTGTGTGATGGCTATCGTTCGAATATAATGCACAGAGGGGTGATTCGAATAGGGGGATATGTCTACATGTCTAATCAGTATTTTCCCGCCCAGTCTAATACAAATGAATCCACAATCCAACACATAAGACGAATACAAGTCCAACCAACATATGAAGATACAAATAGGGTGATTCGAATAGTGATTCGTATGGTGATTCGTATGATGATTCGAATAATAGAGGTAAGACAAGTAAGTATGTGTGTCGCATACATGGATTCAGAAATAATAATACGTGTTTGTAACAGAGAATCACATACAGCTAACTAGAACTGAAGTACAGTAATTGACAAGTAAATGAAAGAACTATCAGAGAATGTACTCGCCTGTTACTCTGAAAAGAGTAATGAAATATCAGATGTCTGCACCGGAGTCACAATGTCCTAAATAGAGCAGTATAGGTTATAATGTATTTAAAACAAGGAAAATGAAAGCTACAATGCAATCTACATGCTTTCTAGGCCAATCTAGGTCAAAGTCAACTCTAAGTCAAACTTGGTCAACTGTCTAGGTCAAACTAGGTCAACTAGGTCAAGCCCTAGCCCAACAAGTCTCACTAGGCCTAACCAAGCCTAGTCTAGCAATCACACACCAATCACAAGGCTATACAAGCTAAACACAACCACTCATCAAGGCACATTCACATTTTGCTATTTATTATGGAGTTTATATATGGCTATATGTATATGTAATTTCATATATTTACAACATTCTACAATGAGAGCAAGTTAGAGAGGGAACTAGCATGTAAGGTTATGTGTGTGAACATGGAAGGCATAGGCTATACTATCTATGTGTTAATTACATATCAAAACATGCTAACACAACAAATTATATATATAATGTATATTATATAGGTATTCAACTTGGGCACTCTATATTAAGCTTACAATATTAGGCATTCATGAACTGTATATATATAGTACATAACTTTTATGTACATACATGCATCCATTATCTCATTTATCAAGCATTTCCTTCATGACATACATGTTCCCATAATCACATTATTATATATCATACATAGGGAAATAGGTACATGTGCTTGTGGGTGTCTAGGTGTATATGGACATGTAATCTTGTGTGTGTGCAATTGTGTGTGCTAACATGTGGGTAATGTGACAATGTGTGATAGCTAAAATTTAATAGGAAAACAGTTGCATACATGGATTCAATGGGTATGGGTGTGTGTGTGTTAGGAACTTGTGTGTGGATGTGATAAGAGGGATGGGACTTATAGGTTCTCAGGTTTTCTACCATGTTTTCCAGGCTACACATGCAACCCCAAACCTATATGGATCTCAGTTTTCAGGCTGTACAGGAAATCAGTCACTATCTCAGGAATTCAGTCCCTTTGTGCACACACCAATACACACAATATGAGCCACCCACTGCCAAGTAGTATCCTAAGGACTGAAAGAAAGAGGAAAAACTAGGGAATGCAATAACTAATCTCAGGAAATTCCTGAGACAAGACATGCCACTCTAACAGTGTGTTTTATGTGTAAATTTCAGGAAGACAGTGAAAACATTTCATGTAATGCAATATGCATTGATATCTGAAATGTGCAGTAGGTAATGCAATGCACAAAATGATAGCTCAAGGCCTGAACAACAATAGGACTGATTCCAACTCTCTAAAACTCACACCAACCTATCTTAGTCCAGGTTTCATATCCTGAACTATCTCAGGTATGAATATGGGTAATCTCAGTTTTCATGTTTCCCAGTTTGTGTGTATGTGTGATATGTATGTGTGGGAGTACAACATCTCAGTTTCATCCCATACCAGGTTTCTACTATGACCATTCTCAGGTTATACTGTTAAGAAGAATCTCAGGACTTCATTGTAAAATCAAACCCAAAATTTAGGCTATATATTCTCAGGTTATTATGAAGTTCTCAGGATTCTCAGGATTGTGCGACAATTGTTTGTACAAAGGACAGCCATGCATCTCAGGTTTTCAGGATTTTGGTTATAGGGAAATCTCAGGTTCTCATTTCTCAGATTTTGAAATGTGTGTGTGGGGGTTTTGTAGAGTTCCAAACAGTGTGTGTAGGTTGTGTGAGTATGTGTGATTCTCAGGATAAAAACATAGGCAGTTCAGTCCAAATGGAAAATTCCAGGTTTAATACATTGAATGTAATCTCAGTTTTAACATAACTGAAACATGAACTTCCATTTCAAAACCAAAAACAAATCACAGGATATCTAAGTGCACTCAGTGTCTTGTGTGTATGACAGGAATTCTCAGGATATTGTACTGAAACTCCTCCCAAACTCGATCAACCCACAACAAAACTCATGGAACAAAACCCTAGTATATAACATATAAAAGTAGCAACTAATTAACATGTTAAACATGTGAAATTAACACTTAAACAGGAATTAATTATCTGAAATCGAAGAGAACACTGATACTTAAAAAACATATCAGAAAAATGGGGAATTAGGGATTTGAATATGACAAACATGTTAATATTAACAATTAATGGTTGGTATCATGTCTTATACATGGCAAGGTGTCATACAGGTTGTATCGTGTCCAGACAATAGGACACGAAGTGTCCAGATATCAAAATACTCAAAATAAACACACACAGACTGAGTTGTACGCGACAGCGTCGTGCAGACATGTCGATGCTTCGTGGACACGACATAGCTCACATGGAGCCACGTGTTCGTGTCCACATGTAGCCCAAGTATAGGGCTACACGTTCGACACCCTGACACGTCACCACGACGTGTCCAGGGGCGACACGAAGCCCGTATCAGTGAGTAAAAACCGTGCGTACAGTACAGTACAGGATCGGTGCGAGTCAAATTCCTATGTGCACACACATCGAGGTCCCACGAAATTTTGTGGGTAGGATGTCAGTGATGTCCCCCAGCTGTGTGTCAATTTCCACGTGTCCAAGTGACACAGACACGGAGAAAACGTGGTCGAGCAGCAGGACACTGCACGACAGTGTCGTGCAGCGTGTTCGTGTCCAATTTGGACACGAACACGAGCCTAAATCGTGCTCAGTCCTAGGGTTATGTGATCTACACCTATAGGGCTAGAAGATTGTGCAATTAGTTTTCAAAAATATTAACATTTAATTGACAGTGGCAAATCATCAAACACTTACAATAAAACCTAGATACGTGTCCGATACGGACACCAAACCCAATCCAATTTCTACCAAACTCAGCCTATAGGTCCCTGGTACCTAGATACATGAATTCATGAAGAGAAAACAGAAATTTAACTATGTATGAGGGCATTTACCTATTGAGTGAAAACTCAATGAAAACCTAGAATAGGGGTGGGTCCTCTTCACTTGGGGGTGCCAAATGCTTGTGCAACCTTGCTAGCTAGCTCCCCTTAGCATCCTCAACAGTAGGGGATTCCAATGCAAGAAATTTGGCTCAAATTGGAGTTGATTTGGATATTTGGGGAGAAGTTTAGGGAAGAACACAAAGGAGGCAAATAAAATGAATTAAAAATGGTGCAAATGATTAATGTGTTGCATTTATAGGGGGGAAAATGTGTGATGGCTGTTGAAAACATTAGGGTTAGGGTTTAGGATGAGTGGCTAAGGTTTCTCCAACAAATTCTAAGGCTTCCTATTGGTTAAGGCTTCTTTTCACAAATATCTCAAAAGTAAATATCTTTCCTAATAATATTTAGATATTACACTAATGTGATTACTTAATGAAACTCTCTAACTTAGCTTCTAGGGTCATGGTTAACATCTAGATTAGGCTAACTTCTAGGTCAAGTCTCAACAATGTAACTAACACATATTTAATTAATATAAATCATAATTTCACAAAAGTGTCAAAATGACCAAAATACCCCTAGGCTTAAATGTAAAAATTTGAAATCCTAAACACATGATTAGGTCTCCTTAGTCATGATTAGTCTTCTAGGTCATGCATGACTATGGTTACACTAGCAAAACACCAATTCCACATTTTACTCAATTAAATAGTTTTAAAAATAACTAAAAATTACCAAAAATCATATCATGACTTAAATATCATTATTAAATGATTTAAAAATATAAAAGTTCAAAATTACCCTCATTTGGAAAACTGGGTGTTACAAGTCTACCCCCCTTAGAAGAATTTCGTCCTCGAAATTAAGATGATTGTACTACTCCTAGGTCAAACCCCCAAATCAAACAAGGTCAAGATAATATGCAAAACTCTGTCCTACTGGTCGTGATTCCACAGTCTCGAACAGGGTAACTATGCTATCTAGCATATCACAATCATATCCTGGCAGGTACTAATGGAAATCACACATGAAAGTAAAAAGAAGGACATGAAAGACAGACCTGCTAACCCGTCACCCATAGCGTTGGTCTACTTGACTGTCAGCACAAAAGCCCTGCCCCTCTGGGGTATATCCCTCTGATGGTGCGGGGCACGGTGCTGCGCTATAGGTTGCCTAGCTCCCTCTATCTAATCCATGATACTCAAGTAACATCCATCCTGATATTCCACTCAATTATACTAGGGCACCATCTATATGGTATCTATCCTGTAATCTGATAATCATACCCGTCTATCCAGAACCATGTAACCAGAATCCTCGTCACACCAGTAAGTATGGCTACGATAATCCATAGAGTCCACAACTAACATATATACCTCTAGAATCATGGTATTTTAAAATTTTCGCATTGTCGCTAGCTTGGCTGCGAAAACTTTAAATTCCCACACCCGAGAAATATATCCAAAATCAGACTCTATCTCATCGCCCAACCAGCTGATATGGCAGTAAAAGACTCTAGATTCCATGACAGAGGCAACCTAGCCCATAATGTTATCTTGGTAGAAAATCAAGTCAATAAGGAATACCAAGAATCAAATTCAACGATGAATCAAGGAAGGTAGACAGATACTGTCAGAATCAAATTTCGAGATAGTTTAAATGAGATTCTCAAGGGTCATCCAGGAATCTTCTCAAGTAGTCCTAACTGTGATTGAGCACTCTCTCAACTAAGCCTATTTCTTAGTTCCTATCGCAGGCTGTAGTGATACTCTAGTTCGAATACCACTACATAAACTCGACCTGCATGGGCCACCACTAAAAATGTGTCACGACCCGCACCCTAGAGTAAGGGCACGAGAAGTGGGTACGTCCAGCCTACGCCGCAGTATCGGCGGTAGAACGCTGTCCTAGGTTACTATCTAATCAACAACTCACGCAATTATATAATGTACTTGTTAATATCTCAACTCCGAACGGAGGAAAAGTATAGATATAATGAAATCTCAATCACAGTCTAAGCACGATAAGATAACACAGAAGTTTATAACTAAAAACTAAATAACAACATTTATAAACTACTAAATAATAATATCTCAAACAAACTCAAATACAAACTCGAATCTCAAGTTATTACAATTCAAGTTCTAAAACATGAAAACTAAACCAAGTCTACTAGCTAGTCTCCCGATCAATCCTGAGTGTCGGGGCCAAAGATAGTTAAGCCATCTCCTGCTCCAAGATAAGTAGGGCAAATGTCCTCAGGACAATCATCTGTAATATTTTCAACAGGTCCAGTCAGGACAGGAACGAGTACATTTCATCAAGAAATCCCAAGTAAATGACAGAGAACTATAAAACAGTTATAGACAGTTGTATTGATGAATATGGAAGTTTATGTTCAGGTGATGGTAAGAAAACAGATAAAGTACAAGGAAAGTAAATAACTAAACAAGAGAAGAATCATAGCAAAGAAGACTGTAAAACAAGATCTAGCTGAACTAGAGTAACATAATGAGTTCAGATGGTACAATATATCGAGTGTAATCCCAAAGTGAGTCTAATACAAGATGAGTCGAATGTGATTCTAATCATTGTTCTAATAAGGTGATTCGAATAAGATGATGCGAATAGTGATTCGAATAAGGTGATACGAATAGTGATTCGAATAATAATCAAACAATGATTCGAATAAATTCTCCAAGTGTGTTTTAAAATACCGAGATCGACATGTAAACGGCTGTAGGTAATACGGCACACCACACACTCGCGAAGTGTGTGATGGCTATCGTTCGAATATAATGCACAGAGGGGTGATTCGAATAGGGGGATATGTCTACATGTCTAATCAGTATTTCTCCGCCCAGTCTAATACAAATGAATCCACAATCCAACACATAAGACGAATACAAGTCCAACCAACATATGAAGATACGAATAGGGTGATTCGAATAGTGATTCGTATGGTGATTCGTATGATGATTCGAATAATAGAGGTAAGACAAGTAAGTATGTGTGTCGCATACATGGATTCAGAAATAATAATACGTGTTTGTAACAGAGAATCACATACAGCTAACTAGAACTGAAGTACAGTAATTGACAAGTAAATGAAAGAACTATCAGAGAATGTACTCGCCTGTTACTCTGAAAAGAGTAATGAAATATCAGATGTCTGCACCGGAGTCACAATGTCCTAAATAGAGCAGTATGGGTTATAATGTATTTAAAACAAGGAAAATGAAAGCTACAATGCAATCTACATGCTTTCTAGGCCAATCTAGGTCAAAGTCAACTCTAAGTCAAACTTGGTCAACTGTCTAGGTCAAACTAGGTCAACTAGGTCAAGTCCTAGCCCAACAAGTCTCACTAGGCCTAACCAAGCCTAGTCTAGCAATCACACACCAATCACAAGGCTATACAAGCTAAACACAACCACTCATCAAGGCACATTCACATTTTGCTATTTATCATGGAGTTTATATATGGCTATATGTATATGTAATTTCATATATTTACAACATTCTACAATGAGAGCAAGTTAGAGAGGGAACTAGCATGTAAGGTTATGTGTGTGAACATGGAGGTGAAATGGAAGGCATAGGCTATACTATCTATGTGTTAATTACATATCAAAACATGTTAACACAACAAATTATATATATAATGTATATTATATAGGTATTCAACTTAGGCACTCTATATTAAGCTTACAATATTAGGCATTCATGAACTGTATATATATAGTACATAACTTTTATGTACATACATGCATCCATTATCTCATTTATCAAGCATTTCCTTCATGACATACATGTTCCCATAATCACATTATTATATATCATACATAGGGAAATAGGTACATGTGCTTGTGGGTGTCTAGGTGTATATGGACATGTAATCTTGTGTGTGTGCAATTGTGTGTGCTAACATGTGGGTAATGTGACAATGTGTGATAGCTAAAATTTAATAGGAAAACAGTTGCATACATGGATTCAATGGGTATGGGTGTGTGTGTGTGTGTTAGGCACTTGTGTGTGGATGTGATAAGAGGGATGGGACTTATAGTTTCTCAGGTTTTTTACCATGTTTCCCAGGCTACACATGCAACCCCAAACCTATATGGATCTCTGTTTTCAGGCTGTACAGGAAATCAGTCACTATCTCAGGAATTCAGTCCCTTTGTGCACACACCAATACACACAATATGAGCCACCCACTGCCAAGTAGTATCCTAAGGACTGAAAGAAAGAGGAAAAACTAGGGAATGCAGTAACTAATCTCAGGAAATTCCTGAGACAAGACATGCCACTCTAACAGTGTGTTTTATGTGTAAATTTCAGGAAGACAGTGAAAACATTTCATGTAATACAATATGCATTGATATCTGAAATGTGCAGTAGGTAATGCAATGCACAAAATGATAGCTCAAGGCCTGAACAACAATAGGACTGATTCCAACTCTCTAAACCTCACACCAACCTATCTTAGTCCAGGTTTCATATCCTGAACTATCTCAGGTATGAATATGGGTAATCTCAGTTTTCATGTTTCCCAGTTTGTGTGTATGTGTGATATGTATGTGTGGGAGTACAACATCTCAGTTTCATCCCATACCAGGTTTCTACTATGACCATTCTCAGGTTATACTGTTAATAAGAATCTCAGGACTTCATTGTAAAATCAAACCCAAAATTCAGGCTATATATTCTCAGGTTATTATGAAGTTCTCAGGATTCTCAGGATTGTGCGACAATTGTTTGTACAAAGGACAGCCATGCATCTCAGGTTTTTAGGATTTTGGTTATAGGGAAATCTCAGGTTCTCATTTCTCAGATTTTGAAATGTGTGTGTGGGGGTTTTGTAGAGTTCCAAACAGTGCGTGTAGGTTGTGTGAGTATGTGTGATTCTCAGGATAAAAACATAGGTTTTTCAGTCCAAATGGAAAATTCCAGGTTTAATACATTGAATGTAATCTCAGTTTTAACATAACTGAAACATGAACTTCCATTTCAAAACCAAAAACAAATTACAGGATATCTAAGTGCACTCAGTGTCTTGTGTGTATGACAGGAATTCTCAGGATATTGTACTGAAACTCCTCCCAAACTCGATCAACCCACAACAAAACTCATGAAACAAAACCCTAGTATATAACATATAAAAGTAGCAACTAATTAACATGTTAAACATGTGAAATTAACACTTAAACAGGAATTAATTATCTGAAATCGAAGAGAACACTGATACTTAAAAAACGTATCAGAAAAATGGGGAGTTAGGGATTTGAATATGACAAACATGTTAATATTAACAATTAATGGTTGGTATCGTATCTTATACATGGCAAGGTGTCATGCAGGTTGTATTGTGTCCAGACAATAGGACACGAAGTGTCCAGATATCAAAATACTTAAAATAAACACACACAGACTGAGTTGTACGTGACAGCATCGTGCAGACATGTCGATGCTTCATGGACACGACACAGCTCACATGGAGCCACGTGTTCGTGTCCACATATAGCCCAAGTATAGGGCTACACGTTCGACACCCTGACACGTCACCACGACGTGTCCAGGGGCGACACGAAGCCCGTATCAGTGAGTAAAAACCGTGCGTACAGTATAGTACAGGATCGGTACGAGTCAAATTCCTACGTGCACACACATCGAGGTCCCACGAAATTTTGTGGGTAGGATGTCAGTGATGTCCCCCAGCTGTGTGTCAATTTCCACGTGTCCAAGTGACACAGACACGGAGAAAACGTGGTCGAGCAGCAGGACATTGCA
This sequence comes from Iris pallida, assembly GCA_029216955.1. Taxonomy (NCBI): domain Eukaryota; kingdom Viridiplantae; phylum Streptophyta; class Magnoliopsida; order Asparagales; family Iridaceae; genus Iris; species Iris pallida. The sequence continues at coordinate 4,937,914 of JANAVB010036820.1, read as the reverse complement.
CGACAGTGTCGTGCAGCGTGTTCGTGCCCAATTTGGACACGAACACGAGCCTAAATCGTGCTCAGTCCTAGGGTTATGTGATCTACAGCTATAGGGCTAGAAGATTGTGTAATTAGTTTTCAAAAATATTAACATTTAATTGACAGTGGCAAATCATCAAACACTTACAATAAAACCTAGATACGTGTCCGATACGGACACCAAACCCAGTCCAATTTCTACCAAACTCAGCCTATAGGTCCCTGGTACCTAGATGCATGAATTCATGAAGAGAAAACAGAAATTTAACTATGTATGAGGGCATTTACCTATTGAGTGAAAACTCAATAAAAACCTAGAATAGGGGTGGGTGTCCTCTTCACTTGGGGGTGCCAAATGCTTGTGCAACCTTGCTAGCTAGCTCCCCTTAGCATCCTCAACAGTAGGGGATTCCAATGCAAGAAATTTAGCTCAAATTGGAGTTGATTTGGATATTTGGGGAGAAGTTTAGGGAAGAACACAAAGGAGGCAAATAAAATGAATTAAAAATGGTGCAAATGATTAATGTGTTGCATTTATAGGGAGGAAAATGTGTGATGGCTGTTGAAAACATTAGGGTTAGGGTTTAGGATGAGTGGCTAAGGTTTCTCCAACAAATTCTAAGGCTTCCTATTGGTTAAGGCTTCTTTTCACAAATTTCTCAAAAGTAAATATCTTTCCTAATAATATCTAGATATTACACAAATGTGATTACTTAATGAAACTCTCTAACTTAGCTTCTAGGGTCATGGTTAACATCTAGATTAGGCTAACTTCTAGGTCAAGTCTCAACAATGTAACTAACACATATTTAATTAATATAAATCACAATTTCACAAAAGTGTCAAAATGACCAAAATACCCCTAGGCTTAAATGTAAAAATTTGAAATCCTAAACACATGATTAGGTCTCCTTGGTCATGATTAGTCTTCTAGGTCATGCATGAGTAAGGTTACACTAGCAAAACACCAATTCCACATTTTACTCAATTAAATAGTTTTAAAAATAACTAAAAATTACCAAAAATCATATCATGACTTAAATATCATTATTAAATGATTTAAAAATACAAAAGTTCAAAATTACCCTCATTTGGAAAACTGGGTGTTACAGCTTTCGCCATCGTGAAACTCCTATTTGTATTCAACACTGTCGATACTCCCTTCTGCAGCATCTTATATACCGCCTCAACGACGAACTGCACATATTCATCCGCGTCTGCCAACACTTGAGGCATCATAGTAGGAGTTGGAGGAGCTACTCTGGACGACGGACCTGAAGAAGACCTACCGACCTCAATCTGTGAGGCTGGAACCTCAACCTCGGCAGACCCGCCCTCGTCAGGGACTTGAACCTCGTTGCTAGCCCGAGGTGCCAAGAGGACAGAAAGGGCCGAATGGGGCACCGATATCGTCCCCCAAGTAGGGGGAATATTAGAGGGTTCTTGCACCAGCAAACCCTTACCCTTTTCAAGACCATCGACGTCTGGAGTTCTACCTGCAGCCAGCACAGGGCCTCCCTCCTCCGACAAAGCAGTAGGATCAGCACCCGGCATTTCCTCCGGAGTCAGGCTCGGCAGACGATTCGCGCCTCCTTTATCAAAACCTCCGCGAGATTGGAGTCGGCCAGTAGCTCCTGAGCGACAGCCAACTCAGCTTCTATTGCTGGGTCTGGGGTAGGGCTCGACAACGGTGTGGCCGACCTCCCTTTATCATGACGAGGAGATAAATCACCCCTCTCCTCTGATACAACCGTGCCTTTTACTCCTACTGCAGGCTCAGGGACCTTTGGAGGAACGTCATCCTAAGAAGACGAACTTCATTCCTCTTCCTCATCTGGAAGCACAGCTTCTACTGGGACCTCGATACCAGAAGCCCCTACGACAGCTTGTATCTCCACAGAAGTCACATCATCCGGGTTCTCCTCTACGGGAGATAACACAATCGGCGGAATACGCTCATCAGATGAGCCCGCCACCCACTTTGGGCTGCTAGAACCAGATTTCGGAGTTCGAGGTCTCCTTTTCAGCGGCTCCTACAAAAAGAAAGCATATGTCACAAATATAGTAGAACTAACCAGACTATATTGGACGTCCTTACCTCCACATGTACTGATCCTGTTGACACCTTCGGTGACATTGCTTTCCTCTGCCTCTTCGGTGCAGAAGAACAGGCCTCTGTGCCGGCACGTCTCTTCGGAAGATCAGCCGAGGGCTCTGCCGGAGTACCCTCCGAGGATACGGCAGGGGTATCTCGATAACCAACCTCTGACGGTTGGTACGATCGAGCCTTCGCCAACATATTCCCAGTTGCCTCCAATTGGGTGCCGACAATGAAACTGGTCTCCCTATCATATCCAGGGGATACGGTGTTCATCGTACAATAAAATTTGGCGGCTGAGAAAAGAATCGACGGCTGCGGATTCATAACTGGCATGGTAAAGCGAGCTCCGGTGCATCCGACATTATAGTAATGCTAAGCCCGTGCCCCATCCAGCAGACTCCCAATATACCCCAGGCTGGTACTGGGGTTCCCCAACATCAACTGGGCATAGCCAAATTGACGTGCTAAACGGCTCGGCAAGTACGGCTCCAAATAACAATAGTTTTTATTCATGTACACCAAATGGGATGGTCGGATGCTTTGCAACCAACGGAATCCCCACGGAGACAGTTGATGCATCTTCACCCAAATCAGCTAAATCTTCATTTGCTTCGAAGCCGGTGAAAATAGGACCAACTTTAGTGATCTTCCATCCCTGGAGGTAGGACAAAACCTTCATACAAACAGAAACGCCCGTATGCAGCCATTTCCTCTGGTAGAAGCGGCGAAGGAATGCGTCTCCGGCTACATGGTCTTCTTTCTAGCCCGGACTAATCATGTTGGGATGGTGCAAAATCAACCACCCCATCAGATAATGAAACGGCAGTTCAGTACGGGAAAAATTACCATTTTTATCTCGTTCATGAACGACGTCACCCGTAAATTCTCGCAAACCTCGCAGCAGGTTGTATACCATCGCGGGGAGTAGAGCTAAGGGATAGCCAAAAACCAACTTTACAGCTGGTAGGATCAGGTTCCATGTCATCCTCTCCACAGAGCCTGATCCGCCAAAAAAACGTAATCCCGGAGCCAGATCATCAGATAAGCAGCCAACACTGCTTTGGACGACATCCGATGAGTGAGGTGCCAGAAATAGCTATAAGAACGCTCGTCCGACTCCTGGTCCTCGTTTTTCCGGAGACTCTTCTCATTTAGCCGACTCATTTTAGAAAGCACCGCAGTATTGGAGAGAGCTGGCGGAGTCGTAAACCGAGAGGAATCCTCCTTGTCTTGCTCAAAGACATAATCCCTCCAAGCAGTCACGTGGGGCTGTGCCCCGCCCTTATCATTCTTTTGCATATAATAATGGTGACTTGCCACTTCTTTGAAGACCGCCATCATCTCCTCTTCTTTGTCCTCCAGGACTTGGAACTCCTCGTTAGTCGGGAAGTACTCCTCATAGGATTCTGATCCCCAAGGAAGCCTCGACACCTCATATATTTCATGAAGTACAAGTCCTAGTTCCCCTACCGGAGTGAAGAAGGTCCCGATCTGGGTGTTAAACATCTCCAGAAGCGCAAGAAACATATGCCTGTTGATGTCGACGCCCGCCTGGGTGGCACAGATAGCGGCAATCAGCCTAATCTTTCTGAGTTCGGTTCGAAACTTCGTCAGAACCCAGAGTGTCAGCTTGTCCCACTTGGATACATAATGACACCAGCCCTCTACCCGAAAATCACCCTTCGGGTATGATCGCTTAGATTACAGCATACGATTAACGAAAGTCGAAGCACCAAAGGCAAAAATGTCGGCAGGGACGTCGCTATAAATACTTCCAGGACGCAGAGTTCGCCAGGTAAAAGAAGGCCCAGCCCGCGTGGCGACCAAAATATCCCTCTGGTTCGAGGTAGCATCGATCCTGATGGTGCCCGCCACCGGTCCCCCCTGAGACGGGGTTAACTTCCATGACATCCTCCTCTTGGAAGTAAGACGGCAGAAAGCCGTCAAAGGCCAGTGACGCTCGAGCTGCTTCATGAACATGTGCACCCCTTTGGCTGAGAAGAACCAATCTTCCTTGATCCTCAGCACCTTCGCTTCAGTAGAAGTGAGGCGATCCCCAAACAGAAACTCAGGCTTCAGGAAAGTCTCATTACCAGGAACGGCAGATTGCAAACTGCTATGCTCCATAATCCGTTGGAGGAACACATACTGTTGCTCCCCAATTTGGGTCATTCTCTCGGGAGCCTGATCCAGCATGATGGCAGCTCGGGCAGGGTTTATCACCTCCTCATTATAATCAACTCCTATCTGACAAAGAGCAGCGTCCAGAAGTACTTCATTCAAAAGCGGGACGGTCATCGAAACTGGCGAGCAGCGAAAGATGACAAAGACATAGATATATTAAAATAACAAAAAAATTGGAGCCCTATTCTTATCAGAAGCATACGCACTGCCAAAGCTCAGGCGCATCTGAAAAGAAGCTTCAGCACATCATTAGGACTCGAAGTCCATGCGCGTCAGCAAGAGGCTTTAGTGCATCATCAGGACTCGAAGTCCATGCGCGTCAGCAAGAGGCTTCAGCGCATCATCAGGACTCGAAGTCCATACGCATCAGCAAGAGACTTCAGCGCATCATCAGGACTCGAAGTCCATGTGCGTCAGCAAGAGGCTTCAGCGCATCATCAGGACTCGAAGTCCATGCGCGTCAGCAAGAGGCTTCAGCGCATCATCAGGACTCGAAGTCCATACGCGTCAGCAAAAAGCTTCAGCACATCATGAAGACTCGAGGTCCATGCGCGTCAGCGTATACGAGTCCTAAAAAGATTTTTTTTCTTCTCAAGTACAAAAAAGGTACGACAAAGAAGAACAAACCCACCAATCACCGTCGGCCGAACGTCAACGGGCGTCCTGGGAACATCACCAACATCAGCCTCCGCAGGCTCTTTTTCTTTGCTTCGTCGTCGGCCAGCACCACCGCGAGGAGTTTTATGAGCCATCCCATAAAAAGAAGTTAGGGTTTTTTTGAAAGAAGAACTCTAAAGAAGAAGAGAGCAAAGAGAAGAAGAACTCTCTCTCTCCATCAGACGCTTATTTATAGGCTTGGGCATACGTGGGAACCGATAAAGAGTGATGTCAGCCACCGCTTGGGGTTCTGCGAAATGATAACTGCAAATAATCCAAAAAGATTATCATTAATCTTTTTGTTTATTTCGAAGCATTATCATTTGCATTTAAAAATGAGAGGGTGCGCCTCATCACAGATGTGCGAAGCAATCATGCGCCCCGAACAGTCATGCGCCCCATTGAAGACACCACCATCTTCTTATTCAAAGTATTCCAAAACTTGACAAATTTTTTTGAAAACTTTGAAGGGGGTCTTGTAGAAGCATGGAATTTCAGGTGCATCTACAAAGGACAACAAAAGTATAGACATCAAAAGAAGGTTTTTTCATATAAAAATTCTATTACATGTCTAAAAAAAGGCTTTACAAAGGAGAACTTCTACAAAAAGAAAGATCCTAAAACTACAGCCAGGCGCAACGAGGGCCATGTGCCCCATGCCAGGCACATCATCCGTCGGGCGCATCTCTTCAGCATCTCAGTCAGGTGCGTCTCTTTCAACATCTTAGTCAGGCGCGTCTCTTCAGCGTCTCAGTCAGGCGCGTCTCTTCAGCGTCTCAGTTTGGCGCATCACTCAACACATACGCTCTACTTCGACCCAATTAAGTGCTGCGGCTAAAGGAGCAGCTTTAAGCATAACAAGAGCGTGCGATCAACCCCACTCTAGCTGGAGGAAGAGCTCTCCAAAGCCCAAGAAAGAGGAGAGCACCGTAATTCTGATCTGCGGCTCTTTCGGCATAATGGAGATGGGACTCGAGCATCCCGATCTTTGGATGCAATAGGCACCTTTGGCGTGCTTCGGGAGCCCGCGAACCCAACTTTTGGATGTAACAGTCACCTTCACGAGTGCATACGAAGACGACTCGACGCATCTTCACCCTGGAGAGCGTCTTGGCAACAGAATGAACTCGGGCAAAGAAGTTCATCTTCGTCGAGAAGTCAAGGGAGAGACAACAAAAACTCTCTCAAATTGTTGCTATTTATAGGCCAGGGCAAATCAAACCCATGCGCCAAGTGGCAGCCTTCCCGAAGTTAATGCAATGAACTTGCATTTACGATGATAAATTTGCCTCTTCGAATTCAGCCAAGTCAAAATAGTTATTTAAAGCACTCGAAGAACTCAACAGTCGGACCAATGAAGATGCGTCATGCAAACAGATGTGCCGGTCAGACCGCGCATCATACAGACGCGTCCATCAGCACCAAGTGCCTCATAAGGATGCGCCCTACGCGTTCCCATGCGCCTAGTGGAACGCAGATCAATGCACCCACTCAAAGGCCCATCACCCGTCAAGAACATTAAATGCTAAAGTCTGACACGATAGCAGCCATGCCTCGATGACAGAACAGCAAAAGCTTTTACAGAAAACGAAGTGCCGCTAACATCAGCGTCATCATTACAGTCCCCTGGCGGTTACAAGCCACGTAGCCGATCGACCATTCGCATGCGCCTCTGCAGTCATACGCCCGAAGACCCGCATGCACCTCAAAAGCCGTACGCTCAGACCGGTTCGTGACTCCTGACGGTTACGAGCCAAAGTCTTCTCATGCGTCCAATCCCAGATGCATTCTGTCAGATCGCTCTCCACCAAATCCGAGATCTTTGAGCTACGGACATGCGCCATGTGTCCTTTGACACAGTTCAGCCTATGAAAGGGTGCTAACCACCCAAGATCTCAGCAACCGAAAGATCCTCTCTACTGCCACGTGCCAGCCAAAAATGTAGCATGAAGGATTCAACCCATTAATCATGGTGCATTATCCATGCACCCTCCTTCCGTCAATATCAGACACATGGCGTTCCCATGAACAAAGCGCATCCTACATGTGTGCGCATGAGCAGCCCAACCTGTTGCTTATAAATAGAGGGATCATTTCCTTCTGCCATACACACAGACATACAGAGACGCACAGTCAAAGACAGATATAACCAGAGCATCAGAGTTATCACCCACAAAGATCAGAAGAGACACTCAACGTCTTCTTTCCCTCTGCAAGCTCCGACATCCAGAGCAATCCAAACCTTCAGAGAACCGAAAACCGTCGTCAGATCGTCAACGGAGTCAACGCATTACCACTCGCTCCATCGACACAGAACCCAGATAAAAACAAAAGTGTACTCCTAGGACTACATCGAAGTCCTACGTTGTAACACTGTTCTGTTTGTAATTGAAATTGCATTCAAAGATTTTAATGGCAAACAATATTTCTAATCGTTGTCAGATTAGAAAGCTAGTTGATATGAACTTATACAAATAGGTTCCAAAAGCTAACAAATGTGGATCCAAATTTTAGATACCAAAGTTTTTGCCTCTTGATATAGGTGAAGCTTCTCATATCAAATAAAACCATAGAACATATTGGTGATTGCAAAGGTACAAAGGTCATCTTTCAAGCAATTGCACCAATATAAGTGTGGTCACTAGAACTACTTTGGTAATATGCTAAACGATTCTTTCTAAATGGCTAAATTTCTAGAATCTTGCATGTTATTAATTAATAGCTTGCTACTAGCTCTCATTTGATACTTCGTTGATTTATCTCTTCAATTGTGATTTTGAGAGAAGATGTTTATTTTCATATGACTAGATATGGATATTTATTCTTGTTACTACCATACTTATTAGTGCACACTTGTATTTTTTTATAGTGCACAATAAAAGGTTTTGAAAAATAGTGTTTAGTATCTTAATCTTGATGATCATTCTTTGGGTATTTACTTCTCTTATAGTTAGGGATTCTGGATTTCGATGATGTTTGATGATACTACATATATTCCTTTAAATGGATATTTTTAAAGTAGAGATCATTTTGGGTACAAGTCGAAAGGGTCGTTCTGTCATATAGGTGTAACTAGCCTGAAGCGCATGGTTTACTAATCTTCGGACTACCGCTAGCTGGGAACCGGCCCCTACAGCTAACCCAAAGTGATTAATACTTTATAGACTTAAGCTTTATTAAGGTCTACTTGCATCTATTGTCTAGTCCTGGATCCAAGGCACTGAATTCGGTCCCCTAGTTTCCAGAATACATCAACGTATCTAGTCCCTACATTTTGATTTATAAATGCTTTATATTTTATTGTTACCCAATGATTTTGTAGCTTATAGCTATAAATGATTTGAATTTTGTTGTTGTTTGAGATCTTTCGATTCCAGTGGATACACTTATGTCGTCATAATATTTTGTATTCCCTAAATTGATCTATAATCCTGGATTGATCTCAATTTTATGCAAAAATATATAGATTTCGTCTTTAGATTTGGACTTCTATTTTGTGGACAATATTATCTTTTCATATTTTCAAAAAAGGTAGCATATATTGATCTATCTTGTACATTGTGAGATACTATTGCATAGATCAATTTATGTCATATTTTGACTTATATGATTATTCATCGTATTTTGATTTATATATGCTAAATTAAAATATCTTTTGATTGTTTCATCTTAAGTGTTCATTTAATGGATATTATTTCTTTTGTCTAAAGATGAGTGTTTCCATATTCATGATACTTGTTTTATTAAGCTTTTATTATTCTCTTCGTATTGAAGTTAATAACTTCCTATAGCAGTAATTCTTTGTGGAAGAGAAGTCAGGTATATTGAATTTCTTTCTCTCAAAGCCTTTCTTTTCTTTAACCCTACGGTATCAGTTGGATACCATGCTAAGATTTTAAAAGGGAAGAAATGAATTTGATAAGAAGATCTAATATTTTGATGAATTATTTTCCTACTTCTGGAAATATTTTTCTGGAATTTAAATATCAATACTAATATTTTGGATATACCCATGTAAAAGGGGTGCAGTTAATTGTTTCAAATAAATTATTCTCCTGACATGCCATGTATCTAGAATAATATTTATTTGGACATTTATCTAGTCCTATTTTATTTGTTCAAGAAGGGCTATTTATTATTTATGGATTCTTTTATTAAAGTTGTTTTTGTGATACAAAAATTTGAATCGTCAGCTATCAGTCTGAGGACTAAACGGATGCATTTGAACATTTATTAAGACAAATTTTCATAATAAATTTCTTATTTCAAAAATATTTTGATTTTTCTTTGTTAATTTAAATCTATTAGTTACTCGAATGCTATTATTAAGAAATTTTTCAAAAATCCTTTACCGCCTTGAAATCATTTTTATTTGAATATTTCTTAATTGGAGATATATTTATTTGTTCATCTTTTGATTACTGGATATTTCTTTTACTTGCCTAAAGATGATATTTTATTTTAAGTGTGGAACTTTATATGCATCGATCAAAAGGAAGAAAGATGCATATCTTGGATATCCCTTAGATCTTGCAATTATTTATTTTATCTATTTTATGCATATAAATGTTTTTGAACTAGATACACATATTTTAAGGGAAAGCAAATTATTCGTCTTAATTCATTTATATACTTAATATGTGGTATACCTAGTTTATCATGGACATATATTCTTTTATCTAAAGTATCTTGTTGATTTGTTCATGATACTTTGATTTATAGTACATTTATGAGAGAATATATGATTGTCTTTATTATCTCGTCTCCTCTCATTTTATATGGATTTTAAAAAAAGTTATCTTGCCAAATATATTTAATTATCTTTATTGATGACTCTTTTGAGTTTAAATTACTTTGGCTTTTCTTATTGAGATTTTATCTCAAAGTAAGTGATTATCTATATTTAGACTAGTCATACTTTGCGGGGGAGCATTTAAGTCGACTGAATATCTTCTTCTCAAGTATTTTGTTTCCATTGCCTTTATGTTTATCTAATGGATATTAATATATCATGTTATGGTAATTGAGTTCAAATGCGTGAACTTTGGTATAGATTTTGCATAGATTCTAGTATATCTATTTTGATTTCTTTTCAATGATTATATTCTTTATGGAAGTGATTCACTATTTTGTATGGGCAAAGTGTGAATCATATTTTTTTTATCATTGTTAAAAGTCTTATTATATTTTTTATGTTATTGGTATATACTAGTTGTGCAAATTTCTAAGCCTAATGGATTATTTATGACCAATGATTATTTTTTACTATATTTGTATCTACTTTTTATTAAAATCTTTATTGGTCTCTTTCAAACTATTGCTATATTTTTTTCTTCAGATTTTGGTTTGAACCCTGATCGTTGACCATGATTATTTTCGGATTCCTTCTGTTATGATTGATTTTATTTTAATCTCTTACTACGGGGGAGCTTATTTTTGATTATATCAAAGAGGAAGAAATAAGTTTAAGTTAGCACACAATCTTCTAATAATATGTGTTTATTAGTGATACATTCATCTATCTTATCTGTCTTAAAGTTAACCGATTTGCCATAATAAAAAAGGGGAAGAATGTTAGCCCAATGATTATATCATGTTTTTGAATAAGGCTAATCAATTAACTTTAACATCATGATGTCACTAATATTCATGTAATCACTATCATGTTACTACTTAAACTTAGCATTGTCCTACTACTCATTAAATGTTATCTTATTATCATACTATGATACTGCTTTGTTCGTCTAACATGTACTTACAGACATACAGTAAGCATGATCAAATATGATCAAACCAGGACATATGCGATAAAGAATTATCGATGGGCCGGCAAAGGCGGCGTCACACAAGAAGATTTCTCTGAACCACCCGACGACTTATCCGGGGCCTCGCATTCGGGGGTTCTGCTACCCGGTCAGCGGACAGGGGTCGAGGGAGCAGCGTATCCCGTAGGGGTTCGGGGGTGAAGCCCCCGAAAGGTATTCAAATATCCATATCTGTTTATCTTTGGACATATGTCGTCGAGGAAAAATGGCATCTTCAAGTCTGCTCAAAGACGTTATCAAAGAGCTATTGGTTTTTCCAATTTATTCTATATTTTTCCTTTCTTGAGTCTAGAATACATTATGAGTCAGGATCACTGTCATTTATAAGTTTATCCTAAACCAAAATAAACCTATCTTTGATCGCAAACCAAACCAGCATCCAAAAGCCTTCCTGAACCAAAAGATTCCTTGAAAACATAGTAACCAAACTCGGTCGAGTTCTGCCCGAACTCGGACCGAACTCGTTCCCCTTGGATTTCTCCTGGTCAGCAGCATTTTCTAGTCTTTTGGATCTCAAACGTTCAAAATTATGAATGTTGCCCTAACCGAGTTCTGCCCGAACTCTGTCTCAAAAATTCCTATAAAAAGAGAAGAATTTGTCATTTCTAATCACTCATTCAATCTCCATCTTCTCTTTCTATTCCTAAGCTTCCTATCTACTTTACAAAGCTTGAATCTTTAAATCTCCAAGACAACTCCCATTCTTCTAGTGTCGGTGGTTTTCGATTAGGAGTATTCGAGTTGTACAAGCTTGGCGTATAAAAGCTTTTCTCAGAAAGGTATTGTTGAAGTTTGATCGTGGGCTTCGGATAAAAATACGACGGTGTTGAAGTTGACGTGTTCTTCAGAGTAAAGCACACGGTGTAATCTCTATTCAAAATAGTGGATTATAGCGAGCAAGTGTTCTTGCGAACTGGACTAGTCCTCTCAGAGAAAAACCAGTATAAACCTTGGTGTTTGCGTATTGCTTTCTTGCCTCCACTTACTTATTGCTTTACTTTACTGCATTTATGTTTAATTATATATTTATTTCACCTGCTTAGATTTTAAATTGGTAAATATTTTCCACTGCACTCTATTCACCCCCTCTAGAGGTTCCATCGATCGTACACTATTCTCTCCTCTACCTTAGCTGACCTCTGCCACCATATCTCAATACGTCTCCTGATGTCCACCCTTCCTATAGTACCAGTGTTCTTCCTCCATCGACTCCCTACCTTCTTCCAAATACAACCGATCGTATCACTCTCTGACAAAATACGACTGAGTGTCTCCTATTCCCCTTCTGAACAATAGTGACATCTAGATGCTAGCCAAATACCCATCATTTTAAGTATATCATAAGTCGAAAGTTTACCGCACAAAACTCTCCAAATGAGAATGCTCCATTTAAAGGGAATACCCTTACGCCAAATATTGATGTATATCGACAATGTGGCAGCTCTGCTCCTAACTGCCTTCCAAGTGAGCTCAGGGAGAAGCCGCTTCCAGGCGATGTCGTCTATACCAAAGAGTCTTCCTCTTTATTTATAGCTCACCCCTTGGCTCTTATCACCCTTTCTGACACTTTTTCGAAAAGACTAGCAATAAGTTGAAAATCTCAACTCGTCTCATGTCTCCACAACTGAGCAATGGTCTTCAGAGCGATCGCCAGCGGCCGCAGTAGACTCGCACCAGTCCAATTCTCCATTAGCAGGTTGCTGGTTCCTTGTCCCACCTGTAGCTATATGTGGTGCTCCCCAAGCTTCCGTCTCCGTAGGATGTGCCTCTAAATATGGAAGGCGGCACTATTAGCAGTCGCCTTCGCAGGGTGGCATCTCTTGAAATATCTCCTCTTCATGTAGGTACTCCAAAGAGAGGACTGTTGTCTCACCTTCCACCGTAGCTTCATAGAGTAGGCATCTATGACCTCATTGATATCTCGAAACCCCAGACCCCCTTCGTTGGGCACCCTAGCCATGCTCTTCCAACAAATCCACACCCGTTTCCTCACTCCATCTTTGCTGCCCAAAAGATTCGAGTGATCATGCGCTCCATCGATTTCATAACACTACTTGTAGGAACGAAATCGTAAAGCACAATAATCTAGAGGGGGGGTGAATAGAGTAGGCAGCGGAATATTCCTAATTAAAAAATGTTAGCAGCAAGATCACAGAATAATAATCACAACTAAGTAAAGTAAAGGCAGAGATAAGAAAGCAAACGCAAAGACAGCGATGTATACTGGTTTCCCTCTGTTGAGGACTAATCCAGTCGGTAGAACTCTTGCTACCAGTTGAATCCACTATTGGCAAAACCGCAAGTTTTCTTACGAAGTCCTTGCAAATTCTACAACGCGAGCTTTGATACGAAGAACTCGTCCAACTTCAAATATGAAGAGGTATTCTTCAATTAAGGCTTCTGATTACAATCTCTCAGAAACTTCTAGACCGTACCGCACTGGCAAATCGACTAGAGGAATGTAATTGGCTTGGGATCTGAAATTTAAAGCTCAAGAAAACTCTTTGGAAGACTGAAAGCTTTAGATAGAGAGAAGATTGACAGTGAATGAGTGAGTTGAAATGATCGAAATCCTTCTCTATTTATAGGAATTCCAAAGACAGAATTCTGATAGAATTCGGGCAGAATTCGGACAGAACTCGATGAGGAAATCTCGGTCAAATCCACAACTGCAGGAGGACCAAGTTCCAGAGAATTCAAAAATCAAACGGCCACCAACCGAACTCTGGCCGAACTCTGGCCGAGTTCTGTCAGGGTTAGGTTAGGTTTTTAAATTCAATTTTTGGGGATTTTTGAAAACCTTTTTGAAAACCTTTTTGAAAGCTTTTGTTTAAAAGAATGTTTTTCAAAACAAAGGACATTTTAAAAGTATTTTGAAAACATTTTAGAATAGCCTATTTGCCAGTACGACTCGGTGTACAACGTATTCCTAGACTCAATAAAATGAAAAATATATTGCTTAAAGGAAATACAGACTCGAACAGGCAAACATAGCTTCGGTCTTGAACGGTGTAGATAGCTGTTCTTGTTCATGTCCAAGAGTCTGATACATCCTGACTAGCTTCACATATCGAGACAGAGTTTGATCAATTACTAAAATCAGGTTGACCATATGACCAATGGGCCAACACTACTAGGTGGGTTACAAGCTGCAACCGTATACATAGCAATAGAGCTAAGAATACGTTTAATCAATATCATCTTGCCTCCAAGAGAAATGATAGAATTATGCCAACCTTCGATCCTTGCTTTGATTTTATCAATCAAGTAGCTAAATAGCGCCGCTCTCCTCTTACCGTATGCCATGAGACATACCAAGTAAATGAATGGAGGATTGCACTGCCGAAACTGATCCAGTTCTCCAATTTAGCCCGTCTGACGCTCGAGACCGTATAGAGGACATACACTTTACTCTTCCTGTTATTGATGTGTTTTTTCGACATCCGCTCATACTTCCTGATAATCTTTGCCATCATAATAATGGAGGCCTTCTCACCTGAGGAGAAGAGGAGGACGTTGTCCACATAGGCGAGGTGGGTGACAATGGGACAACCACTAGCAGTGTAATATCTCCTGAACCTAGGAACACTGTCCATTTGTGTAAGCTACGACTAAACACCTCTGCCATGATGATGAATATGGTAGGGGACAGTGGGTCCCCCTTGCTTAATCTACACTAAGAATTGAAGAAACCGTCCGCTACTATGTTGACCAAGGTAGAAACCAAAAGTTGGATATAGCTCTCCATATAATATCAATCCGCTTCTCCGAAAACCCAAATGCTCTGAAAACCCATATGACGAAGTTCCAATCAACACGATCATACGCCTTCTCCATGTCAAGCGTGATCGCTACGTTGCCACCCCTCCTCGAGAACCCTATGTAACTAACTCTTGAGCCAACATGATATTATTGACGATTTTATGCCCTCGAATGGAGGCACTCTGATCCGACAAAATCAATCTGGGGAGAAGGTCCCCCATCTTGTTCGCAATCCATTTGGAAATGATCTTGTTGAATAAATTACACATACTAAGGGGTCAAAAGTTCACAAATTTTGTCGGATTAGGAATCTTCGGCACAAGGACCAACGATGTCCGAACCCACAGTATTCCAACACGATTGGAAAAACTTACCCGTGAACCCATCCGGGCCAGGTGCACTATCAGTACTCATCGAGAACACTATGTCTCGCACTTCCCTGTCAAAAGGTGGCTCGACCAGTCTGTCATTGTCGAATTCAGCAATAAGGCTCGGTATGATACTCAATACGTCAAAGTCCTTATGCACCTTCCTTTTAGCTAAAATGGTAGAAAAGTAGGCAGTAGCCTCTCTACGGATCTCCTTTTGATCGGACAACTTCTTGCCATCCCTTCTCTGTATGCGGTGAATGAACATATGCTGCCTTCTATATTTGACACATCCGTAGAAATATTTGGTATTTTTGTCTCCGTTAAGATCCTACCTTATCTTTGCTTTCTGCCTCCAAAAGTCCTCGTACTTAATACGCCTTTTGAGAATCGTCTAAGCCTTGTTAAGCGCGACTCTAATTATGTCACTGGCTGTCACGACCCGCACCCTAGAGTAAGGGCACGAGAGCGTAACAACGCCCAGCCTACGCCGCAGTGTCGGCGGTAGAACGCTGTTCTAGGTCATGAACTATAACTAACATAATATGAATACTCTCCATAAGGAGGCCAACACAGAGGTACAACCCAATCACAATCTAGAGATAGAATATGGCACGATAAAATAGATAAGAGAATCCTCAACTGAGGTACAGCAGAATGAAATAACAAAGTCCCAACATCTCTAAAATATACAACTCTGGAAAACAAGGCAACAGCTAAACATGAAAAGAAGAACAGTCTAAGCTATCTACACTATACAAGGTATCATCCTGAGCAGCTGCCTGAACCTCCCCAGGGGTCCAGGTCGCGAGTGTCAACTAAGCAAGCTCCAAGTAAGGGGGTGCTGGGTTCCTCATCATCCTCTGTAAAATTTTTAACAGGTCCAGTCAGGACAAGAACGAGTACAATCTCATCTAGAAAACCCAAGTAAATGACAGAGAACTATACAGCAGTTATAGACAGTTATATTGATAAAAATGGCAGTTATATTCAGGTAATGGTAAGAAAGAGAGATAAAGTACAAGGAAAGTAAATACTAAACAAGAGAAGAATCATAGCAATGAAGACTGTAAAAATAGAACTAGCTGAACCAGGGTAATATGATATAAAGTCCAGACAGAAAATGTAACCAGTGTAAAACCTATGTAAATCCAGTACGGGATGAATCTAATACAAGATGAATCCAGTAAGGGACGATTCCAGTTATAGTGATCAACGATTCCCGGGTGAGTCCAGCCTCTACTCTAGCCGTATGTTTTAAAATACCGAGTTCGACATGTAAACGGCTGTAGGTAATACGACACATCACACACCTGGCCGGGTGTGAGATGGCTATCATTCCAGTACATTCCAGTTGGGAGATTCCAGATTGGGGTATGTCTACATGTCTTACTCTAGTATTTCCCCTCCCAGCAAGTGAATCCAGAATTTTGACACAATGATTCAAGATGAGTCCAGCCAAAATATAATGATACCAGTAAATGATTCCTGTAAATGATTCCAGTTAAATGATTCTAGTAGGTGATTCCAGTAATAGAGATGATACCAGTAATAGAGGCCAGAAAATAAAAGTGTGTCGTATACATAAATCCAGAATATCCACACGTGTTGTAACAGAGAATCGCATACAACTAACTAGAACTGAAGTACAGTAATTGACAAGTAAATGAGAGAACTATCAGAGAATGTACTCGCCTGCTAACTGAATGTCCAAGACGAAAGTACTATCCGAGGAGTGGTGTCTGGCTCCTATTAGAATAGCACAAGTCACAACAAGTCCAGAATGGTAATAATATGCACTACAATGCGTTTTACATGAATCTAGGTCAAACTAGACCAAAGTCAACTCTTGGTCAACTCTGGTCAACCCTAGAAGTCAAACTAGGTCAACCAAGTCAAACCTAAGTCAACTAGTCTAGTTAGTCAATTCTAGGTCTAAACAAACTAAGTATATACAAATCAAGTATCCAAGATAGCTACTAACTCATAGCCTAAGTCACTTACTAAACCAAGCATAAAACTAAACCCAAAGCTAACAAGGCACACAAACTTAGTCATATAATGTATATATATTATTTACATTCACATATTCATATACATAGATATATATAGGAAAGCCATATATATATAGGCACATACATATATATATATATATCGAGAGAGAGAAAGAGAGGTAAAAAAGTAAGTGAGTATGTGTGTGTTTGGCATGTGTGAAAGGATGTGTTAATGTTCTAAAATTTAGTGATAGGTAGGTGTATGTGACATGTGATACATGATGTCAAAGGGTGTATGAATGAATGTGTGTAAAAGGTTATAGGTTAACTCAGTTTATAGAAATGCATACATACATACATACTTACATTGTATACATGCATACATACATATCATGTATATTACATTACATGATACATTCATGTATACTTGTATTATATTATACATACATTCATGCATATTAGATACTTGTATTTATATTAATATATTGCAAACATTCATTTCATTCATGCATCTATGCATTACCTACATGTTTTATATATATGAATACATTGTATATCATTCTTTCATTCATGCATTTATGCATTTCTTATATGCATTATATTAATTGCATTCCTACATGCTTGCATTCAACCATATATATACATTAATATAAAAAGAATATATATCATATATATATTATTTCATTCATCTAACATATCATGCATTACATACTCTATATTCATTTAATATCCATACTACATAGGCTCATAGGTTACACAAAATGCATATATCGTATAGTCACTCTTCTACTTAAAATCAATACTGTACCAATTGGGCCTTCACTAAATCCTAGGATTATAGTATGTTGTATCTCATCGTGTTAGCTTTCCGAAACTTTAAACGGATCGCATTTTCGTGTCCGGAAGCTCCCGAAATCGCGAAAACACCGAAACGCGTTCGTCTTTCGTACAGCTGACACTCAAAAAATTCTACAGAAAGTTTTAGAACGAATTTGGCTTCTAAAAATATATATTTGAAATCTAACTTCGATATGCTTCTTTTAAAAAAATCGGAAGGATAATTGGAATTATGATCTAAAAGTTATGGCATTTCTAAGTTGCTCTAGCTACTAAAAACGTGGATAAAAATTATGACGAATTTAGGTAGTTTGAGACAAAAGAAACACAATTATATAACATAATATATCAAGAAGTCACTCTCTACACTAATATATATATATATGAGACACTATAGAACACATCTCCAATACAAAAATATGAGATTAAACATGTGATAATTCATTCATACATAACAACAACACATAGTGTGTCCAAATTTGGGGTTTTCCCACATGGACACAACCACAATACAAAGGACACTCCTATGACCTCCAAATGGACACGAAATGGACACAAATAGAGATACAACCATGGGGGTCATTCCTATGGGTTCAAAATAGACCTATATGGATGAGGAAATGAAAAGAAGAAGGGATTTATACCTCCCGGTAGATCGAATCGAAGAAAAGCCTTTCCGGAGCGACACCGACACGTAGAGATTCCAAAAGGATACGAACGAGCTCCGAATCCTCCCAAACTTGGGTAGCTTCCTCCTTGGCTAGAATGGAGAAGGAAAGAAGAAGATTTGGTGGCGAAATGGAAGGATTTGGTGGAGAAATTGCTAGGGATTGCTCTGTAGAAATTTGGGAAAGAACAAGAGACAGAGTGTGGATGAGAATAATGAAATGAACTTGAGCCTATCCTCTCCCAAAGTGGCTGGCCATATGGGGCTATTTGTCCTATTATGGTAAGGTCCAAAATGCCCCCACTAACCTATTCTATTAGTATTAGGAAAGGGCTAATTGGTTGTAGCTAAATTAATCTTTCTAAAGTCTCTAATCACACTAATCTTATCCATAATAATTAGTCTAACCTCTAACTAAAGTATTTCTATCATGTGGGCCATGGCTAACTAATGTGTGGGTCCACTAAAGTCAACACTACCCCCGGGTCCCCGTTTCAAGTCGGATTGAGTTGAAATTTGAATCCGACTCAAATAACCCCAAAACAATATCATAAATAATAAAATAAATTTTAAAAATATTCAAAAATGTAAAATGACAAAAATACTCCTGTATCTGAAAACTGGGGGTGACAAATTCCTCGAAATTAAAACCAAACAATAGTAAAATGTCAAAATCACAAGTCATAATTTTAAATAGTTTAAAAATGATTAAAAATTATCAAAAATCATAATATGAAATAATTATCAATAAATAATAATTATAATTACAAATTTTCAAAATTACCCTCATTTGGAAAACTGGGTGTTACAATCCTACCCACCTTATAAAAATTTCGTCCTCGAAATTAAGATGATCGCATCCCCTTCTAGGTCAAACATAGTCAAGGGTCAATCACTAGTCAATTTCTCAACATCCAAGTACTTGGTCATCAACTGGTCAACTTCTTAGGGTTTTACCTATGCTAGCTATCTAGGTGTTGGCAACTAGAATTTAGCAAAAGAGAAACTCTATAATAGACTAGCTCTTAACTTTCCAATCCTATCAAGTCACCTATAACTAAATACCTACAAGCTAAGCACATGAATACCAAATACCACATATATATATGCTCAAGAACAACAACCCATCACATATATCCTAAGTATATCATCTATATATATACATGACTGATCAACCAAGGGTTAAGGCAGACTAAACTTATAAGGGTCTAAAATAATGCTTAGAACTAGGCTAAGGATGAATGGTCTGAATCAAGGTGACATGGTATCTAGTGAAGGGTCTGCACACTGCCTATAAAGGTGATCAACGCAAAGGAACTCAACACGAAGAGAACTTAACTAAAATAAAAAACTGAACCAAGTATAGGCTAAACAACATGTTTATAACCCTATACAACAATGGCCTATAGATACCAACTAACCTATATCCCATATGCCAATATCATCTGCAATCTATCTATGCAAATAGATCTCTCGGTCTTAGGTGAAACTACAACTATACTCAAAGGCAGGCTCTGGTCATGGGTGCCTCACTAGAAAAGGTAAAGGAAAGTAGTAATAATCATCAAGGCTGTAAGGCATACTAACATCCTATGTGTAACTGGTTGGTATTATAGATAACAGGAGAATTATCTGCAATGGGTTACTATTCTAACCCCAATGCTAACTATCACCTCTAGGGTACAGACACTCTACAAGTCATCATACCATTATACTATGAAGGAACTACCTATGAATAAGCTCTACAAAACTAAATATCCCTACTCCTAAGTCATTTATAACAATCAAAAGGGTATGATGTTTAAACCTTCTCAAGATACAATCTGTTAATCATATGCGTCTATCCTAAATCATGTTGTCCAGAGTCTTCATTATGCTAGTGAGCAAGGCTACGATAATGACAGAGTCCTTGACTAAGGTACGTACCTCTAGGTTCATGGTATTTAAAATTTTTGTACTGCCGCATGCGACGGCAAAAACCTTAAATTCCCATACCCGAGAATACATCCAAAATCTGACTACATGTCCTCACTATGCCAACTAACACGACTATCGAGGATTCTAGATCCCATGATTTAGGCGACCTAGCCCATATGATTTTCTCAGAAGAAAAACAAACACAACAAAAGAGTAACATGACAAAATTAATCAATCAACAAGGAACAGATGGAATCGGATTTCAAGGTAATTATAAAAGTCAATTGCGGGAATGGAATTGAGAAGAACGGAACTTGCAACAAGATCTCCAACGGTCTGTGCATCCTCGACTGTCTTGACGATAGCTCGCCCTGCTGGTTTTTTCCAGCCTGATGTTGATACTGCACAAATCTCTGCTGCTGATGCTGCATGAATCGCTGCTGCTGAGAGAAACCGGAAATGAAGGGAAAAGTCTCTGTACAGACGGAGGTGCACCTCCAATGTAGCAGAAATGCCAACCTGAGTCGGCACAACAGAAGCTGCGGTCTCGAGGCCCTGATGAACAGGACAAGAGGTGGCCAGCCTCTCGATAGTATCCCCCGAACCGAAGCGATGAGATCGTGTCTTCATAATCATCATGAAGACAGATCAAAACAAGAAGCAATTTCTGAGAATGAAGCGAAAATTCAAAAGAGAACAGTTTATATTCAAGGGAAGTCAATAAGCAACAATTTTAGACAAAAGGAATCGGATTAAAAGTTTTTCCTAATGTGATTGAGTACCTCCAAAAATATCCTAATCCTACTGCAGGCTATAGTGATACTCTAGTTCGAATACCACTACATAAACTCGACCTGCATGGGCCACCACTAAAAACGTGTCACGACCCGCACCCTAGAGTAAGGGTACGAGAGCGTAACAACACCCAGCCTACGCCGCAGTGTCGGCGGTAGAACGTTGTTCTAGGTCATGAACTATAACTAACATAATATGAATACTCTCCATAAGGAGGCCAACACAGAGGTACAACCCAATCACAATCTAGAGATAGAATATGGCACGATAAAATAGATAAGAGAATCCTCAACTGAGGTACAGCAGAATGAAATAACAAAGTCCCAACATCTCTAAAATATACAACTATGGAAAATAAGGCAACAACTAAACATGAAAAGAAGAACAGTCTAAGCTATCTACACTATACAAGGTATCATCCTCAGCAGCTGCCTGAACCTCCCCAGGGGTCCAGGTCGCGAGTGTCAACTAAGCAAGCTCCAAGTAAGGGGGTGCTGGGTTCCTCATCATCCTCTGTAAAATTTTCAACTGGTCCAGTCAGGACAGGAACGAGTACAATCTCATCTAGAAAACCCAAGTAAATGACAGAGAACTATACAACAGTTATAGACAGTTATATTGATGAAAATGGCAGATATATTCAGGTGATGGTAAGAAAGAGAGATAAAGTGCAAGGAAAGTAAATACTAAACAAGAGAAGAATCATAGCAATGAAGACTGTAAAAATAGAACTAGCTGAACCAGGGTAATATGATATAAAGTCCAGACAGAAAATATAACCAGTGTAAAACCTATATAAATCCAGTACGGGATGAATCTAATACAAGATGAATCCAGTAAGGGACGATTCCAGTTATAGTGATCAACGATTCCAGGGTGAGTCCAGCCTATACTCTAGCAGTGTGTTTTAAAATACCGAGTTCGATATGTAAATGGCTGTAGGTAATACGGCACATCACACACCTAGCCGGGTGTGAGATGGCTATCATTCCAGTAGATTCCAGTTGGAAGATTCCAGATTAGGGTATGTCTACATGTCTTACTCTAGTATTTCCCCTTCCAGCAAGTGAATCTAGAATTCTGACACAATGATTCAAGATGAGTTCAGCCCAAATATAATGATACCAGTAAATGATTCCAGTAAATGATTCCAGTTAAATGATTCCAGTAGGTGATTCCAGTAAATGAGATGATACCAGTAATAGAGGCCAGAAAATAAAAGTGTGTCGTATACATAAATCCAGAATATCCACACGTGTTGTAACAGAGAATCGCATACAACTAACTAGAACTGAAGTACAGTAATTGACAAGTAAATGAGAGAACTATCAGAGAATGTACTCGCCTGCTAACTGAATGTCCAAGATGAAAGTACTGTCCGAGGAGTGGTGTCTGGCTCCTATTAGAATAGCACAAGTCACAACAAGTCCAGAATGGTAATAATATGCACTATAATGTGTTCTACATAAATCTAGGTCAAACTAGACCAAAGTCAACTCTTGGTCAACTCTGGTCAACCCTAGAAGTCAAACTAGGTCAACCAAGTCAAACCTAAGTCAACTAGTCTAGTTAGTCAATTCTAGGTTTAAAAAAACTAAGTATATACAAATCAAGTATCCAAGATAGCTACTAACTCATAGCCTAAGTCACTTACTAAACCAAGCATAAAACTAAACCATAAGCTAACAAGGCACACAAACTTAGTCATATAATATATATATATTATTCACATTCAAATATTCATATCATAGATATATATAGGAAAGCCATATATATATATAGGCACATACATATATATATATATATATATATATAGAGAGAGAGAGAGAGAGAGAAAGAGAGGTAAAAAAGTAAGTGAGTATGTGTGTGTTTGGCATGTGTGAAAGGATGTGTTAATGTTCTAAAATTTAGTGATAGGTAGGTGTATGTGACATGTGATACATGATGTCAAAGGATGTATGAATGAATGTGTGTAAAAGGTTATAGGTAAACTCAGTTTATAGAAATGCATACATACATACATACTTACATTGTATACATGCAGACATACATATCATGTATATTATATTACATGATACATACATGTATACTTGTATTATATTATACATACATTCATGCATATTAGATACTTGTATTTATATTAACATATTACAAACATTCATTTCATTTATGCATCTATGCATTACCTACATGTTTTATACATATGAATACATTGTATATCATTCTTTCATTCATGCATTTATGCATTTCTTATATGCATTATATAATTGCATTCCTACATGCTTGCATTCAACCATATATATACATTAATATAAAAAGAATATATATCATATATATATTATTTCATTCATCTAACATATCATGCATTACAACTCTATATTCATTTAATATCCATACTACATAGGCTCATAGGTTACACAAAATGCATATATCGTATAGTCACTCTTCTACTTAAAATCAATACTGTACCAATTGGGCCTTCACTAAATTCTAGAATTATAGTATGTTGTATCTCATCGTGTTAGCTTTCCGAAACTTTAAACGGATCGCATTTTCGTGTCTGGAAGCTCCCGGAATCGCGAAAACACCGAAACGCGTTCGTCTTTCGTACAGCTGACACTCAAAAAATTCTACAGAAAGTTTTAGAACGAATTTGACATATTAAAATATATATTTGGAAATCTAACTTCGATACGCTTCTTTAAAAAAATGGGAGGTTAATTGGAGTTATGAGCTAAAAGTTATGGCATTTCTAAGTTGCTCTAGCTACTAAAAACGTGGATAAAAATTATGACGAATTTAGGTAGTTTGAGACAAAAGAAACACAAGTATATAACATAATATATCAAGAAGTCACTCTCTAAACTAATATATATATATGAGACACTATAGAACACATCTCCAATACAAAAATATGAGATTAAACATGTAATAATTCATTCATACAAAACAACAACACATAGTGTGTCCAAATTTGGGGTTTTCCCACATGGACACAACCACAACACAAAGGACACTCCTATGACCTCCAAATGGACACAAAATGGACACAAATGGAGATACAACCATGGGGGTCATTCCTATGGGTTCAAAATAGATCTATATGCATGAGGAAATGAAAAGGAGAAGGGATTTATACCTCCCGGTAGATCGAATCGAAGAAAAGCCTTTCCGGAGCGACAACGACATGTAGAGATTCCAAAAGGACACGAACGAGCTCCGAATCCTCCCAAACTTGGATAGCTTCCTTCTTAGCTTGAATGGAGCAGGAAAGAAGAAGATTTGGTGGCAAAATGGAAGGATTTGGTTGAGAAATTGCTAGGGATTGCTCTCTAGAAATTTGGGGAAGAACAAGAGAGAGTGTGGATGAGAATAATGAAATGAACTTGAGCCTATCCTCTCCCAATGTGGCTGGCCATATGGAGCTATTTGTCCTATTATGGTAAGGTCCAAAATGCCTCCACTAACCTATTCTATTAGTATTAGGAAAGGGCTAATTGGTTGGGGCTAAATTAGTCATTCTAAATTTTCTAATCACACTAACCTTATCCATAATAATTAGTCTAACCTCTAACTAAAATATTTCTATCATGTGGGCCATGGCTAACTATTGTGTGGGTCCACTAAAGGCAACACTACCCCCGGGTCCCCGTTTCAAGTCGGATTGAGTTGAAATTCGAACCCGACTCAAACAACCCCAAAACAATATCATAAATAATAAAATAAATTTTAAAAATATTCAAAAATGTAAAATGACAAGAATACTCCTGTATCTGAAAACTGGGGGTGACAAATTCCTCGAAATTAAAACCAAACAATAGTAAAATGTCAAAATCACAAGTCATAATTTTAAATAGTTTAAAAATGATTAAAAATCACCAAAAATCATAATATAAAATAATTGTCAATAAATAATAATTATAATTACAAATTTTTAAAATTATCCTCATTTGGAAAACTGGGTGTTACACTGGCATCCTCCACAAAATCAAGATCAGCTCTCAACACACAGTCCTCCGCATTCCTAACCTCTTGAAAAATGTCACCAAACTCCTCTTTGCTCCATCTATTAAGGGCATGTATTACTGCCCTGAGCTTGAGACATACCCGCAGTAGCGGATTAGCATGACGTACACTCGTCTAAGTTTCTGAGCTAGAGTAATGTTGAACCAATTTTGTCAATCCAAATATTTTTGGGCTGAAGCTGTCAATACAGCTTGTTATGTTCTCAATAGGTTTCTAATTCGAGCTAAATCGAAGAAGACTTCCTATGATTTATGGTTTGATAGAACACCCACAATTTCTTATTTCAAAATCTTTGGTTATAAATGTTTCATTCTTAATACAAAAGATAATTTAGATAAATTTGACGAAAAGGCCGATGACGGTATCTTTTTTAGGTTATGTAGCCAAAAGAAAAGGGTACCGAGGCTTCAATAAAAGGACTATGATTATCGAAGATTCAATGAATGTCACCTTCGTAGAACTAAATTAACAGATGATCGACGATGATATGAAGACATCAGTACACCAAGCAAGGCACCTACAGAACCAGAAACTGGAATCAGCTACCTTGAGAGTGTGCCAAAAAGAATAAAGTTTATGGCTGACCATCCCAAGGACTTAGTAATAGATGAGATCACCAAGGGTGCAAGTACTTGTTCCTCTACCAGAGATATAGCTTCTTGTGTTGCATTTATTTTACAGCTAGAACCCAAATCTATTGAAAAAGCATGTAGTGATAATTATTAGTTAGATGCTATGCAAGAGGAATTGAACTAATTTGAACGGAATCAAGTTTCGAAACTCGTTCCCAAGCCCATTGATCGTACGATCATTGGCACCCGCTGGGTATTCTCAAATAAATTGAATGAGAATGGTTTAGTTACTCGTAACAAGGCTCGACTCGTAGCTCAAGGATACAACAAAGAGGAAGTTATCGACTACGATGAGACTTATGCCCCAGTTGCGAGATTAGAATCCATTCGCATGTTATGTGCATTTGCATATTTTTAATTTCAAACTTTTTCAAATGGGCATAAAAAATGCTTTTCTAAACGATTTTATAAAAGAAGAAGTTTATGTAGCTCAACCTCCAGGTTTTACTGATTTCAAAAACCTTGATTATGTTTTATGTTAAAAAAAGCCTTATACGATTTGAAACAAGCTCCTCATGCTTGGTATGTCCGTCTAAGCTATTTTCTACTTGATAACGGTTTTCCAAAAGAGAAGGTTGACACTACACTTTTTGTAAAGTCTTTAAATGATAATCTTCTTTTGATTCAAATTTATGTTGATAATGTTATCTTTGGATGTACTGATGAATATCTTTGTCAAGAATTCTCCAAGTGTATGCAGAATGAGTTTGAGATGAACATAATCGGAGAACTTAAATTATTTCTTGGACTACAAATCAAACAAACCAACAATGGGACATTCATCAATCAAGGCAAGTTCACAAAAGATTTGCTAAAGAAGTTCGATCTGGAATCCGCCAAACCCCTTGGCACTCCAATGACAACTTCAACCAAGCTCGATATAGATGAATAAGGCAAACCAGTCGACATAAGCAAGCATCGAGGTATGACTGGTAGTTTATTTTATTTAACTACTAGTCGCCCTGATATAATGTTTAGTATTTGCTTGTGTATAAGATTTCAAGCTAACCCTAAGGAATCACACCTGTATGCAGTTTAGTGTACATTTTTAGCACGAAAAATCTGCTATCGTACGTATTACATAGCGTTTTCATAAATGCTATGTCATCGGCAGCTATCTTAGGTTCCACCCATACGATAGCATTTTTCTAAAATGCTACGACAGGTTCAGATACAATAGCAATATCTGAATGCCTTAATTTTCTTTATTATGGCACATCCGTTTTATGTTAAAAACTTGATGACAATTCATATTTTGTGCTATGATAGGACGTTGTACAATAGCAATTTTTTATTGTTTTAAAATATTTTGTTATAGCGTTAATTAATTATTTCACGGCTAACGTTTCGTGCTATAATATATGATTATAACATTTTTTTTTTGCTATTAAACGTATTTTCATTCAATAAGAACCTGTTTTACGTATCTATTGTAATATTAGAGAACCTGTTTCACATGATATAAATAAGAACCTGTTTTACACAAATAAGATCATTCATAACACAAGTCTAAAACCAATCCAACATACATAACACAAGTCTACAGTTTCATTCAACATACATAACACAAGTCTAGAGTTTCATTCAACATTTTCATTCAATATACATAACATAGGTTTGAATCCAAAATACATAAGACAAGTCATAAGTTCATAAGCCTAGCTAGTCTAAATCTAATTTAAACTGCAACTCGGACCAAAGTTTGTTCATTCTCCTGCAAAAAAAGCAACAAGGTCTTACATCAGTTAAGCAATGAAACATCAGATTGAAAACCAAAACACAAGCATTACACTAACTAAAACACTTACCAAGTTTCTTAAAATCAAAAGATGACCAATTTATCCATTGGCCATGCGATAGACGAACCAAGTGCATCTCCCATAAACTCGATCTCATCTGTTGTTCTCCAAATCGCTGCATCATCTACCTTCACTATATCTACCCAAACTCTAGCTGCATTAGGCCCCAAGCGAACAAAGTGTACCTTTTACTCTGGGTCGATTGAATGCACACGCCCTTCAGCAACAACCCGCTTCCTTCCGCTAATGTCCATCAACTTGCACTTTTGATTTTCCTTGATAACTTCAGCTCCATGTTTACGCTGCCAGTTAACATAAACCAATTAATCCACACAGTAATAAGCAGAACCAACTTCAGATCATATTTACAAAAATTTACCGGAGATCTTCGGATAGGGGATTGTGAGGCTAGTTGAGATTTCCTTACAGGAGATTTTAGACCTGTTGTCGGAACCTTCTCAGCAGGAGGTTTTGGAAAAGTTGCTGCAGATTTTGTACCTGTTGCTCGAGATGTCTCTATATGAGATGTAGAACTTGTTCCAGCAGATTTTTGACCTGTTGATGCTGATTTTCCTCCTGATGTTTTATCAGATGATGCAGGATTCTGAAGAGAAGATTTCTGACCTGTTGCATCTGTTGTGTTCTCAAATACAACTTTGATGGCAGGCCATGCCACGAAAGACATTAAACAGTCCTCAAGATATGTCTTGTCCATCGTAGGCCTCCATATGAATGTTTCAGGTTGATGTATGACATCCATAAATACTTTAACTGCCTTTGGTCCGAGTGGAAGCCCATTAACCAATGCTTTTGGTTCTTGTGTTTGCCAACGTCCTTCAGCAACAACCAAATCATCTGCAGACAAATCCAATAGTTTGCACTTGTTTGCAGAATTTGTCCTTGGGCCCTGTCAAACACATTCAGGTAACAATCACATAATCCTACTCATCAATGACCAATTCCGTTTGCTATTAGTCTGACAAATAAACCTTACCAGTGGTGCAATGTCTTCTTGTTGGAGCCCCTGTTCTAGGTTAACACACTTAGAGGCAGGCCACGCAATCATCTGTCCAACAGCTTCCTCAATTGTGAACATGTTAGTCGCAGGTCTCCAAAGGAATGCTTCTGGTACAGTAGCAGTTTCAACCAAGACTTTAACATCCATAGGGCCTAAGCGACTCTCATTCACCAAGTCTTCCGGATCAGAAGAAATAATACGCCCCTCAGCAACGTTTGTATCAGTACCACCCCAATCAATCAAGACACACTTAGGTTGTGATCTTTTGTTCACACTCTAGAAAATGTTTAGAATATAAATTATCAGATCGTAAAGTAAGAACGAAAGCATTGATATGATATGAAAGCCTTACTCTTGCAGCCGAGTTTTCACCAACTTCAGGTTCTCGTCTCTGTTTTAAACAAGGACAAATGTCAAAATTATATATCAATTCAGTGGCTCAACGTATTTATTGAGAATTATCTTACCTGGTTTTTCATTTTGGCAATTTCAGCTTGTAACTCATTGACTTTTTGTTGGAGATAAACTTGTTTCTCTTCCATTTCAGTCATATACTTGTGCTTCACTTGGAAACAAGCTAATTTGGTCTTACTCATGTTCCTACCCATTGCCCTCATTCGACCAGGATTGTCGGGTCCTAAAAGTTGGCTAAGTGTATCTCGTCCTTCATTCGTTGCAGAAGATGGACCATCACTACTAACCATCTCAGCTGCCTTTTTCTACAAATCATAAAATGCAGATTCCAAAGGCTAAAATGTAACAGAACATGACATCTTAAAAACTCAAATCAAAATCATTTCAAGTCCAATTAAGAACTTACAATTTTCTCAGCCGTATTTGTATTCACTGGTGTACCATCTTTTTTGGTACGCGACTTGACCCAAACCCTTAGCCTTGTCACTTCAGCTGGGTTTTCACTATCAATTTTCTGAGGAGAGAAAATATAAGAGGTGTATAAAAAGGACTTTGAATATGCTGATCATAATAAAAGAATATAACTTTAGGCTTACCATCTCTTCTGTTAGTCTAACCATTCCTTTACGACTACAAGTGTGCGGAATCGGTTTGCGCCTTCTTTTCTTATAGCTATCACTCAGAGCCTAATAGATGAATGTTACTATGTAATCTTCTATCTACTAAAACACTTACCAATTAATTCCAAATGAATACCTTAAATGTTTGGCTTGTTATGAGCTTCACAAATTTATGCCAATCAATTGGAGAAACATTCTTAGGTCTCAGATACATCCTCTTTTGGTTGTTCTTTGCTTCATTAATCTGGGAAACTAGGCGCGATTTAGATGACCTCCACAAACATCCCATCTGCTTAAGCACTGCACTCTTTTGGTAATCTTCATCTAATTCAAATCTTGCCTGAACTCATATGCAAAACAAAACAGTAAATTACAGAAATAATCTGATTATGGCACTTTCTAAGTCAGTTTAAAGATGTAACCTGAACAGATTTCCAAAGAAGTGTCTTGACTTCTTCACCGAGTTTTTTCCAACTTTCAAGTGTAACAGGAACGTGTTCCCGTACCAGTGGACCTAAGTATGAAGACAACTTAACTGACCCAGGACCATAAGGTTCTCCCATGAAAGTGAAGTCAACTCGCACTCTGGTATTTGGGTCCTTGGCGATGTCTTTCATCCTTGTCGGTCCTCGCTGTCTCTTACGCTTAGGTTCAACCTCATGTTCATGCTCTTCAGATAACTCAAACTCACCTTCAGGCTCTTCTTCATCTACACCTTTTTTACCATCTTCAGCTGTAGATGTCCTTACATTCTCAGCTTCAGTCTCTTCCTCAGCCAAAGGTTGCGGGTCTCTTCCTTGCTTCTTCTTTCCACCCCCCATTTTAATTCACCTGAAACAAATGACAGAAACGAGTTAATTCACATTTATGGAAGCAAAACAAGAAAACATCAAGTAAGCACACAATGACCAATCACACATCAGACACAACAAACAAACAAGGAAGAAACTGAAAATAATCAAAAACCTAAATTTCACACATATATGCCTTCACAATCAGTTCGGGCATTTTTAGTATCATCCATGTCAACATCCATGTCAACACTTGATGGCAGTGGCCCAATGTCAGCATTTCCTTCTTGAAAATCTTCCTTACTGTATCTTCTTGCCGGACCTCTCATAACAACATACCAACTTGATGATTCGTCTTCCCTTGAATAAAACACTTGCTTTGCTTGAGAGGCTAAGATATAAGGATCCCTTAAAAAAGAGACTTGACTATGATTTAGGTTGACAAGTGTGAAACCATCTTCTATCTTCACTCCATTACCCATTATTGCCCATTGACACCGGAATAGAGGAACGTAAAAAACATTATAATCCAACAAGATAATGTCAGTTACTCTGCCGTAGTATGACACCAAATCAACCACTTGTGAAGTGTCTTTCGCACTAGATCTGCAGATTGCAGTAGCCTCATACAAAACCCCACTATTCTGACTTTTTCTATCTACTGATCTTGTGTGAAACCGTTGACTATTCACTATATAACCTGAATACGACCGTGCAGAAGTACGTGGACCATATGCCAACCACTTAAGTGTTTCTCCATGTTCTTTTGAATCAAGAGGTATCTAACAAATAAAAACAACAAGTCAGACACCAATAGACATATATATACCATTATAACATAAAAAACAGAGAAGATAAAACTAGCCTTTTCTTTTAGCCAATTTGCAAAATTCTGAGTATACATACTCCATAACGTAGATGCATCACGTCTACATCTTCCATTTGAGTCTTGCAGAAACTGTAGATGCTCACTTGTACAAGATTTTGAAATAAAAAGGTATCAGTTTGTTGATCATTAAAAGAAATGAGTAATCAACTAAAAAACTGTGGAACTTACTCTGCATAAGGGTCGACGACAGCCATGTTTTGGATGACAGCAAGATGGGCTATTCTCTTCTCTACTTCAGTAAGAGTAATTGAAATGCCTGCGGATATTGGCCGACCCTCTAGGATTGAGTTGTTATCATACTCAGTGTTTCTATCTTATTTTTCTTGAACATTTGTTGTCTTCTTCAAAAATTCACTACAAAACTGGATGCACTCTTCAGCAAGATAAGACTCAGCAATACAACCTTCTGGTCTTGCAGGATTTCTCACAAAATCTTTTAGAACTTTCATATACCTGACAATTATGAAAACTGAAAGATCAACAAAACTGTCAAATGCAAAATTTTTGTAAAAATCATATAAAATACAAGTATTACCTCTCAAATGGATACATCCATCTAAAATGGACTGGTCCACCAAGACGAGCTTCCCTTCCTAGATGTACCGTCAAATGCACCATGATATCAAAGAAACTTGGAGGAAAAAATCTTTCAAACATGCAGAGAGTTTCAACAATCTCAGCTTCCATAACCAAAATCTGCTCTCGGTCAATAACTCGCTGACACAAGTGGTTGAAGAATGCACATAAGCGAACAATTGCTACCCTAGGACCTTTAGGTAGTAAACCTCTAAGTGCTATTGGAAGAAGTTGCTGCATTAACACGTGATAATCGTGTGATTTCAAACCTGTGACCTTACAGTCATCTAATGATACGCCTCTGGATATGTTAGAACAATACCCATCAGGTCCCTTAAAGTCAAATAGACGCCTACAGAAGATTTTCTTCTCTGCCTTGGACAAATTCCAAGGTGCTGCGGGAAGGTATGTTCTTTTTCCTTGGGTGTTAGGGTGCAAATCTTTCCTAATACCAAGATCTTCCAGATCTTTACGAGCTTGAAGGCCATCCTTCGATTTCCCATAATGCAACAATGTAGATACAATACTTGTAGCAACATTTCTCTCCACATGCATTACATCTAAGTTATGCCTAACCGGTAGTTCCTAACCAACACATATACAATAAATAAAACAAAGTTAAACAACGCTTAATTGATGGAATCTGAAAAAAAAACTAAAAGAAACAAATGACAGAATAACATACCTCCCAATAAGGTAGCTTGAAAAAGATGGACCTTTTCTTCCATCTTGATAACTCTTCTTCATCTACGTTTTCTTCTTCCTCTTCTTCCTCCTCTGATTCGCTGGATAAATCCTCACTATCAGAGCCTAACCCAGAACAATCTGTCCTTTTTCTCTTACTTGCAGATTGTTTAAAATTTCCAAAGTCGTTTTTAAAATTTTTCAGGTTTTGAGAAATTTCACGACCAGATAGAATTCTTCCCTTTCTCCCTTGTTCTGCTTTTCCATCAAACCAAGATTTCTTTCCCCTATAACTATGCGTTGGTGGCAGACCCTTTCTATGACACATGTAGACATGTTTTCTGCTGAACTTCAACCACATACTATCTGTATTTTTCCCACAGATAGGACAACCCATTTTACCCTTTACTTTGCAGCCTGCAAGATTCCCATACGCAGGAAAATCACTAATCGTCCAAAGCAGCATTGCCTTAAGAGTAAAAGTCGATTTACTAAAGGCGTCATATGCTAACTCTCCATTGTTCCACAGATGGTTGAGATCTTCTATGAGGGGTTCTAAGTACACATCAATACTATTACCCGGCTGTTGTGGACCAGGAATCAACAATGTTAGCATGATGTTCTCCTTCTTCATGCATAAATCAGGTGGCAGATTATAGTTTACTAGCAAAACAGGCCAGCAACTATACCTTGTATTCTTCATGTTGAATGGATTAAAACCATCTGTGGAGAGGCCAAGCCTCACGTTCCTTTCTTCAGCTGCAAAGGAAGGGTATTTGTCATTCATCTGATCCCATGTGACCGAATCCATAGGGTGCCGAAGTTTTCCATCGCTACTTTTGTTACAAAAATGCCACCTTAAATTCTTAGCCATTTCCTCAGACCTAAACATTCTTTTCAGCCGTGGGACTATTGGAAAGTACCGTAATACTTTCTGTGGTACACCTTTCTTTACTTGACCAGTGTGCATGTTAGTCTTCCATCTTGAAGACTTGCATTTTGGACAATTATCGAGCTTCTTGTACTTCTTTCTGAATAGGCAGCAGTCGTTGACACATGCATGAATCTTCTCATATCCCATATCAAATGATTTCAGAAATTTCTTCACCTCGTACAGTGATGTGTGCAACACATTATCATCTGGCAACATATCCGGCAATGTCTCTAACAGATCATTGAAGCTCTTGTCAGACCAGCCATTCTGCGTCTTAAGTCTGAAAAGTGATACAATAGCCGAAAGCTTGCTATGGTTTACACAACTTGGATATAATGGTGTTTTAGCATCTGCAATCTTTGCAAGAAACTCATCTTCTTTCTTGTCCTCACCCTCTGCAATTTTACCCAATTGACCCTTACTAGCTAACTCTTCATCCAAAAATTCAGCAGCTTGATATAAACCAAGAATCTCATCATTCCAATGACTTAATTTACTTTTACCTTCAACGCCTGAGTTCAGTTCTCCATGATGGTACCAATCAGACCGCATCTTATAAGCCTCATCCATTCCCCTAGTAACAAGATGATCAACTACAACTCTACCTGAGTGTCGATCTATATTACGATAGTCAATACAAGGGCATACAATCATATCAGCGTCTCCCAAAGCCGCAGCCACAGCTCGCACAAAATTTGTAGCACCTCTCTCATAACCAGGATCAGCTCTTCATTTCAGAATTAAAGTTAAAAAAAAAGAAATAAAGTCTCCAAACCCCTACTGAAACCTAACCTATATAATTCAAGTTTTACCTGCAAAGATGCACCCATGCCTTGTCCACCATTATATGATATAACTTTAATCTAAACCTTTAGTACCACAAGCGCCATATCAGATATAATGATAGATTATTCCACAACACAAAATTATTCAATATTCAGACCATTTAACAAATAACTCAACCGCTTATAATTACTCAAGCAAAAAAAATTCAAACTCAGTCCAGATCTGTTTAATATATCAAACATATCTCACCATGTTTAAAACCAATAAAACTAAAAGCACGAAACCTAATAAACAACAACAACAACAATATACAAAAATTCAAGACATCAATTAACAGCCTAAGTAATGTAGAAAGATGGTACTAACCTGTCGTGTGATACCAAAGAAAAGCTTCAAATTCCCATAATTGCACTTAGCAGTACATGCAAAAGAAAAATACATAATGAGTCTAAGGTTATGCAAACGTGAAGAACAAATGAAGCTAGAATCCAAAATACAGAACAGATGCATCGCACGTTTCATATAACAGATTAAGCTATAGTCAAAAAATCTGAATTTCCTAAACCAAACAAGTTCATCTCTAATCAGACAGTAACATAAGTATTGGTGTATCCAATTGTTTGAATTTAACAACACAACAAAATGAATATGCATCGCAAGTATCAGACAACAGATTGTTCATTCTATTTATCTATGGCTACAGCTAAATCAATTCCCAAAAACTTTAATGTCAAAATAGAACATTCTTCGCAAATAACATACGCATGCAAAAAAGAAGAAAATTAATTTCGAATCAATACTAAAATCGAGAACTATGAAATTGAAACAAAAATCAAATGCATGAAAGCTATGAAATCGAGAACTATGAAATTGAAAGCTATGAAATCGAAACAAAACTATGAAATCGAAACAAAATCAAATGCATGATACAAAACTCTACAATTGAAACTTATCAACCTACAAAACCTAAACAATTGTTATTTAGATTCACGAAAGCTCGAAGGAAGGAAGAAAAACATGCCTTCGACAGGGATGGGCGAAATTAGGGACGACGACAGTGTCAAAACCAAAATCCAACATTCACATCAAAACCAAAATCCAACTAAGAAAACATAATATTATTTTAATATGAAATCGAAACAACCCATGATACCATCAACTCTGAAAACTGAGTTCAGACTGAAACTCTCTCACATAAGAACTCAAATCCAACTTTCACATCAAAACCAAAATCCAACTAAGAAAACATAATATTATTTTAATATATTATATTATTGGTATCAAACCACAGTTTAAACAAATCCAATTTTCATAATATCCAATTATTTGAATTTAACAACACAACAAAATGAATATGCATCGCAAGTATCAGACAACAGATTATTCATTCTATTTATCTATGGCTACAGCTAAATCAATTCCCAAAAACTTTAATGTCAAAATAGAACATTCTTCGCAAATAACATACGCATGCAAAAAAGAAGAAAATTAATTTCGAATCAATACTAAAATCGAGAACTATGAAATTGAAACAACAATTAGAGGGGAAACCTCTCAGGTATATCACAGAGCTCAGTTTCTGATTAACAGTAAAACACACCATGTTCTCCAACCCTCAAGCCTTGCAATGTGACATGTGTGTAGAGGGTGTGTCATCACTGTGATTTCAGGAATGGCAAGGACAGGGTTCAGAATTAAGTGAAGGGAAATCAGAGGGGAAACCTCTCAGGTATATCACAGAGCTCAGTTTCAGATTAACAGTAAAACACACCATCAGTTTACAGCCCATTACACTCACAGATTTATATTGAAAGCATTAGCAGTTGCATCATAAAGGAGTGAACTAGCATCACACAAAACAATGTAATAACCAGTTTCAAGCTTAGTTAAAAACAGTCCCACCATGAATTAACAGTATTATGAGCCAACTCTTATCAAAACAAACCCCCAAAATCTCAGGTCTTAATCAGTTAAGTGAAAACACACCCAACAAGTCAAATTCGAAAGTAAACATGAAATAAACATGAACGACAAATATGTGGGAATCATTGACAATTGAAACAACAATTAGAAATCAATTTAATTAGGATTAACAGTTAGGAAATGGGAAATAACCATGTATCAGTCGAACATTGAA
Organism: Iris pallida; assembly: GCA_029216955.1. Classification (NCBI taxonomy): domain Eukaryota; kingdom Viridiplantae; phylum Streptophyta; class Magnoliopsida; order Asparagales; family Iridaceae; genus Iris; species Iris pallida. The sequence continues at coordinate 4,901,481 of JANAVB010036820.1, read as the reverse complement.
CCCAAAACTCAAATCAAATATTCTATTTCACATCAAAACCTATTCTAATATGTAATATCAACTAATCAGAGATTAGAAAACATATACAGGATCTAATTAGCATTTTAAATCATAATTTAAGCAATAAAACTGGAATTTAATCACTGGTAAATAGAACTGAACACAGCGTATCAGTCCCTCATGGGAAATTCAATTTCGAATAACAATAACATGTTGCTGAAGGGCGTGTGCATTCAACCGACCCAGAGCAAAAGGTACACTTTATTCGTTTGGGGCCTAATGCAGCTAGAGTTTGGGTAGATATAGTGAAGGTAGATGATGCAGCGGTTTGGAGAACAACAGATTGAAACTCTCTCACATAAGAACTCAAATCCAACTTTCACATCAAAACCAAAATCCAACTAAGAAAACATAATATTATTTTAATATATTATATTATTGGTATCAAACCACAGTTTACTCAAATCCAACTTTTATAATATCCAATTGTTTGAATTTAACAACACAACAAAATGAATATGCATCGCAAGTATCAGACAACAGATTGTTCATTCTATTTATCTATGGCTACAGCTAAATCAATTCCCAAAAACTTTAATGTCAAAATAGAACATTCTTCGCAAATAACATACGTATGCAAAAAAGAAAAAAAATTAATTTCGAATCAATACTAAAATCGAGAACTATGAAATTGAAACAACAATTAGAGGGGAAACCTCTCAGGTATATCACAGAGCTCAGTTTCAGATTAACAGTAAAACACACCATGTTCTCCAACCCTCAAGCCTTGCAATGTGACATGTGTGTAGAGGGTGTGTCATCACTGTGATTTCAGGAATGGCAAGGACAGGGTTCAGAATTAAGTGAAGGGAAATCAGAGGGGAAACCTCTCAGGTATATCACAGAGCTCAGTTTCAGATTAACAGTAAAACACACCATCAGTTTACAGCCCATTACACTCACAGATTTATATTGAAAGCATTAGTAGTTGCATCATAAAGGAGTGAACTAACATCACACAAAACAATGTAATAACCAGTTTCAAACTTAGTTAAAAACAGTCCCACCATGAATTAACAGTATTATGAGCCAACTCTTATCAAAACAAACCCCCAAAATCTCAGGTCTTAATCAGTTAAGTGAAAACACACCCAACAAGTCAAATTCGAAAGTAAACATGAAATAAACATGAACGACAAATATGTGGGAATCATTGACAATTGAAACAACAATTAGAAATCAATTTAATTATGATTAACAGTTAGAAAATGGGAAATAACCATGTATCAGTCGAACATTGAACCCAAAACTCAAATCAAATATTCTATTTCACATCAAAACCTATTCTAATATGTAATATCAACTAATCAGAGATTAGAAAACATATACATGATCTAATTAGCATTTTAAAAATCAAATGCATGAAAGCTATGAAATCGAGAACTATGAAAATTGAAACAAAAATCAAATGAAACAAAAATCAAATGCATGATACCAAAATTGAACAAAAATCACATGCATGAAAGTTATGAAATCGAGAACTATGAAATTGAAAGCTATGAAATCGAAACAAAACTATGAAATCGAAACAAAATCAAATGCATGATACAAAACTCTACAATTGAAACTTATCAACCTACAAAACCTAAACTTATCAACCAACAAAACCTACAAACCCTAAACAAAATCAAATGCATGATACCAAAATCGAAGGAAGGAAGAAAAATATGCCTTCGACAGGGCCGACGACAGTGTCAGTGGTCTCGACGACCTTCACGGCGGCGTCGGCGACTCTAATCGGCGGTGTTAGCGACCTTCACGGCGAATTCGTAAGTGTGGTGAGTTTTAGGGTTTTTGGAAAAAGAGGGAAACTGAAAGAGGAAATAAAAGAAACCTAAAATAAAAGAGGAAATGAAATAAACCTAACGTAAGTGTGGTGAGTTTTAGAGTTTTTTGGTCAAGTGTTTGGCGGTATAAGTGTTTTTAGGTTCCCGCTTAATGAAACTCTATCTTAGCGTTTATCAAATGCTATTATAAAGTAGCCAAAATATCAAACTTATTTTTTATAGCAGTTCAGCAAAACGTGCTATTACGTTATGCTATCAATGTGCATTTTTTTTGTAGTGTTACGCCCTCGAATGGAGGCACTCTGATCCGACGAAATCAATCTGGGGAGAAGGTCCCCCATCTTGTTCGCAATCCATTTGGAAATGATCTTGTTGAATAAATTACACATACTAAGGGGTCGAAAGTTCACAAATTTTGTCGGATTAGGAATCTTCGGCACAAGGACCAACGATGTACGAACCCACAGTATTCCAACACGATTGGAAAAACTTACCCGTGAACCCACCCGGGCCAGGTGCACTATCAGTACTCATCGAGAACACTATGTCTCGCACTTCCCTGTCAAAAGGTGGCTCGACCAGTCTGTCATTGTCGAATTCAGTAATGAGGCTCGGTATGATACTCAACACGTCAAAGTCCTTATGCACCTTCCTTTTAGCTAAAATGGTAGAAAAGTAGGCAGTAGCCTCTCTACGGATCTCCTTTTGATCGGACAACTTCTTGCCATCCCTTCTCTGTATGCGGTGAATGAACATATACTGCCTTCTATATTTGACACATCCGTAGAAATATTTAGTATTTTTGTCTCCATTAAGATCCTACCTTAGCTTTGCTTTCTGCCTCCAAAAGTCCTCGTACTTAATACGTCTTTTGAGAATCGTCTAAGCCTTGTTAAGCGCGACTCAATTTATGTCACTGGCTGTCACGACCCGCACCCTAGAGTAAGGGCACGAGAGCGTAACAACGCCCAGCCTACGCCGCAGTGTCGGCGGTAGAACGCTGTTCTAGGTCATGAACTATAACTAACATAATATGAATACTCTCCATAAGGAGGCCAACACAGAGGTACAACCCAATCACAATCTAGAGATAGAATATGGCACGATAAAATAGATAAGAGAATCCTTAACTGAGGTACAGCAGAATGAAATAACAAAGTCCTAACATCTCTAAAATATACAACTCTGGAAAATAAGGCAACAGCTAAACATGAAAAGAAGAACAGTCTAAGCTATCTACACTATACAAGGTACCATCCTGAGCAGCTGCCTGAACCTCCCCAGGGGTCCAGGTCGCGAGTGTCAACTAAGCAAGCTCCAAGTAAGGGGGTGCTGGGTTCCTCATCATCCTCTGTAAAATTTTCAACAGGTCCAGTCAGGACAAGAACGAGTACAATCTCATCTAGAAAACCCAAGTAAATGATAGAGAACTATACAGCAGTTATAGACAGTTATATTGATAAAAATGGCAGTTATATTCAGGTAATGGTAAGAAAGAGAGATAAAGTACAAGGAAAGTAAATACTAAACAAGAGAAGAATCATAGCAATGAAGACTATAAAAATAGAACTAGCTGAACCAGGGTAATATGATATAAAGTCCAGACAGAAAAGTAACCAGTGTAAAACCTATGTAAATCTAGTACGGGATGAATCTAATACAAGATGAATCCAGTAAGGGACGATTCCAGTTATAGTGTTCAACAATTCCCGGGTGAGTCCAGCCTCTACTCTAGCCGTATGTTTTAAAATACCGAGTTCGACATGTAAACGGCTGTAGGTAATACGGCACATCACACACCTGGCCGGGTGTGAGATGGCTATCATTCCAGTACATTCCAGTTGGGAGATTCCAGATTGGGGTATGTCTACATGTCTTACTCTAGTATTTCCCCTTCCAGCAAGTGAATCCAGAATTCTGACATAATGATTCAAGATGAGTCCAGCCAAAATATAATGATACCAGTAAATGATTCCAGTTAAATAATTCCAGTAGGTGATTCCAGTAATAGAGATGATACCAGTAATAGAGGCCAGAAAATAAAAGTGTGTCGTATACATGAATCCAGAATATCCATACGTGTTGTAACAGAGAATCGCATACAACTAACTAGAACTGAAGTACAGTAATTGACAAGTAAATGAGAGAACTATCAGAGAATGTACTCGCCTGCTAACTGAATGTCCAAGACGAAAGTACTATCCGAGGAGTGGTGTCTGGCTCCTATTAGAATAGCATAAGTCACAACAAGTCCAGAATGGTAATAATATGCACTACAATGCGTTCTACATGAATCTAGGTCAAACTAGACCAAAGTCAACTCTTGGTCAACTCTGGTCAACCCTAGAAGTCAAACTAGGTCAACCAAGTCAAACCTAAGTCAACTAGTCTAGTTATTCAATTCTAGGTCTAAACAAACTAAGTATATACAAATCAAGTATCCAAGATAGCTACTAACTCATAGCCTAAGTCACTTACTAAACCAAGCATAAAACTAAACCATAAGCTAACAAGGCACACAAACTTAGTCATATAATGTATATATATTATTCACATTCACATATTCATATACATAGATATATATAGGAAAGCCATATATATATAGGCACATACATATATATATATATATATAGAGAGAGAGAAAGAGAGGTAAAAAAGTAAGTGAGTATGTGTGTGTTTGGCATGTGTGAAAGGATGTGTTAATGTTCTAAAATTTAGTGATAGGTAGGTGTATGTGACATGTGATACATGATGTCAAAGGGTGTATGAATGAATGTGTGTAAAAGGTTATAGGTTAACTCAGTTTATAGAAATACATACATACATACATACTTACATTGTATACATGCATACATACATATCATATATATTACATTACATGATACATACATGTATACTTGTATTATATTATACATACATTCATACATATTAGATACTTGTATTTATATTAACATATTACAAACATTCATTTCATTCATGCATCTATGCATTATCTACATGTTTTATACATATGAATACATTGTATATCATTCTTTCATTCATGCATTTATTCATTTCTTATATGCATTATATTAATTGCATTCCTACATGCTTGCATTCAATCATATATATACATTAATATAAAAAGAATATATATCATATATATATTATTTCATTCATCTAACATATCATGCATTACATACTCTATATTCAATTAATATCCATACTACATAGGCTCATAGGTCACACAAAATGCATATATCGTATAGTCACTCTTCTACTTAAAATCAATACTGTACCAATTGGGCCTTCACTAAATCCTAGGATTATAGTATGTTGTAGCTCATCGTGTTAGCTTTCCGAAACTTTAAACGGATCGCATTTTCGTGTCCGGAAGCTCCCGGAATCGCGAAAACACCGAAACGCGTTCGTCTTTCGTACAGTTGACACTCAAAAAATTCTACAGAAAGTTTTAGAACGAATTTGGCTTATAAAAATATATATTTGAAATCTAACTTCGATACGCTTCTTTTAAAAAAAACGGAAGGATAATTGGAATTATGATCTAAAAGTTATGGCATTTCTAAGTTGCTCTAGCTACTAAAAACGTGGATAAAAATTATGACGAATTTAGGTAGTTTGAGACAAAAGAAACACAATTATATAACATAATATATCAATAAGTCACTCTCTACACTAATATATATATATATATGAGACACTATAGAACACTTCTCCAATACAAAAATATGAGATTAAACATGTGATAATTCATTCATACATAACAACAACACATAGTGTGTCCAAATTTGGGGTTTTCCCACATGGACACAACCACAACACAAAGGACACTCCTATGACCTCCAAATGGACACGAAATGGACACAAATGGAGATACAACCATGGGGGTCATTCCTATGGGTTCAAAATAGACCTATATGGATGAGGAAATGAAAAGGAGAAGGGATTTACACCTCCCGGTAGATCGAATCGAAGAAAAGCCTTTCCGGAGCGACACCGACACGTAGAGATTCCAAAAGGATACGAACGAGCTCCGAATCCTCCCAAACTTTGGTAGCTTCCTCCTTGGCTAGAATGGAGAAGGAAAGAAGAAGATTTGGTAGCAAAATGGAAGGATTTGGTGGAAAAATTGCTAGGGATTGCTCTCTAGAAATTTGGGGAAGAACAAGAGACAGAGTGCGGATGAGAATAATGAAATGAACTTGAGCCTATCCTCTCCCAAAGTGGCTGGCCATATGGGGCTATTTGTCCTATTATGGTAAGGTCCAAAATGCCCCCACTAACCTATTCTATTAGTATTAGGAAAGGGCTAATTGGTTGGAGCTAAATTAATCCTTCTAAAGTCTCTAATCACACTAATCTTATCCATAATAATTAGTCTAACCTCTAACTAAAGTATTTCTATCATGTGGGCCACGGCTAACTAATGTGTGGGTCCACTAAAGTCAACACTACCCCCGGGTCCTCGTTTCAAGTCGGATTGAGTTGAAATTTGAACCCGACTCAAATAACCCCAAAACAATATCATAAATAGTAAAATAAATTTAAAAATTATTCAAAAATGTAAAATAACAAAAATACTCCTATATCTGAAAACTGGGGGTGATAAATTCCTCGAAATTAAAACCAAACAATAGTAAAATGTCAAAATCACAAGTCATAATTTTAAATAGTTTAAAAATGATTAAAAATTATCAAAAATCATAATATGAAATAATTATCAATGAATAATAATTATAATTACAAATTTTCAAAATTACCCTCATTTGGAAAACTGGGTGTTACAATCCTACCCACCTTATAAAAATTTCGTCCTCGAAATTAAGATGATCGCATCCCCTTATAGGTCAAACATAGTCAAGGGTCAATCACTAGTCAATTTCTCAACATCCAAGTACTTGGTCATCAACTGGTCAACTTCTTAGGGTTTTACCTATGCTAGCTATCTAGGTGTTGGCAACTAGAATTTAGCAAAAGAGAAACTCTATAATAGACTAGCTCTTAACTTCCCAATCCTATCAAGTCACTTATAACTAAATACCTACAAGCTAAGCACATGAATACCAAATACCACATATATATATATATGCTCAAGAACAACAACCCATCACATATATCCTAAGTATATCATCTATATATATATACATGACTGATCAACCAAGGGTTAAGGCAGACTAAACTTATAAGGGTCTAAAACAATGCTTAGAACTAGGCTAAGGATGAATGGTCTGAATCAAGGTGACATGGTATCTAGTGAAGGGTCTGCACACTGCCTATAAAGGTGATCAACGCAAAGGAACTCAACACGAAGAGAACTTAACTAAAATAAAAAACTGAACCAAGTATAGGCTAAACAACATGTTTATAACCCTATACAACAATGGCCTATAGATACCAACTAACCTATATCCCATATGCCAATATCATCTGCAATCTATCTATGCAAATAGACCTCTCGGTCTTAGGTGAAACTACAACTATACTCAAAGGCAGGCTCTGGTCATGGGTGCCTCACTAGAAAAGGTAAAGAAAAGTAGTAATAATCATCAAGGCTGTAAGGCATACTAACATCCTATGTGTAACTGGTTGGTATTATAGATAACAGGAGAATTATCTGCAATGGGTTACTATTCTAACCCCAATGCTAACTATCACCTCTAGGGTACAGACACTCTACAAGTCATCATACCATTATACTATGAAGGAACTACCTATGAATAAGCTCTACAAAACTAAATATCCCTACTCCTAAGTCATTTATAACAATCAAAAGGGTATGATGTTTAAACCTTCTCAAGATACAATCTGTTAATCATATGCGTCTGTCCTAAATCATGTTGTCCAGAGTCTTCATCATGCTAGTGAGCAAGGCTACGATAATCACAGAGTCCTTGACTAAGGTACGTACCTCTAGATTCATGGTATTTAAAATTTTTGTACTGCCGCATGCGACGGCGAAAACCTTAAATTCCCATACCCGAGAATACATCTAAAATCTGACTACATGTCCTCACTATGCCAACTAACACGACTATCGAGGATTCTAGATCCCATGATTTAGGCGACCTAGCCCATATGATTTTCTCAGAAGAAAAAAAAACACAACAAAAGAGTAACATGACAAAATTAATCAATCAACAAGGAACAGATAGAATCGGATTTCAAGGTAATTATAAAAGTCAATTGCGGGAATGGAATTGAGAAGAACGGAACTTGCAGCAAGATCTCCAACGGTCTGTGCATCCTCGACTGTCTTGACGATAGCTCGCCCTGCTGGTTTTCTCCAGCCTGATGCTGATACTGCACAAATCTCTGCTGCTGATGCTGCATGAATCGCTGCTGCTGAGAGAAACCGGAAATGAAGGGAAAAGTCTCTGTACAGACGGAGGTGCACCTCCAATGTAGCAGAAATGCCAACCTGAGTCGGCACAACAGAAGCTGCGGTCTCGAGGCCCTGATGAACAGGACGAGAGGTGGCCAGCCTCTCGATAGTATCTCCCGAACCGAAGCGATGAGATCGTGTCTTCATAATCATCATGAAGACAGATCAAAACAAGAAGCAATTTCTGAGAATGAAACAAAAATTCAAAAGAGAACAGTTTATATTCAAGGGAAGTCAATAAGCAACAATTTTAGACAAAAGGAATCAGATTAAAAGTTTTTCCTAATATGATTGAGTACCTCCAAAAATATCCTAATCCTACTGCAGGCTATAGTGATACTCTAGTTCGAATACCACTACATAAACTCGACCTGCATGGGCCACCACTAAAAATGTGTCACGACCCGCACCCTAGAGTAAGGGCACGAGAGCGTAACAACGCCCAACCTACGCCGCAGTGTCGGCGGTAGAACGTTGTTCTAGGTCATGAACTATAACTAACATAATATGAATACTCTCCATAAGGAGGCCAACACAGAGGTACAACCCAATCACAATCTAGAGATAGAATATGGCACGATAAAATAGATAAAAGAATCCTCAACTGAGGTACAGCAGAATAAAATAACAAAGTCCCAACATCTCTAAAATATACAACTATGGAAAATAAGGTAACAACTAAACATGAAAAGAAGAACAGTCTAAGCTATCTACACTATACAAGGTATCATCCTGAGCAGCTGCCTGAACCTCCCTAGGGGTCCAGGTCGCGAGTGTCAACTAAGCAAGCTCCAAGTAAGGGGGTGCTGGGTTCCTCATCATCCTCTGTAAAATTTTCAACAGGTCCAGTCAGGACAGGAACGAGTACAATCTCATCTAGAAAACCCAAGTAAATGACAGAGAACTATACAACAGTTATAGACAGTTATATTGATGAAAATGGCAGCTATATTCAGGTGATGGTAAGAAAGAGAGATAAAGTGCAAGGAAAGTAAATACTAAACAAGAGAAGAATCATAGCAATGAAGACTGTAAAAATAGAACTAGCTGAACCAGGGTAATATGATATAAAGTCCAGACAGAAAATATAACCAGTGTAAAACCTATATAAATCCAGTACGGGATGAATCTAATACAAGATGAATCCAGTAAGGGACGATTCCAGTTATAGTGATCAACGATTCCAGGGTGAGTCCAGCCTATACTCTAGCAGTGTGTTTTAAAATACCGAGTTCGATATGTAAATGGCTGTAGGTAATACGGCACATCACACACCTGGCCGGGTGTGAGATGGCTATCATTCCAGTAGATTCCAGTTGGAAGATTCCAGATTAGGGTATGTCTACATGTCTTACTCTAGTATTTCCCCTCCCAGCAAGTGAATCCAGAATTCTGACACAATGATTCAAGATGAGTTCAGCCCAAATATAATGATATCAGTAAATGATTCCAGTAAATGATTCCAGTTAAATGATTCCAGTAGGTGATTCCAGTAAATGAGATGATACCAGTAATAGAGGCCAGAAAATAAAAGTGTGTCGTATACATAAATCCAGAATATCCACACGTGTTGTAACAGAGAATCGCATACAACTAACTAGAACTGAAGTACAGTAATTGACAAGTAAATGAGAGAACTATCAGAGAATGTACTCGCCAGCTAACTGAATGTCCAAGATGAAAGTACTGTCCGAGGAGTGGTGTCTGGCTCCTATTAGAACAGCACAAGTCACAACAAGTCTAGAATGGTAATAATATGCACTATAATGTGTTCTACATAAATCTAGGTCAAACTAGACCAAAGTCAACTCTTGGTCAACTCTGGTCAACCCTAGAAGTCAAACTAGGTCAACCAAGTCAAACCTAAGTCAACTAGTCTAGTTAGTCAATTCTAGGTTTAAAAAAACTAAGTATATACAAATCAAGTATCCAAGATAGCTACTAACTCATAGCCTAAGTCACTTACTAAACCAAGCACAAAACTAAACCATAAGCTAACAAGTCACACAAACTTAGTCATATAATATATATATATTATTCACATTCAAATATTCATATCATAGATATATATAGGAAAGCCATATATATATAGGCACATACATATATATATATATATATATATATATATATATATATATATAGAGAGAGAGAGAGAAAGAGAGGTAAAAAAGTAAGTGAGTATGTGTGTGTTTGGCATGTGTGAAAGGATGTGTTAATGTTCTAAAATTTAGTGATAGGTAGGTGTATGTGACATGTGATACATGATGTCAAAGGGTGTATGAATGAATGTGTGTAAAAGGTTATAGGTTAACTCAGTTTATAGAAATGCATACATACATACATACTTACATTGTATACATGCAGACATACATATCATGTATATTATATTACATGATACATACGTGTATACTTGTATTATATTATACATACATTCATGCATATTAGATACTTGTATTTATATTAACATATTGCAAACATTCATTTCATTTATGCATCTATGCATTACCTACATGTTTTATACATATGAATACATTGTATATCATTCTTTCATTCATGTATTTCTTATATGCATTATATTAATTGCATTCCTACATGCTTGCATTCAACCATATATATACATTAATATAAAAAGAATATATATCATATATATATTATTTCATTCATCTAACATATCATGCATTACATACTCTATATTCATTTAATATCCATACTACATAGGCTCATAGGTTACACAAAATGCATATATCGTATAGTCACTCTTCTACTTAAAATCAATACTGTACCAATTGGACCTTCACTAAATTCTAGAATTATAGTATGTTTTAGCTCATCGTGTTAGCTTTCCGAAACTTTAAACGGATCGCATTTTCGTGTCCGGAAGCTCCCGGAATCGCGAAAACACCGAAACGCGTTCGTCTTTCGTACAGCTGACACTCAAAAAATTCTACAGAAAGTTTTAGAACGAATTTGACATATTAAAATATATATTTGGAAATCTAACTTCGATACGCTTCTTTAAAAAATGGGAGGTTAATTGGAGTTATGAGCTAAAATTTATGGCATTTCTAAGTTGCTCTAGCTACTAAAAACGTGGATAAAAATTATGACGAATTTAGGTAGTTTGAGACAAAAGAAACACAAGTATATAACATAATATATCAAGAAGTCACTCTCTAAACTAATATATATATATGAGACACTATAGAACACATCTCCAATACAAAAATATGAGATTAAACATGTAACAATTCATTCATACATAACAACAACACATAGTGTGTCCAAATTTGGGGTTTTTCCACATGGACACAACCACAACACAAAGGACACTCCTATGACCTCCAAATGGACACGAAATGGACACAAATGGAGATACAACCATGGGGGTCATTCCTATGGGTTCAAAGTAGACCTATATGCATGAGGAAATGAAAAGGAGAAGGGATTTATACCTCCCGGTAGATCGAATCGAAGAAAAGCCTTCCCGGAGCGACACCGACACGTAGAGATTCCAAAAGGACACGAACGAGCTCCGAATCCTCCCAAACTTGGGTAGCTTCCTCCTTGGCTAGAATGGAGAAGGAAAGAAGAAGATTTGGTGGCGAAATGGAAGGATTTGGTGGAGAAATTGCTAGGGATTGCTCTCTAGAAATTTGGGGAAGAACAAGAGAGAGTGTGGATGAGAATAATGAAATAAACTTGAGCCTATCCTCTCCCAAAGTGGCTGGCCATATGGAGCTATTTGTCCTATTATGGTAAGGTCCAAAATGCCTCCACTAACCTATTCTATTAGTATTAGGAAAGGGCTAATTGGTTGGGGCTAAATTAGTCATTCTATATTCTCTAATCACACTAACCTTATCCATAATAATTAGTCTAACCTCTAACTAAAATATTTCTATCATGTGGGCCATGGCTAACTATTGTGTGGGTCCACTAAAGGCAACACTACCCCCGGGTCCCCGTTTCAAGTCGGATTGAGTTTAAATTCGAACCCGACTCAAATAACCCAAAAACAATATCATAAAAAATAAAATAAATTTTAAAAATATTCAAAAATGTAAAATGACAAGAATACTCCTGTATCTGAAAACTGGGGGTGACAAATTCCTCGAAATTAAAACAAAACAATAGTAAAATGTCAAAATCACAAGTCATAATTTTAAATAGTTTAAAAATGATTAAAAATCACCAAAAATTATAATATAAAATAATTATCAATAAATAATAATTATAATTACAAATTTTCAAAATTATCCTCATTTGGAAAACTGGGTGTTACACTGACATCCTCCACAAAATCAAGATCAGCTCTCAACACACAGTCCTCCGCATTCCTAACCTCTTGAAAAATGTCACCAAACTCCTCCTTGCTCCATCTATTAAGGGCATGTATTACTGCCCTGAGCTTGAGACATACCCGCAGTAGCGGATTAGCATGACGCACACTCGTCTAGGTTTCTGAGCTAGAGTAATGTTGAACCAATTTTGTCAACCCAAATATTTTTGGGCTGAAGCTGTCAATACAGCTTGTTATGTTCTCAATAGGTTTCTAATTCGAGCTAAATCGAAGAAGACTCCCTATGATTTATGGTTTGATAGAACACCCACAATTTCTTATTTCAAAATCTTTGGTTATAAATGTTTCATTCTTAATACAAAAGATAATTTAGATAAATTTGACGAAAAGGCCGATGACGGTATCTTTTTTAGGTTATGCAGCCAAAAGCAAAGGGTACCGAGTCTTCAATAAAAGGACTATGATCATCGAAGATTCAATGAATGTCACCTTCGTAGAACTAAATTAACAGATGATCGACGATGATATGAAGACATCAGTACACCAAGCAAGGCACCTACAGAACCAGAAACTGGAATCAGCTACCTTGAGAGTGTGCCAAAAAGAATAAAGTTTATGGCTGACCATCCCAAGGACTTAGTAATAGATGAGATCACCAAGGGCGCAAGTACTTGTTCCTCTACCAGAGATATAGCTTCTTGTGTTGCATTTATTTTACAGCTAGAACCCAAATCTATTGAAAAAGCATATAGTGATAATTATTAGTTAGATGCTATGCAAGAGGAATTGAACTAATTTGAACGGAATCAAGTTTCGAAACTCATTCCCAAGCCCATTGATCGTACGATCATTGGCACCCGCTGGGTATTCTCAAATAAATTGAATGAGAATGGTTTAGTTACTCGTAACAAGGCTCGACTCGTAGCTCAAGGATACAACAAAGAGGAAGTTATCGACTACGATGAGACTTTTGCCCCAGTTGCGAGATTAGAATCCATTCGCATGTTATGTGCATTTGCATATTTTTAATTTCAAACTTTTTCAAATGGGCATAAAAAATGCTTTTCTAAACGATTTTATAAAAGAAGAAGTTTATGTAGCTCAACCTCCGGGTTTTACTGATTTCAAAAACCTTGATTATGTTTTAAGTTAAAAAAAAGCCTTATACGATTTGAAACAAGCTCCTCATGCTTGGTATGTCTGTCTAAGCTATTTTCTACTTGATAACGGTTTTCCAAAAGAGAAGGTTGACACTACACTTTTTGTAAAGTCTTTAAATGATAATCTTCTTTTGATTCAAATTTATGTTGATAATGTTATCTTTGGATGTACTGATGAATCTCTTTGTCAAGAATTCTCCAAGTGTATGCAGAATGAGTTTGAGATGAACATAATCGGAGAACTTAAATTATTTCTTGGACTACAAATCAAACAAACCAACAATGGGACATTCATCAATCAAGGCAAGTTCATAAAAGATTTGCTATAGAAGTTCGATCTGGAATCCGCCAAACCCCTTGGCACTCCAATGACAACTTCAACCAAGCTCGATATAGATGAATAAGGCAAACCAGTCGACATAAGCAAGCATCGAGGTATGACTGGTAGTTTATTTTATTTAACTACTAGTCGCCCTGATATAATATTTAGTATTTGCTTGTGTAAAAGATTTCAAGCTAACCCTAAGGAATCACACCTGTATGCAGTTTAGTGTATCGTCCGATACCTTAAAGGCACTTCTTCTGTAGGCTTATGGTATCCCAAAACTACATCCCTTTGACCTAACTGGTTATTCGGATGCTGATTTTGCTGGATGCAAAGTGGATAGAAAAAGTACTAGCGGCACGTGTCGTTTACTAGGTAAGGCTCTAGTCTCTTGGTTTAGCAAGAAGCAAAATTATGTCACATTATCGACTATTGAGGCTGAGTATATCGCTGCAGGACGTTGTTGTACACAAGTTTTATGGATGAAGCAAACCTTAGAAGACTTTGGTTTATACTACACATACATATCCATTTTCTGTGACAACATTAGCACTGTGAACTTGACTAAGAATCCTATATGTCACTCTTGCACTAAGAAAATTGAGATTCGACATTATTTTCTTAGAGATCATCAAACAAATGGAGACATAAATCTAAAATACATAGACACAGAGAAACAATTGGCTGACATCTTTACAAAACCTTTAAAGGAAGATCGATTCAATTATTTACATCAAGAATTAAGAATTTTAGATGTCAATAATATTAATTACTTTTATTTTATTAATTATTTTTTGATATGCAAAAAGTGTTTTCGAGACAAGCCTCCAAAGGGTCTGTCTGTCACCATGGCTAAGGCTAAAGCGAAACGGTACTCAAGCATTCCCCTGTAAACCTCCGTTAGCTGGAACAGTACCCCTACAACTAATCTGAGACAGTCGCTGCATAATGAAACTTAATTCATAAAATAATTTTAATTATATTAATTAAAATTTAAAATTACTAAACTTTGAATTAAATAGTTGAAAATGAATGATGAATATAAAAGCAACATTTATTTTGTGCAAAATACGTCAGAAGAGTTCTAGACAAACTCGGGACAAATTTGGCCCGTGTTCGGCTCGAACTCGTTTGGTGTCGGGTATTATATACACAGAACTGAATGGCCCACGTTTCTATTCGTCTTCCTCCTCCTCCAAACAAAACCAGCAGCAGTAAAATAGTACCCCAAACCCTAATTCTTCCACCATTGATTTTTTCTACCTCTTTTAGAATTTTGCTTCCAAATTTTGGATTCTTGCATAGAATCTCCTCCTCTTCCATATACTTGAGTTTGAGAAGGTATAATCTCTTCCATCTTCTTATTTCAATTTCTTAGAAATTTCATATTTTTCTTTAGAAATCATGCCTAGGATCCATAATCCCTTCAAGAGAAAGAAGACGGCTAGTGAGGAAGTCTCGTCTTCAGATCCAATCCAAGGATCTCTCTTTTCTCCCGTCCAAACGGATGATGGGGTGTTCAATGAGTTTTTCTTCGAAAGTTTTGAACAATCTTTGTTGTGGTATGCAGATTTTTTAATTCGTAACTTATGCCCCGGTGCACCGATTAAGTGGACAATCTTTCTGTCTCATAAACTCTATTTTAAGACTTTGGGATTGCACAACTTTGTTACTCACTCTTTTTCCATTGCCACAAATGCTATTTGGCAATTTTACTGCAACTTTACTTTAGCCGAGAATTCTTATTTGGTTAAGAGTCGTGTTGCAGGCACAAATATTCAATTCAATGATGACAACTTAGAAAAAAAATCCTAAACATTTCGAATGTAGGTGCTCCGCTTGTCCATATCACTGACTTTGAATTTCCAAAAGATACATCTATAAGCAATTTTGAGACTCAACTTTGTGCTCCTGAATCCGTCCATTCCGACAAGTTCAAAGCCATATACTTGAACTTGTTTTTTATGAGTTACATCGTATTGTTTATTCCACTATTTTGCCAAAATCTATCTCAAAAGATGATGTCATAGTCTTAAAATGATTGCTCTATATCACATTCCTCATGGGATTCCATTTTCTGTCCCTAAGACGATTATCTAGATGATGGCCAGGTGTCATGAGATGAAGAGGAATCTCCTCTACGCGATGATCCTTCCTATCATCTTCCAGCACTTTGAGATTAACTTATCTTCTTGTGCTCGTGAATCTGAGCCCAAGTATCTTTAGCTCTCTCGTTGCAGTACATCTTTCGCTCATGCTTATTTAACTACACCACCACCTCCACCTCCACCTCAGACTTAGCCTACGTCATTTGAGGGTCTTCATCAGAAATTAGATGATATGCAGCGTGCTTAGCTGGATGAGCACAATTCTTTGCGAGCATTTGTTACTGACATATTGAGGGAACATGAGTTCTGCAATGCCAGTCAATTTCAGGCAATTGCAAAGTCCTTTATGGATCTGCATTTCCCCAGACTGGTCAGCATGCCAGTTCTCTTCCACGAGATCCTACTATTTTTGGCTACCGCTATGACGACGAGGCGATTCATCTTTTGTTCGAGCCCGGTAACGCATGTGATTGGTACCGTGGTTCTGGTGCTACTCTACACCCATCTCATGGAGCTGGTACTTCTGGATATGGAGCTGCTGCTGATCGTACTGACGATGACGAGGATTTGATCTAAACGTTACTGCCTTTGTGTAGATGTTATTTGATTTGACTCTGATTTATGTTATGTATTCTTGGAAATGCTATGACATTCCAAGATAGTATCAGTATTTGTTTTATGCACTTTTCTGTTGAGACACTGAGTAGTTTTTTTTTCTCCAAAACTTTTACTATTATAATGCATTTCTATTATTCAGTGTGTATTGTTTCTTTTTGGTATGCACCTATGAAATTTGTTTATTTCTTATATATTATCTCTGCGTTTTTTTAATGTTCGTTTCTTATGCATGAATTGCGGGGGAGCTACTCCCTTTGCAATTATTTTGCTAAGTGACAACGGGGGAGAAAAGGATCTAACATCTTTTTCAGGTTAACTTTTACCAAGAGGAGACGGTACTAATCAACGAACAACGTTTTGATATTTTTGTCAAATTAAGATCAAGATGTTATATCGGTAAAGTTTGTTAATTATCAAAATAAGGAAGATTATTGGCCAATTGGTCATGGTCGAACCTGATTTTAATAATTGATCTAACCCTGTCTACTTGGATGAACTGCTACAACTACTGTTACCGTTCAAGACTTGGAGCCATGTTTATCATTGCATCTGTATTTTTATTTATTTAATGTATTTTTATACTTTATTGAGTCTAGGAAATACAATGTACACCGAGTCGTACTGGCAAATAGGCTACCCAAAAATGTTATAAAAAAACCCATTTATTTTGAAAACTAGCCCAACATTAAAACCCCAATTCCTAACTGCTTGCAAAATTCGAAAGCCCAAAGCCTACTGAGTTACAAAACCCAAAATTTACCCTTTCTGCACCAGCAGAACTCTGGGCAAATTTGGCCCAAATTTGGCTCGAGTTCGGCTTGGGGTACATTGTTGTTTTTTGAACTCAGTCTTCCCGTAGTTACGGATGCAATGACTATCTGTCGAGATTCTCTCAATGAATTCTTCCGAATTCTGTCCGAATTCTCCCTTTGGAAATCCTATAAATATAGAAGAATTTCTACCATTTTAACGCACCAATTCATTTTCTATTCTCTTCTCTCTAAGCTTACTACATTCTTCCAAAGCCTTCTAAAGCTTTCATTTTTAAATCCCAAGCCAGTTACAATCTCCTAGTAGATTTGCCAGTGCGGTACAGACTAGAAGTTTCAGAGTGATTGTAATCAAACGGCTTGACAAGAAGTAAGATACTCCACAATTGAAGTTGGTCGAGTGCTTCGGATCAAAGCTCACATCTGTGGAAGTTACAAGGAATTCGTATGAAAACTTACGGTTTTCCAGAGTGGATTTCAACCGGGAGCTAGAGTTCTTTCGACTGGATTAGTCCTCACAAGAGGGAGACCAGTATACATCGTCGTGTTTGCGTTTGCTCTCTACTATTTACTTTTACATTTTCATATTTGTGATATATTTCTGTGATCTTGCTACTAACATTTTTAAATAGCTAATATTCTGCTGCCTACTCTATTCACCCCCCTCTAGAGTATATCGCTTTACATTTCGTTGCTATATGGGTTGCACTTCCCTCTTCCAACCTTCCATCTTATGAAATGCTCCCTTAGCTCTCGGCCCATCATGAGTCTTCTCCAAATGTGAGAAGCCTTGTTGTTAGCTATGACCTCCGATGGATGACATTCTTCGAAGTATCGAGCTTTTAAGAAATGATTCCATTGTGTATCATGTTTCCTCAACCTCCACCAAAGCTTCATCGAGTATGCGTCAATCACTTTTGATATTCCCTGTAACCCCATGCCTCCTTCTTTCGTGACTTTGGCCAAACCTTTCCACCCCACCAACACCCTCTTTCCCTGCCGCTCCTCAGTACCCTAAAAAAACTGGGCGAACAGCCTCTCGATCTTGTGCACGACATTGGCAGGGGGTTACAAATCGCCAGTGAATATATAGCAATAGAACACAATACGTGCTTGATTATAATCATCTTACCTCCGAGAGTAGTTATGCTACCCCCAATCCAATCCTGGATCTTGTCAACCAGGTCATCAAAGAGAGCCCCATGTCGCCTCCTATAAGCCATCGGACAGCCCATATGAAAGGGGGATTACCTACACAGCTTCCATCTCCTTTCTTCCTTGTAAGAGTGATGCACGTTTATCTTACATTTGTTTGCGTTAGTCCTCTGCCCCGAAGCCCTTTCATATCCTTTAATAATGCCTATCAACAACCCAATCGAAGGCTTGCCATCGACAACAAACAATAATACATCGTCCGTGTATGCTAATTGTGTCACGAGCAGGCACCCTCTTGTAGAAAAATATCTCCCAAACCTAGGCACGCTCCCTAGCCTATTTAAGCTCCTGCTAAACGCTTTTGCCATAATAAGAATATAGTCGGGGACAGTGGATTCCCTTGCCTCACTCCCCTATGTGATTTGAAGAAGCCTTCCACCACTCCATTAACAACTATTGAAAACCAACAGTTGGAAATCGCCCTCCATATGATGTCTATCCATCCCTTCGAGAATCCGAAAGCCCGGAAGACCCATATAACAAAGATCCACTCAATACGATCATACATCATTTCTATGTCCAACTTGAAGGCCACATTCCCACCTCTTCTCGATCATCCTATGCAACTAACCAGCTCCTAAGCAAGGATGATGTTGTCGGTGATCTCTTGTACCTTAATGAATGTACTTTGTTCTACCAAGATTAATCTGGGTAGGAGAATGCTCATTATACTATCAATAACTTTAGATAATATCTTGTTAAAGAAAGTACACATGCTAAGAGGCCTGTAGTCCGATAACGAAGAGGGGTTAAGGTCTTCGAAACTGGCACAAGTAGGGTGCTACCCACTTCCCTTGGGTGCTTCGTACCTTAGAAGAAAGCCGTTATAGCCTCAACAATATCCTCTCCCACAACATCCTAGCAGCATTGGAAGAACTTCCCAGTGAACTCGTCTGGCCCCGAAGCACTATTCGCCCTCATGGAGAAAACCACCTCTCTCACCTCATCCTTAAGCGGAGCGGCTAGCAATCCCTCATTTTCTTCCTCTGTTATAATGCTAGGAATGTCACCCAACAAGTCATTATTCTTGTGAGTGATCCCCTTAGAAAGAAGAGTAGCGTAGTACTCGTTAGCCTCCCTATGTATCTTTGCTTCGACAACATGTTCCCTTCCCTACCTTTTATACTGTGAATAAGAAGACGTTGGCTCCTCCCTTTGACACAACCATGGAAGAACTTCATACTTTATCCCTATCAAGTTCCCATCTCACCCTGGCCTTCTGTCTCCAAAAATCCTCGTCCAACTGGAGTTTCGGACCAAGAGACGGCCGACGTTGCAGCCATGTGCCCTAGCCACCCTTTTCCCCCTTTTTCCCCCGACCCAGAGGTGGCCGGCGTTGCAGCTGGAGTTTCGAACCAAGAGGTCTCGAAAAAGCGCCTACAAACGGTCAAATCTTTTGCGGCATGGTGGCCGCTAAGTCGGTGGTGGAGGCTACCACTATCCCAGCAATTCCTTACAAAAGACCTTATAGATTTCAAGGATATTCGGCGATTGCCTTTGATGAGAAGGATGAAGCTATTTTAGTGGTGCCATTCAAATTGGTGCTGGTCGGGAAGTTTTCTCACGCAATGGTTCCATTGGCTGATATGAAGAAAGCTTTTGCTAGATTTGGGTTTCCTGGAGAAGTCTTCGTCAGGCAAATTGACTACAAGCACATTCTTATTCGACCGAGGATGTAGGAAGATTTTCTACGATTAAGATCAAAGGATCTATGGTTCATATCCAAGTGTTCGATAAGGTTGTTCAAGTGGACACCAGGATTTTTGCCATTTATAGAGTCTCCTCTGGTACCGGTGTGGATCTCTCTTCCAGACATCCCACCTCATCTCATCACAAGAGCGAGATTGTTTAAAATTGTGGAGTGCATAGGCAAGCTGATGGCTATTGACAAAGCTTCTGCAGAAGGAATAAGGCCCAACAAAGCAAGAGTGTTCGTCGAAGTGGATATGAGCAAGCCCTTACAATCGAAGATCAGAATAGTTCTTCCGAAAGGCCGTAGCTACTGGCAAGTAATCATATACGAGAAAACCCCACAATATTGCTCAGTATGTAGGCACAGAGGACATATCGCAGAGGCTTGCAAGTCCAAATTAAAGGAGAATGGGAGAGATAAGAAAGGAGACGGGAACACATTAGTGGCGGAAAGAGAGAGAAAATAGAAGGAGGAAAGGGAAGGCTATCGAGGGAGTGCAACAGGAAGAGCTGGTCAGAAAATCAGCAACGCCAGTTCAAATAAAGATAGAAAGGTGTAGGAAATAATAATGCCTTGATTCATTGCTAGGGTTTGGTACAATATATATAGTGTCTACATTTGGGCTTATGGGCCATATTTACATTACAAATATAATCTAATCAATCTAATCTAATCTAATCATATCTAATCAATCTAAGATAATCTAATCAATCTAACACCCCCCCTCAAGTTGGAGCATGCAGGTCACAAATGCCCAACTTGGGAAGAAAAGAATCAAACACTTGCTTTCCAAGGGGTTTGGTGAAGATGTCAGCCAGTTGAGAAGAAGTAGGAACATGCGAGGCTATTACAGTGCCATCTCTAATAGCATCGCGAACAAAATGCAAATCCACCTCAATATGCTTACTGCGCTCATAAAATACCGGGTTCTGGGCCAGGTGCAGGGCTGACTGACTGTCACAATACACCGACATAGCAGACTCCTGGCGAACGCCCAAACACACCAATAACTCCTTCAACCATTTCAACTCACAAACAAGCGCAGCAAGAGATCGGTATTCAGCTTCAGCGGAAGATCGGGAAATAGTTGATTGCTTCTTGGTCTTCCAAGAAATAGGAGACCCCTCCAGAAACACCAACCAGCCTGTAACAGAGCGGCGAGTCAAAGGACAACTTGCCCAGTCGGAATCACACCAACCAGAAAGACGGAGATCACAATCAGCTTTTAAAAGAATACCCTGTCCTGGTGCATTTTTGAGATATCTGACAACTCTCAAAGCAGCATGCCAATGATCTTGTCGAGGCTCCTGTAAGAATTGAGACAAGATATGCACAGCATAGGCCAAGTCAGGGCGAGTAAATGAGAGATAAATCAACCTCCCAACCAGTCTCCGATAAGTCTCTGCATCCGCCATCCTTGGACTAGTCGATTCTGCCAGCTTGTGATTGGACTCCATGGGAAAACCAGCCGGGCGAGACCCCATCAAACCACATTCTGAAATGATGTCCAAAGCATACTTCCTTTGACACAAGAAAATTCCTTCCGCACTCCGAGCCACCTCTATGCCAAGAAAGTACTTCAACACACCAAGGTCCTTCATGTGAAAGCAAGAACTAAGGTACTTTTTGAAAGCATCTAAAGCACCTGTGTCATTACCAGACACAATCATATCATCCACATAGATCAAAACATGCAACTCTACCTTTCCCTTAAAAAAAGAGAAAAGGGAATAATCGGAATGTGATTGAATAAATCCATAGGATATCAGAGAAGCAGTAAGCTTACCGAACCAACAATGTGGTGCCTGTTTCAATCCATATAGAGACTTACGCAGGTGACACACTTTGTTGGGTTTACTATGCGAAAAACCTGGCGGCAACTGCATATATACTTCTTCTGTCAGATCTCCATGAAGAAAAGCATTGTGCACATCCATCTGGTGCAAAGTCCAGCCTTTCACAGCTGCAACAGCCAAGAACGTCCGAACTGTAGGCATCTTAGCCACCGGGGTAAATGTTTCTAAATAGTCGATCCCCTCAACCTGATGATTACCGAACACAACTAGTCGTGCCTTTAAGCGCTCAACACTGCCGTCAGATTTGTACTTTATTTTGTACACCCATCTACTTCCCAATGCTTTCTTCCCAGGAGGTAAATCGACAAGACTCCATGTCCCATTATCTTCCAGAGCCTGTATTTCAGTTTGCATGGCTGCGCGCCAGCCTAAATCTCGCGAGGCCTGGCGATATGAAGTAGGCTCAACACCGGCAGTAACAGCTGCGAAAAAATCTCTGTGTCCAGCAGTAAATATGTCATAACTTAGAAATTGTGTTAGAGGATACGAAGTACCTGAGGAAGTGACTGGAACAGATGAACTGTGGTGAAGGGGGGGACTTTTACTTCGAACAGCATTCGTCACAAAATCCGGTAATCGTACTAGCTGTGATTTCATTCTCATTCCTCTTCCCAATACTACCTCATCTGGCACCTCTGGCAACACTGTATCTCCTGTATCATTAGCAGTATCCGCATCACCCCCAACGGACTCTCCTGTCAATACTTCTGCATCTACCTGTGCATCCTTGCCACTCGGTGGCAAGCCACCAGCAACCACTCCGGTTTCAGCAACCGTGGCTGACACCATCCCAAAAGCCTCTATATCATCTCCCGACACCTCAACAGATATATGGCGTGTCGCAGAAGATATCTCGCTAGCAGAGCCACACCCAGGGAATTCTTTTTCATAAAAAGTAACATTACGGGACACAAAAAATTTACCAGTCTCCAAATCATACAGTTTCCATCCCTTTTTTATCAAGTGGATACCCAACAAAGATACATTTTCTGCTCCTGCTAGCAAATTTATCAGTCGGGATTTCAAATCATACGCATAGCACAGATAACCAAAAATACGTAGATGATCATACGAATGAGCCGAACCATATAAAACTTCATACGGAGACTTAAAATGCAAGATACTAGAGGGTGTCCTATTTATCAAATAACATGCACCCAGAACACATTCCCCCTAAAAATCCACGAAAAGAGAACCCTAAAATCGCAAGGCCCTGGCGACATTTAAAATATGTCGATGTTTTCTTTCCACCCTTCCATTCTGTTGAGGTGTCCCAACACAGGATGTTTGGAACAATATACCTTGAGATGAAAAATAATCTCGTAAACAACTAAATTCAGTGCCATTGTCACTCCGCAATCGACGTATATCAGCCCCAAACTGTCGCTTCACCATAGCAATATATTTAAGAAACACAGAATAAACAACACACTTATCTGTCAATAAAACGACCCAAACAGCTCTAGAAAAATCATCCACCAAAGTCAAAAAATACCGTGCCCCATTAGATGATGGAACACAATATGGTCCCCACAGATCACAGTGTATGAGTTCAAAGCATCTCAAAGCACGACTACTACTATCCGGAAAGGCATCACGAGTCTGTTTAGCTTGATGACAGATATCACAAGCCGTATGAGAAAATACACTACTACCAGAGAGAAAAGGTAAAGTCTGCATTACTTTATCTGAAGGATGCCCCAGTCTACTATGCCAAACCTCGAAATTACTCTCTTTGCGTGCCAGGATCACCGAAGCCAAAGAAGCTGGAACCTCCCCCAAGAAGTAAAGTCCACCCCTTTGTTCACCTGCTCCAATCACCATCCTCGTAATTCGGTCCTGAACAAAACACAAATCAGAAGTAAATAACATATCATAATTTCTGGCACCAATCAATTGTGAGACAGAGATCAAGTTGCAAGTCAATGTCGAAACGTAAAGAACATCCGTCAACACCAACGAAGCAGTCAAAAATACTTTGCCTCTCAGAACAACCTCAATAGTGCTCCCATCAAGCAAAATCACAGGACAGACAGGACCCTCAAAGCAATCAACTAAACAGTCATGAGAGCCTGTCGCATGAAGCGTAGCCCCAGTATCGAATATCCAAGTGACAGAAGAATGCTTACCCATCAGACGATCAGAGTTTGAAGGACCAGGGTTGGAAGGATTGTCGTTACCCAACAAGCTCATCAGTTTCTGCCATTGTTCACCTGAGAGTGGTGAAGGATACCCTCCATGCATCATATCTGCCAAACTCTCGGTAAGACCAGCAGGGACACCATGACCAGCAACGACAACATGATGAACAACCCCTGCGCCACCAGCACCGCGTCCCCCATCACGTCTCTGCTGTGGTGCCGGACCTCTTCCACCACCAGTACCACGTCCGCCCTCACGCCGAGGACGAGTCTCCCACCACTCTGGATAGTCAATCTTGGCAAAGCAAGTTGCAACATCATGACCTATTTTCTTGCAATGAGTACAGATCATACCTGATTTGTCCCTGGGATCTGAGGTTCTACTACTAGAAATACGAGGTGAAGTCTTGATAGCCAGCGCCATCACCTCCTCAGTAGCGGATGGGACCTAAGATTTTCGTATATCCTCTTCCTCACGGACTGCCTGGTATGCCCGATCTAAACTTGGCTGAGGATCCTGAGCCAGAAGATTAGATCGGGTATGACCATACAACTCAGCATTCAACCCATACATAAAGTCCTGAAAGTGGTCTTCATCCCTCATAGCCTGTAGCGTTGCAGCAAGTTCACCACAGGTACAAGTAGGCAATAGAAAATAAGCAGCTTGTTCATCCCACAAAGACTGCAAATTTCCAAAGTAGGTTTCTACAGACATCGAAGCCGTTTGTTTGCACTCATCTAATGCCACCTTAATTTGTTGCTTCCGAGTGCCATTGCTAACAACAAATCTTTTCTCCAACAAGTTCCATAATGGAGAAACCTCCTCAAAGTACGGCAAAAATTTCTTCAGAGACGGATCAATGGTATTAAGAACCCATTGAACCAATAGTGCTTGCACGCATCTCCAATCAAGCAATTTGCTAGCATCATTAATAGGTTTGACTTCAGTACCTTCCAGAAAGGTGATCTTTCGCCTAGAGATCAGGGAGAGACGTATCGACCGAGACCACTCAGCATAGTTCGGTCCACGAAAAATAATAGGAGTAATGATATTTCCTGGTTGATCAACAGAACTCAGAAAATATGGATCCTTCAGATTAGGATAATTTGGATTGTGTGCACCGCCACCGCCAGTCGCGACGGAGTAGCTGGACGCAGCATCGTCTGCCATCGCGGATGTCGGGTGTACAAAAATTTTGTACAACTCCGACGAATCGGCCGCTGATGGACGGGGTCGGCGGCGAATCGGCCGTGATCAGGGGCGCCGGATCTGGCGCGTAGGGGCGAGCGAATGTCGGGTGTACAAAAGTGTGTACAACTCCGACGAATCTGCGAAAGAGAAAAAAAAGATTTTTTTTTTTTACAGAAGGCTCGTGCTTTCTCTAAGAAACAATAAAAACCTAAAATAGATGGAGCGGCGGGCGCAGGCGCGTACGGGAGCGTGCGCGGACAGAAGCTGGCGGACGAACGCAGTCGGCGCGGACGGGCTGGCACGGTCGGTTCGCAGTCGGCGAACGTGCGCAGTCGGCGAACGGCGGACGTGCGCAGTCGGGTACAGGCGGACGGGCGGGCGTGGTCGGTTCGCAGTCGGCGAACGTCGGACGTGCGTAGTCGGGCGGACGGACGGGCCTAGTCGGCGGACGGACGGGCGGGCGTAGTCGGCAGACTGACGGGCGCAGTCGGCGGGCGCACGGACGGGCGCAGTCGGCGGAGACGTCGGCTAGGGTTTTAGGGTTTTTGTTTGGGAGGCTCTGATACCATGTAGGAAATAATAATGCCTTGATTTATTGCTAGGGTTTGGTACAATATATATAGTGTCTACATTTGGGCTTATGGGCCATATTTACATTACAAATATAATCTAATCAATCTAATCTAATCTAATCATATCTAATCAATCTAAGATAATCTAATCAATCTAACAAAAGGGGTATAATAGAGATAGAGGAGGAAGACATGGCGGCCAGTGAAGGTAAAAAAGGTAGTAACATGAACCATAAATAATAGAGAAGAGGGGGAAATAATCCAGACAAATCTGTTAACTATGATGTATAGTCGGTAGTACGAAAGAGGGGAAGCAAACGACAAAAGAGGAGTCGATAGAATTAGATAAAGGTAAAAGCCAACAAGAGAAGGAGGGAGATTCAGAGCCAACAGCAAATCTAGAGTAGGTACAAACGAACAAGGGGCAGGAGGGAGAATAGTCAGGGGAACTGGAACGAGAACAAAACTCAAAGGGAATGCCAATTTTGATTCAGGAGAAGGAAGACAGGAGACATGAAGGAAGAAATGAAGGCCATGAAAAGGGAGCAGCATGAAGGAAAAGGGCAAGAAGAAGAAGAATGGGACGCCAATGGACTCTCCAATGCTGTTGCGGTCAGGAACTAAAGGGGTGTCAGATACTTCAAGTCCTAAATTTATGATTAAGTACATTATATGGAATGTAAAGGGCCTGGCTAATAGAAGGACTCTTAACATGGTGAAGAATCTTTGCAGGATACACAAAATGCCGATGTTGGCTATTATTAAACCTAAAATTAAAGCGGAGAAGATGCTGTCTTACCAGATGAAACTGGGATTCAAATCGGTGGTGGTGGGATATAAAGACATATGGGTTATGGCTAGGGGAGATGTTAACAAATAGATAAA